>JACMZG010000008.1:32537652-32843851 GCA_018340805.1 Microvelia longipes | reverse complement strand
ATCCAACAAGTCAGAAGCTTGGGATCTGTTATTGACGAACAAGAAGCTATTATAGCAATTTTACGTGGAGTACCAAGAAGATATCATCACATCGCAATTCTTTATGATAATCAACCAAATGCTACATTATCTGATGTACGAAGAAGCATTGAATTAGATGAGCAACGATCAAAATCTAATACATCAGAAAATCACCATGATGCAACAGCTGGATCAAATCAAAGAAAATGCTATATATGTAAGAAATTTTCACATAGTGCCGATAATTGCTGGTTTAAAATAAAATCAAAAATGACGCAAAAAACTGCGAACGATGATTCAGATGACAACGAAGAGACGAGAACGATGTGAGATCGCTTGGACTGCTGCTGATGCAATAGATAAAAAACTAAATTTATTCTCGACAGTGGCGCGAGTGCAAATATGACAACAATGTATCTATAGTCAAAAACATCAAAAAAGAGGTTAGAAAGATTCGATTAGCTGATAATAGCATTATAAAATCGGAAGGCATCGGTAACATAACCATTAATCAGAATGGAAAAACAATTAAACTGGACGTCGTACTTCTAGTTCCAGATCTTAAAAGCAATCTTCTCTCAGTCAATAAATTAACCAACAATGGTAAGTGTGTAAAATTTTGGAATGATAGAGGTGTTGTAGAGAATATGGATGGTGAGATAATATTGAGTGCTGAGAGAGTAAATAATTTATACATAGTGAGTGGCTCGTGTGAACATGTACATAGCGTAAATGCTGAATGCTGAAAATAATACAATTAATACGTGGCATAAAAAACTAGGGCATCTTAATGAAACATATTTAAAATATCTCCATAAAAATGATATTTAAGGAATTTAGATTTAAAAGCCAAGGAAAAATGAATACATGCATACCATGTATAAAGCTAAATATGCTCGCAAGCAATTTAAAACAATAATGAAACCACAGTCAACAAAAATATTGGAACTTATACATGTCGACCTAATAGGGCCAATAAAGGTAGCATCAATAGGTGGGATCTAAATATATATTTACGATAGTTGATGACTTTTCTCGAAAAAATATTTACATTAATATTTTGTAAAAAATCAGAAGTATTTGTAAAATTAAAAGAATTTATTAATTGGGCTCAAAATCAATTTGATACTAGGGTAAAAATTATAAGAAGTGATAATGGATCAGAATTTAAGAATTTAGACATAACAAAAATTAAAAAAACACTCGGCATAGAACAACAATTTACTACTCCTAATTCTCCCAAATCAAATGGAATTACTGAACGTGCGAACCGTTCAATTGTAGAAAGTGCTAGGGCTTTATTAATAGATGCTCAATTACCTATGAAATTTCGGGGAGAAGCTGTTGGGACAGCAACTTTTTTAAAAAATAGAACATTAACAAAAACTAACGATATAATCACTCCCCAAAAAAAAATATTGGTATCAAACCGAACGTCAATTTTCTTAAAATATTTGGATGTTCATGTGTGAATTCTGGATCGATAAATCAAAACGCCGAACATTTGATTCAAAAACTAGAACCTGCATCTTTATTGGATATTCAAGAAACAGAAAAGCTTATAGAATATTTGATACAAAGAAAAATCAAATTATAGTTCGAGAGATGTAAAATTTTTCCAAGATAAGATGGGATATAAAATAATTTAAGAACAGAAAGGTTTAGAAAATAATAAAGAAAACGATTAAACGATATTAACATTAAATTGAATAAACTTTTAAAAATATTGTTCAAAATTACTTAAGTATTTGTTTACATTTTGAATGAATTTTTGGATATATATTTGTATAAATTAAATTAAATTAGATAATGCATAGGTATATATTAGTATAAATTTATAAAATTAAAAGGGGGGATTTGTTGGTTTAATTTGATAAATAATTCATTTTTTGTCATATTTATGTCAAAGTCATGTAAAAAGATTCATTATAACCTTTACAGTCAAAGTGAATTAGTTTTATTACTTAAACTATAAGCGCTAACTCTAACAGTTTCAACGTATCGCAATAACTGTATTCAAAATCGACCGATTTTGATAAAACTGAAAAACTAACTATGTGTAAGAATTTTATAGTTTTTGGTTATTTTCAAACTAATATTTTTAAAATGATGGACAGAATAAAAAAATTGAGCGTATAAATTATGGTCTTTATCGTGAAAAAGATCATTTTTCACGCCTCGCTATTTTTCTTTTAGTATTATTGTTACATGGTTTTTTGGCATGTATATAGCGAATTTCTCAAGGCAAAAGCCTCATAGGCCCGCTTTGCGGCCCTGTGAGGCTTGATACGGCCCCGTCGGGACCATTTTCAATTCTTTAAGTACCATTTATTGAAACATTCTTTTAGGGGTCCCGGTTGTGTAATGGTTAGTGCATGCGCCAGCCAACCAGACAGTCCGGGTTCGATCCCGGTCGAGGCCTTTAGGATTGTCATGCGAGGGATGACTGAAATCCTTTCACGTACTGTCCTTCGAAAGGGATGTTAAACCGGTGGTTCCAAGCCTTTGCGATGACAGGTACTCGTAAAAGATTCCTAACTCTACTAGACTAACATATGTGATGAATCATAAGTTTCATCTCATTTTACAATTACTTTATCATTACAATTATTATTATTACAATTATTTATATCAGATGACATGTATATGTTTTTTATAAAACTGGTAAAAATCGTAAAATAATGCAATAATGTAATAATGTTGAAATTTGGTACAAGTTTATACCTTTACGTAATAAATAGGTACACTAAGTTTCGTTTCAATACGAGTATATCCGTATTGAAGCGAGCCTTTATTACGTTGTATAAACATACACAAGCTAGCGAGCCTTTTGTTTTATTTATATATCACATATTTTATTTATTAATACAACAACAATTATAATTGTTAAAAATATTAGAGTTAAGTAGTTTTAGTGGCTTGAGAGGCTTGGCAGAGAAATAAACCAATGATTTAAAATTTAAATTTGTAAGAATATAGTGGTGACAGTATTGTCCGGGAAGGTTTCAGAGGAAAGCAGTTGTACTAGAGGATTAGAATGATCAATAAGGGATTCATGGGATTTTTTATGACTGAATTTGGAAAGGTCTTTGACAAATGGGATATTGAGTTCATTATGGATGGATAGGTTTGAAACATAAAATGGAGCATTGGTGATTTTTCTTAGGAGTTTTGACTGAAGGGTTTGGAGGCGTTGAGACAATAGGATTCGAGACTTTCTAGAACACCAGACTTCTAGACAATAGACCCACGCGGGTTTTAAGACTACATTGTAAACTTGTTGCTAAGTGATAATTTTGACCTATGGTCTAAAAGACGCAGCAGGAAATTGTATCGTCTTGTTACGTCAGTACGTTTAATTTTAGTGTGTAGCTGCCAGTTTAATCGTCAGTAAATGTTAAGGCTAAGATATCAGAAGAAGGATGATTGAGTAATGAGAACTTGATTTAGGGTGAATGGAGGACAAGTATCAAAAGAGACATAAGAATCAACATGTTCGTTGATTTTAATCCTCTATTTCCTCAACTAAGGCATCAAAAGGAGGAGGTTATTTTGGGTAAAATCAGAAGCAACTATGTGGTTTTCGTGGACAGAAAGGATAGCTTTATCATCGACAAAAGTTCCAAGGATTGAAGATGAGTGATCTGAGATAACCATAAGTGTAAAAAAAATTCAGGACAGGTCCTAAAATACTGCCTTGAAGGACTCTTGCCTTTACAGCATAGATTGAAGAAAATGGCGATCCATAACTGACCTGAAAGAATATATCTGCAAAGAAGGATTTTAAGATAAGAAAGTAAGTAAAAGGAATGACGCCTGGAGTTTCCAAAGCCTTCATGTCAAACTCTATCAAAGGCCTGAGCCTCGTCAAGATAGACCACTGAACAGTACTTCTTTCTCTCAAGGGAGGAGGCAATAACATAACATGCCACCGACAAGTCGGTGGCATTATTGGAAAGGGGAAAGGTGGGATCTAAATCCAGAGCATTTTTTAACTATGTATTATTATAAATATACAGAAGCTAGTGAGCCTTTTTTAACTATTTATTATTATAAATATCCACAATCTAGCGAACAAAGCGAGCCTTTCATACTATGTAAAATTATGAATATTAGCAATCAAGCGGGCGAAGTAAGCCTCTTTTTATTTTATTAATTAGAAATGTATGTGATGAAGCGAGCAAATCGAGCTATTTTTATAAATAATTACTAATACACAGAATCAAGCGCACGAAGCGAGCTCAATATCACTCAATAATATGCAATCTAGCGAGCGAAACAAGACTTATTAAAGTACTTCTTTAATAAACTGTGAATCTTAGCAAGCAAAGCGATCTCTTTTTTATTTTTTGGCATATATATTTTAGAATACAAGTGTGCGAATGTTTTCCTATTTAGCGAGCAAAACGAGTCGGTTATTTAATACTTTTATTTGATGTAATCTTTTGAAGTAAGATTTTGATGTAAAGCCTCACTAGTTATAATTCGTGTTGTCTTTTTCCTGGTTTTGGTGAAAATGCTGTTCAAAGTAACCCCTACATTAGAGCTTTATGGAGTGTATATGAATATTCAATGCACGACTCTGAATTTTGTTGCTTATATTAGTATGTTCCTTTTCACACTTTTATGAAACTGAAGCCATAAATTAATTTTTAACAAGGAAAAAGTATAGTTTCTCCAGGGAAAAACGTGGATTCTTTATTTCCTTTACAAATCAACAGCTTATTTGAGAAGTTCACGCAAAGCTGTTTTTAAGTATTGTTTTTTTATTTTCACTCAGAAATCGTTTTAAGAATAAAACTTTTTGCTTAAATGTTTTCTGCCATTTGTGGACATAATTAATAAAGCTTTATTATTTAAAAATAGAAATATGAATTTGTATAGAAAAAATTAATTTAAAGTTTTTTTTCTTCCCATAGTTATGTAAATAAAAACTGATTATACAATAAAGCAATGCTTAACGCCTACAGTTTGACCAAACAGTTTCAAACGGAGGGGAATGTAAGAAAATACCGAATTGAGAATATATCGAGTAAAAATGGTTTATATGTTATTTAAAATTAACAACGTTTTGGGATCTGTATTTCTCTCATCATCAGGTTTTTCATGAGAAAGAAAATACGATGTTATGTATAGAGCGTCAGGATTTTAACCTGACTTAATAGGCAAGTATCAACGGTCTTAGATAGCAGTTAGAAACTTATCTACCTACGGCTTCCTTGGACCTACATAGGGATAAAGTCATTCCATGTCAAATCATCCCACTAAAAAATAAAATTCACAAGCGTGGTGACTGATTTTGATAAAATTTGGTGGGGATGTAGGGTCTATACCTAAAAGAAAAAATACAAATTTTTAGCTTAAAATTTGCTGCCGCTTCTGCGCACTGATGGGGCAAAGTTGTGAAAAATAGCCGTTTTTCAGTGTTTTTACAGTCAGATTATCATTTGTATCTCTAAAAGTCGCAAGTATAGAAATTTCATTCCGCTTGCAATTTGTAGCTAAACCCTAAGGCTTTCAGTAGTATTTGATGTCATTTTGGCCCCAGCCATTTTTTGCCCTTTGAAAAAGGGCAATTTTTTAAAAAATGCTGAATATCTCAAAATGCGTATTTTTAAAAATTCTGAAAAAATCCTAAATATAGCCCATAGTTATAGGAAAGTGTCCACCAAATTTCATGATGGGACCTCCATGGGCTCAGGCCCAATCATTTTTTAAGTGGCAACAGAGAATTTCAGGAAAATATAACTTTTTGTTAGGAATTTGTGAGATACTTACATATTTATATTATATTACCTATATAAAATTATATAGATAAGTATATAATATATACGTACTTATTTGCATACAGGGTGTCCCAAAAGTCTCCTAACCCTATTATATTTTGAACAATTTTGTATATAATAGCGAAACATGGGATACTTTCCTTGTGTAGAGGGAACTCATTTTAATGGTATGATACACTTCCGCCATCCCACAAGTATAGGCTAAGCTAAACACCTAACATTCATTGATGAATGTACATATAATTGGCTATTCGGATTCTAAGGGTTATTCCGACATTTTGGTAATGAAATAATTTTGTTCTTAATCTCTAATCTGGCACTTAAAAGTACCCAAAGCTCAAATATATTTATTTTTGACACAATATAATTGTGCAAGAGTACCTAGGTAATGAAACAAGCGAAACGCAATGCTATTTTTAGGAACTGCTCCATCATTCGACATTCATGTTTTGCACAACATGAATAGGTGACACAATAAAACAGTGCGCGAGAGACCTAGGAAATGTAACAAGCAAAATTAATACCAAGAATTAGTAGCAATGTAGCATTGCATTATGCATGTGACATTTCGTAGGTGTCTCGCGCACAGTTATATTGTGTCATCTATTAATGTTTTGCAAAACACGAATATCGAATGATGGAATGAATGATGATGCCTATACTTGTGGGATGGCGGAAGTGTATCATACCATTAAAATAAGTTCCCTTTACACAAGGAAAGTATCCCATGTTTCGCTATTATATACAAAACTGTTCAAAATATAATAGGGTTAGGAGACTTTTGGGACACCCTGTATGCAAATAAGTACGTATATATTATATACTTATCTATATAATTTTATATAGGTAATATAATATAAATATGTAAGTATCTCACAAATTCCTAACAAAAAGTTATATTTTCCTGAAATTCTCTGTTGCCACTTAAAAAATTATTGGGCCTGAGCCCGTGGAGGTCCATTTCATCATGAAATTTGGTGGACACTTTCCTATAACTATGGGCTATATTTAGGACTTTTTCAAAATTTTTAAAAATACGCATTTTGAGATTCAGCATTTTTTAAAAAATTGCCCTTTTCGAAGGGCAAAAATGGCTGGGGCCAAAATGACATCAAATACTACTGAAAGCCTTAGGGTTTAGCAACAAATTGCAAGCGGAATAAAATTTCTATACTTGCGACTTTTAGTGATACAAATGATAATCTGACTGTAAAAACAATAAAACGGCTATTTTCCACAACTTTGCCCCATCAGTGCGCAGAAGCGCAGCAAATTAAAATTAAGCTAAAAATTTGTATTTTTTTCTTTTAGGCATAGACCCTACATCCCTACCAAATTTTATCAAATCGGTCACTACGCTTGTGAATTTTATTTTTTAGTGGGATGATTTGACATGGAATGACTCGATAGAGGATTGGACACATTGGATTGATTTTTGGAACATTTCATTCCAATCGGTGGTCATTCATCTATACATGAGCTAATATTTTTGACAATTCGGTCTCTTCTCTCCAAACATATCCTTTATGTTCTAATCTTTTCCTAGATTTTTCGTGGTAGACGTTTCCACACTCGCTCGCGTATTTCGTTTATAGAATTTTTTCATGTCCTTGTTGTATATGGTCTGAAACTAAATGTAATTCTGACTCTATATTTACTATAAATCCGTCTTATCTTTTTTGGACAGTCCTCTGTAGGATGGTATTAGCACTGAGGCATTGTTGAATGAAGGTTATACTTAGCATGAATATCAATTGAATTGTTATTGCGGATTACCCGTTTCTTTTCATGGTAGTTTTAAGGAGCTCTTTATCCTTATCAATACAATTGGGTCTGAAAAGATGACTTTGGCAAAGAAACTTCACATTATATAATATTCCTTTTGTTTGTTTTATAAATTTAAATGTTCAGTTAAATTAAATAATAGCATTGGACTTAAGAAGTAGACTCACTATTTTCAACGAGACTTCAGTCAATTTATCAATAATAATTATTTCATTTTAATTAGATATTTTGTAATATTATTTTTACAAAAATGTAGTTAGATATAAACAAACGATTTATTTAATTACTGTTCGTTGATAAATTGACTAAAGAGGTGTGGAATTTGAAATGAATCCCAACATATTTACACGTTTTATAAATTTTAAAATTTTCGGAGAGTCATCATAATGTTACTTTTTGGACAGCATAACCAGACCTGAAAATTGATTTTAGTACCAAGTTAGCACTGCGAGCTACGATGACAACAGAAAAACACACACAGACAGAAACCCGATAATTCAAATGAAATCTCGGTTTCGGATTTTTTGTGCAAACAAACTACATTCCCTTATAGCTACGGTTTAAATGAAGAAGAGTAAAATGCCGTAATTAGGTCTGTAGCGACTACGCGGCAATGGCCCCTCAGGGAGAACTCATGAGACCCTGGTCACGAGGGCCAGATGGGTGTTGTTCTTCATTAATTGTTGATTATCATCATTTGTTGTTACACGGCACTTTGCCATGTAATTTACATCCATAGCGTTGGCTTTTGACAAAGGAGTCGAATTGGTGTTGTTAAATAAACATGGAACTTCAAAGAAAATGTCGTTATCTTAACCTAAAAATAAACCTTTTAACCTTAGAAAAGAAAACATTTAAATTAAACTCGAAGAAATGTCTCACAAGTTCATTTAGAAGCTAACTATTTCTATTGATGACTTTATTTTGAATAAATGACTTAAACAAAGACAAATGTTATTCCGCTGTTTTAACTGTGACCTCAATACAGAGCAGAGACAGCATTTTTAACCAATTTATCGAGTATATATAAAATATGTTATTCTTTAACTAATAATTTACATAAATAATAGATTTTAATTATTTTAGAAATTGAGAAAATTTTTGTTACTATTCCTCAGTTAAATTTATTTTTCCAAAGTGATTCTCCTAAAAATAATGCTTTTAACTATTGTATTTTATAAATGTTATTTCATCCCTTGATTATCATTAGAAAGGATGTCTATCAGGATCTTTTATTTGTAAAACATATATAGAGAACCTTCCGTCCTTACTTTGAATATATGTTTAATTTACATATAACAGACATTTTACTTATAATATGAACGTCTGTTATATGTAAATTAAGCATATTTTCTAAGTAAGAACTGAAGTTTTTATTAATTTTACCAATAGTAGTATAATAATTAATAATTTTAGCTCCCCTCTCTCCTATAAGGAGGGGGACCACTGCATTGGAATAAAATTTAACACCTACTTTTTTCATCAAATGTCAACGTTTCGGCACCTACAGATCCCAAAAATCAAAAACAACATTGGTGATTGTATGTATACATAAGTGTGTTCTACAGCTCAAACATCTGGTATCCTATACACCTATAGTATATAAAAATACACCTATGGTTAAAGAGAAAAGAATAATAATGTTGTTGTTTGCTCTGGAAAATGTAAGCGGTGCTGGAATTTAAATAATTAGGCATGCGAATAATGTTTTAACTTCTCCGTAAGTTTTGAATGTTATGTACATATTTTAAAAGTTTTTGAAACAGACCTTAGAGTGAACTAAACGAATTCAAGGACTGGGGGCCAAAAGTTGAGTGAATTTCTTTTTTATAAAGTTGTAACACCCACTGTGTTCATCACAAAACCTAGGTTTCAACATTCACAGATTATAAAAAGTTAAGTTAAACGTCAGTACAATTGGGTATGTGGATAAAGGTTCACTAATCTTGGATCATGATACAGGTTTATCGGCCAAACCAAATCAAATAAACCTGTGTTTTAGCAAATTTTCGTCAGAAAATTACGATTGCGATGATGTTCGGATGATTTTAAATTGCGTTAATGCAAACTATTATATATTAGCTAAGTTTTTTGTATACTAAAACGTATGACACAAAATGTAGCTCAAAACGATTCAGCAGCATTGAGCTTGGTCAGAGCTGTGTCGGGGACCGCTGAAAATAATAATGAATGCTTTCACTATCTGAGGTCGAGTGAATCGAGTTCGAAGCAGGGAACATGAGCTTAGCAAATCCGATGTTATGAGAAAAAGTTCCGAGGTACCCCGTACCCGAATTTGTAGACTAAATGGCAAAAAATGTAATTTATATTGTAAAATATGGATTTAAACGTTAAATATTAAATTGACTTTAATATTTAAAAATTTGATGAGATGATAGTGACCTTTAAAATTGACCATTCTTGATATTATTATTTATAATTTAACCAAAACTTTAAAAACCTTGTTTTCTATACTTCATATTTTAAATTGATTTCATTATTACTGAAGAAGATTAATGAGACCAACTACTCTTGGCCAACCTCTCTCTCTATCGATGTTCTCACATAATTATTAATATTAATTAATCCAATTGGTCGTTTTTTAAACCTACAGGGGTTTAAAAAGAGATGTAAGGGTGTAAGTCTAAAGGTAGTTACACTTTCATTTTGAAAATAATCCTAAACAAATTTGGATTTAGGTTTGAATTCATGTATTATATTTCAATATATCAGTTATTTTATTATACAATAATAGAGATTAATATATTTAATTAATTTCATTGTTAGTTAGTATTATTAGCAGTAAACCACTTCTATGATAATTTATAGGACTATTGATGTGTAAATGAGAAATGTAAAATAATTTAGCTAATTAATATTTAATAAGCTAGATAGTTTAAATGAAATTAATGTAATACGCACTTAATCAATTTAAATCAATCAGTACAAGGTATTTTCCTCATTTTTGACTCGCTTCACTTGTCCTCAGAATGTTACGACTATCCAAAGCTTAAGTTATTAATTAATTGAAGAATCAGCCACCGTCTGATACTTGCTGATAGATATAAATGTCTCTGGATCGGTTTCGTCTTAACGCCATCACCAGCAGGCGAGGCAACACTTGAGTTCTCAGCTAATAAAGTTATATCAGTAAATAACTTTGAGTCTCAATGAGCACGATGAGCCCCATCTGAAGATAAGAAAGGGAGTAGGAGAGGGTTTAAGAAGAAGTGTGTAATTGATTCAGGATTGTGATCCTGAGAAGTCAGGTGTGCAAGTGAGTCATTTGAAGTTATGATGCTTTGTGTCTTTTATCATGATGTGTACCGGTGTCATGATTTTCCTCTTTTTGTCAAGTGTTGGTTTGAGTACCTAAAAATGAATGTCTGTATTAAAAGTAAGTTGTTCATTAATAATTGTCAGCAATTCGATTTTATAAGTCTTTTGAGTAAGTTTAGGTCTTTTTGGTTGTTTGTGTAACAGCGTCAATGAGTTTGTTATTGCATCTGGTTCGAGTTCGAGTGTGCAAAGGTGGTAAATACAGCAAGTAGCTGTACTCTTCAGTACAGCTTACATTTACCTTAAAGAGGTAAACATAACCTCTTTAGTCTTAACTGAGCTCATTCGATTCAGCGCATCAAGATAAGGACTTTTCGCGTCGAAAAATATGATCCTGACTCAGGAAACGTTAAACGGGTTAATGACATCAAAACAACCTGGGTTTCAATAGGGTTCGTGCCCCCCCCCCCCCAAAAGGTTGATTTAAAAATATTATTCCGTTCAAAAGATAGCGTCTAATTTAAGCCAAGTTTCAACTCTCAAGCGTAATCACAACACATCCAGACTGTAATCAATCATAATGAAAACCAGTCAAATTGTCTTGAAAATGCTTTAAATGGATGTTAGGGAAAATTTCTGTATTATAATTTATATTTCATAATTAAAAAATAATATCCTCGTTATACAATTTTTAGGGACTGCTTGAACTCTAGGAATGTAAAAACAATATCTCATTGATAAAAACAAGTCTTCCCTACGATACGCCCTATGTGTAATCGCTGTCAGGGGAGTAATTTGCCCACGTTGAGAGCCATTGGAGTATGTTATGCTGTAGACCATGTAATAAATGTGTGGTAGTATTCTTTAACTCAGTATGTTTATAGACACGTTAAGGATTTTTTATTTCCATTTGTCCAGAGTGTTTTTTATTTTATTTTTCTTTCATTATTACTCTTTCTATACTACGTTTTCTAAGTGTTCTGCAGTCTGTTGTTCCAACATAAGTGTTTTTAACATTATATCAATGGTATTTTCGTGAAAAATTTGCCAATATAAACGAAATAGAGCACGAGTATCTAGGAAAATATCTGTGCGCGTATTGCTTCCTTCGGGAAATTCAAAAAGTTGTGGACTCTATCTTTCATTCGTATATATTTTTTTATTAGCATTATCCTTAACTCTTGTTAAAAAGCTGTCTAATAAGGAACAAAGCTTGAATCTCATTGATCTATAACACTAAATAACAAAGGCTGATTCAAGGATGACTGTTATTAAAGATGTGGTTGATTTTTTTGGTTTCAGAACGCTTAAACTATCTCTTAAAGTTAATTAGCAAAAAAAGTTAATTTAATTTTTTTTAATTTTTATGAAACAGCCGACATTTTTAGAACTCATGTCAGATTTTCCAACGTTCTATAAGAATTTCGTATGACTAAATCTAATTTAGTCAGAATTTCGTACTGTTTCATCTGATTGAGTTAAGTCATTTGTCTTAACTAAACATGACTAATCATTATATACTCATTACAACCATTATAAATACATGCTTGATGGTAACAGAGCAAAATTCTTGAACCACGTACATTAATCCGCATATAAATTAGTTGCAGACATATTTTTTTGAAATTTCGACGTATGGTCTTTAAATCAAGTAGATGTTACATTTGTTTCTTATAACAATGCTTCTCTCCTCTTATTGATAATAGAAAATAACAGATGCATTCTATTAGCGCTAATCGGCAAGGCTGTGGAGCGTTTAAGAGGTTTTTAACAAAGTTTTAAGTAAATTATACATGACTTAGTGCCATAGAAGTACTAAATTCTACTATTTAAAACAGAAATAAAATATTTAAATTTATATTGTATAAACAAACTATGCACAGAAAAATTCGTCTCCCAAACCAAACGTATTGATCACTTTTGTCTGTTAATCTGTATTCATATTTCTTGAATCGAACAAAAAAGTTTGAATATTTCTAAATACTGTTTAGAAAGACGAGCGATGCGACCCTCAGGGCTGTTGTTAATCTTGACAATGTAATGATTTTAAGTAAAGTTGAAGCTTTGTATCGAAATGTATTATAAACTCTTTTTTATTGTCAAAGGATTTTAACAGTTTGGTTGTCCTCATCTTGTGTTATTCTTTTAGTAAATTACGAATAGAAACCTTGTTCTAATTTCAAAATATATTTTCCTCTTTTTTCTTATTAGGCTTTTTTTGGAGCGAATAAAAATTTAAGAATGGCAAAATAATAAATAGCAAACAGCTCGATCTTTGTTAATTATGACTTTTTGTAAGGGACTAGATTGGCTTTTACTTTTCCTCATTTATACCGTAGGTATATAGAAAAAGTATTGTGTTTGCAAAGAATCCTAAACCATGATTTCACCTAAACTATCCTTTTAGTTAACAAAATAATTATGGTAAATTTGATCTTTCAAAAGATCAATATGTTGGGGGTAGGGACCAATTTTGGAAGGTCTAGAACCTTCTTTACTTTTCTTCATTTATACCTTAGGTATATAGGAAAAATATTGTGTTTGCAAAAAATCTAAAACCGGGATGTCACCGGAATTATCCGTTTCAGGCGTTTTAAGACTTCCTGAATGGTTTTCACAAAGTTGTCTGTCTGTATGTGAGTGTCTGATATAATCGTATATCCTAGTGTATTTTTGCAAGAGAGATGAAACATTGTACACAAACCAATCTTTAAGTTGCTCTATCTAGAAAATAATTTTATGACGCCATATCCCGCAGTAATTACTTAGTAAAAATTTCAAAAAATCATAACACGAGAATAAAGATAGTAGATTGGTTAAAGATCTGACACACATATATAACTACATGAGTGTCATATATATCTAACATATGTGCCAACTTTCATCTCATTATAAGCATTTGTTAAAATTTTCCAAATAACTTGTGTATGTTTTAAATAAAAAATAACGAAAAAGAACCCAATTGAGTTGTAATCAGGTATTAATGTATACCTATACGCAATAAATAAGAATAGTAACATTCGTTTCAATACAACAATAATATCACTGTTTTATAAGGATCCTAAAAGTTAAGCTACATCGAGCGAGGTCAGTGCCGAGATATGTGACCGCTGGGAAAACGAATGTATTTACTATCTAAGCACAAGCAAAGCGAGTCCAAAGAGGTATTGCAGTATAACTTAGGTAATTGATATTCTGAGGATAAACAAAACAAATCCAAAGTAGCGAGGGTGAGCGTAACGAAAACAATCTGACAAGAAAAATCTCACAAGTACTACGATTTTTAATTTTCCTTATTTAGGAAAATTCGTAAATCTTCTGGCTTCACATAGTTCTCCCAGCTTTCATTGTATCTTCCAGTGTATTCATGCGATATATTATAAATATATATATAATATATATATATATATATATATATAATATATATATATATATATATATATATAACGTTGCGCCACTTGAGATGGTCCGATCTCCTGCAACCTTCTTTAAAATAAACGCTTAGTCTTAATTCTTTTTAAATTAGACCCTTTTATTGTTGTCCTCCTCGCCAATGAAGGCTATTCTACGGTAGTACTCTATCTTACAGATTATCTTTCTGAGGCTCAGAGACAACTCTCCGGTACTAAGGCTTACTTACCTTTAAAATCTTACCCTACCAACGAGTACAACCAAATTATCTTTACTTCCTCTAACAAACAAGGACCTCTTGAAGGTCTTACTCAATCCTAGTACCCCTACCTCTACCTCATCCCTAAAGTTCACAAGTCTGGTTGCCCTGGAAAACCCATTTTACCCGCTTCTGTCTCTAACACTGAGAGAATTTCAGCCTTTAACGATTCCTTTATACAACCTTTTGTTCAATCTTTCCTTCCATCTATAGTTTACCCACACCTCTTCCTGACGAATTGTACTTTGTTACCGTTGATGTCACATCCTTATACACAAAAATCCCTCACTCTAAAGCCCTTGAATCTATTAAACATTACTTCAATCAATGTTCTCTTCTACACGTTCTTTCTACATCCTTTAAAGTTCAACTTGCTGAGTTTATTCTTACTCTTAACGATTTTCAATTTGGGAACGACCACTATCTTCAGATACTTTGTACGGTTATGGCTACCTGTATGGTCTCGTCCCTAGCTAACTTTTTTATGAGCCGTAAAGAGACTCAGCTCCTCTCATCCGAACCTTTAAAACCTGTTATATGGTGTCGCTGTATTGATGAAACCTTTTTTATTTGCTCCTATGATCTTCATTCCCACCAAATCTTTCGACCCTCCTCACCAGCCCCTATATAGTTCTCATCCCTGTAATAGACCCCGTTGTAAAACCTGTAAACACATGGATCCCTCTTAAACATTTACCAACAGTTCTCACGAATAAACCCAAATTTCCACCTCCGCTACTTGCACCTCTAGTGTAAACTCCCTTAAAATTCAATACTGTGATGCCTTTTACATTGGAAAATCCACCACCCCATTCATCATACCAGTATCCAGTAATAACAATCATCATACCTCCTGCACCAAATTAAGCAGCGATCTTCCCATAGCTATCCTCTCTCGATCTCAGAATTCTTCAAATTTCGACTCCCTTCACAAATCCCGTATCCTCCGTTTTTTAAACCTTGAATCCACCAGTCAACCTCTGCTTAAAAGCGCTGAAGAAACGTATCCTTAAATCCAAAACCAATCTTGGCCTCAATAAAAGATAACTTCCTTCCTTTCTATCTTCTACTTTTACTTCTTGACAACAACCAAGTGGGCACCAAACGGCCACAGAAGGACCCGGGGGTCGCGCGGCGGATCCCAACGCCCACCAGCACCGAGTAGCAGCCAAGGAGCCGAAGGCCTCTTGGTTTTATTTTATTTTTGTTTTGATTTATTATTTTAAATTATCACTATTTTTATATAGTTTTGTTATATTTGTATAAAGCATTGCAAGTACTGGGAAAAACTATATTTACAATTCCCGCTGTGAGTGCGCCTCTGGTATTGGCTGAGTTTTGTTGACCGAAAAAAATATCTAAATGGACATAAAAACTTAAGTCAGTTAAATTTAAAATTGAATAAATTTAAAATTTAAAAACAAATTTAACTATAAAGCTGTATATATAATATCATATATCTATATACATCAGATACAGAACACTAAAACTACTTATCAAGGATGGATCTAATTAGTACTATCTCTAATTAGGGATTTAATTATAATAGCGAGCCTCAGATTTAATGCTATTGCTATGCTTCTTATAATTAAAAAGAATAGAAAAACATACGGTAATAATAAACATGTAAAATAAAATAAAAAAAGGAATATTTTCTTACTCCGAAATGAGGCACAGCTTAACTATATATACACAATCAAACGACAAAACCATAATAAAAAGAGCTAAACGGGTTCTCAATGCGTTTTGCAAATAACGTATTATAATTAAAATAAGTAAAAGAGGAACATATTATAAATTTAAATATATAAAAGGTAATAAAAAATACAAACAAAATTAACGCACCTGAGTGTTTAATCCAACGTATATGACTGGATTGTAGCAAATACTCGACTTAGCAACAAGAGATGGAATTGTCGCTAAAGCAGGGCTGACTTTCAGTCCAATAGATGCAATGAGAAGTGAAAGCAGGGCATACGGTGTCCATGCGAAGAAGAACGCACTTATCATGACTCCTATCATGCAGGCCACTCTTGTTTCTGCTTTACTCACTCGTCCCATCGTTACAGTGCTCTCAAAACAACAACATTCATACCTGTTTAGTAATTAACCAAAATAATAAAAAAATAAAATACTTGGAGCATTTCTCCTTTTAATCTCAAAGACGACATATTCTGAGGCCCAGGAGGGCTCAAAATGATTTCCAGACAGTGCAATAAGTAGACAATCATTTTACTAACAAAAGTAAAATTATCTCTTTAGTTCGATACTTAGTTCATAGCGTAAGAAACTAGAATACAAATTGATTCCAAAATATAGACGGGAAATATATTTTTATCATTACTGATTCGCAAAAAAAGCAATTCTTTATAAGACAATAGAGTATTTGCACAATTTTAATTGCAGTGTCTTTAAGTACGTCATAAAAAAGAACACACAGTAAAATATTAGAATGAAAAAAATATATTTTTGATAATACAGCAAAGAAACGAAAAATACATTCAAATATGATCCTTTGGCGGGAAAACGGCCTCTACTGCTTTTGTGACGTCAAAGGTATAAGTACTAGTCTCTTTACGGGGTGGACCTGAACCCAGGTTTAGTCACAGTCAGGTTTGACAGTGCAATTATGCGTTACAGGGATAATATAACCTATATAGTATAACCTTTTTATAGTATTAATGAATACTTCTCTAATAAAATTATGTTTGAGTAATTTATGTTACTTCTAATTTTTGTATATTTGACGATTTGCCATTGTACTTGTATTAGTATTTATGCAAATAAAGATTTATTTATTTATTTATTTATTTATAAATAAATAAATAAAAAAGGATATTATCCTATAGTCCAGAAGTAGTCTATCCTTCTACCTATACAACCTTACTTTAGCATACACACTACACAAACTCCCCTCCCCCCATATCCTGCCTTATTCTAAAAATATATTATAAATATATTTATTATATCTATTATATATATTATAATAAAAATCACCAATTAAATATTTTAGTCCTTTAAGGGACTGATAGCGTTTAGAAATCCTAATTAATTACAATAAATATAAACATTTATTATTTTATTTTTATTTTTTATTATATATATATATATATATATATATATATTATATATTATATATATATATATATATATATATATATATAATACCTCAGCAACATACTCAACAGTTCATTGAATTAAGAAAGCTTAGATTGATAGAGAAAAATAAAATAAACATTTGACTTTGGTGTTTGTACTTTTTACACTAAAGTTAGTTTTCAATAAAGTGTAAAAAATATACTATCTATACTTTAATGCAATAGCAATTATGGGTAGCACTTAAAAAAATTCTTGAGAGTTGCAAGAAAATATGAAACAAATGTAAATTTTATTTTATCTAATCTCTTTTATAATAAAATAAGAAATATATTTGTTCCACTTTTATGATAAAGGTTCTAAACACATAATATTACAAGACAAAGTATCATTCAGGTTTTCTAGCTTTATCTATTTTTATGATAAAATACACTTGTTTCAAAAATAAATCTTAATTCAAAAACAAATCTTAAACAAAAGAGCAAAACAACCATGACAGACAAAAGATTTTACTGATATTGCATTCTAACTTCGTTTTACTCAGTTTCCGAAAATGCATAATAATTTTGCACAGAGGTCCCCAAGTCAGTTAAATTTTCTTTGGCCAATGTCACCTTTGAAGGTAAGGGTAAGAGAAGCCTAATTCCAAATTTTCAGGTAAATCGGTTGATAGGCAAGCAAATCGGAGGTAAGGCTCGATTTTCATCTTCAATGACTGTACTATGATTTCTTGCTTAACATCTGGATTTGACTACTAAAATGTCCTGATCCCTAGTTAACTATTACTTATATGACATAAAGAGAGACTGGTTTCTTCGATACCTTCTAATGTGACACTAACCTTTTATTCCAATTTGACAAGAAAGTAAACAAAAACAAATAAAAAAGATGAAATTTAAATTCATCGCTATAGCGACACTCCCGCCAAATGGTGTCTTCGCACTGGCGATCCTCCCGGCTTGAGTGTCCTCTTCGCCATCTAACTCTAGTGGATAAAGCATGGCAATGGATCTGGTTAAGTTTTCAGAACTGCTAGAAGTTTTAACCTTTGCCGCTCTGATTTCACCATCAGTGCTGATAATTAATCTTCAATTCGTCCTAGCTTCCACAATGTCTAGGAGCCTTATCTCAATCAAAACAATGTCTCCAATTTTGGGTGGTTTAGTTACAAGACATTTTCTTTGTTTGTGTGATATTTTTGATCTCTCTCTTAAGGCTGCGAGGTACTGGTCTCTCCATATTGTCCAAAATTGGTTTAAAATAATTTGGCCTTTTTTCCATGTGTCAAGTAAGCGTTTTTTTGTTACTGATACTTGACCTGTTCCGTTTTTCTCTAAGATTTTTGTCTTTACTCCCAAAAAGTCTGCGGGAGTTAAAACTTCATCCTCTACCTCTGAACCAACATAAAATAATGGGCGAGAATTTACTACTGCTTCCACTTCTGTAAGTATGGTATTTAGTTGACTGAGTGTTAACTGTATTTTTCCTATTCCTTTCTTGAGAGCTCGCTTCGTTAAACCAACCATACGTTCATATGCACCACCAGTCCATGGTGCAAGTTGAGTGGCGAACGTCCAGTCAATATTATTTTCTGTGCAGTAATTTTGAGTCTCTTTGTCTGTCAATATGTGAATTCCTTCATTTGCTATTAATGAACTACTAAGATGGAACTGCTTTGCGTTATCTGATAATATTAGAGAAGGCTTTCCCCTTCTCGCAACAAATCTGCGTAAACAGTGAAGGAATTCGCATGCTGTCATGTCATAACCTATTTCTAATTTATTTGATACTCCTACGTGAAAATTTCTTTCATGAATATTTAATACAACTAATTTTGAAAAATAAACTTTTGGCTGTAATAATATTGGAAACTTTTGACTATAGGAAATGTCTGCATTTTGAATTCTTCCCGAACATCTAAGAATATTATCTTTATCAAAGAATAAGCCTAACTGATACTGTAATGAATTTTTTCTTCCTAATTTGATATCTTTAAGCACGTTTTCATAATATTTTTCCTGTATATAATTTATCCATTGCTTTTCACTTTTTTCAAATATTTTACCAACAGAAACTTGATCTTTTTTAATTTTATAAATAAAGCTATAACATATTCCCGTCACCTTAATGAGTTTTCTATTAGATGATATTTGAAGTTCATCGATTTCAAAGGGTGATATTTTATTATCATTAATAACATTCGCATAAGAAACTTGAACATCCTGTTCATTAACTATATCCTCAGGTGGGATTTGCCACTCAGGCCACCTATCATCTTCTTTGTTTAACCAAGTTGGTCCATTCCACCACATATTATATAATGCTAATTCTGATGCTGAACAACCTCTTGTTGCCAGATCAGCAATATTCTCTTTGCCTGCTACAAATCTGAAATTAATATCTCCACTTCTCTTGATTTCTTTTATTCTATTTTCAATAAAAAGTGGTAAAGGTTCTTTATATTCTCTAATATTAATTTGCGATTTTTCTTCATTATCAGTTATATCATCTTCAATTTCCGAAGGTACTTCTCTAATACCTATACTATCTACATCCCAAAATTGATTTAAATTTTTACTTTTATCTTGTAGTAACGAATAATTCGGTTTTTCATAATATTTTAAGTTATCTGATATTTTTGATATTGTACAAAAACTAACTTCTGACGTGTTTTCTAACTGTTTATTACTAATTCTATTCTCTCTTCCACTAATAATCCATCCTAAACTTGAACTTATTAAATGTAGCCCTGGACTAATTGTTATCTTATCTGTATGAATTAAATCAAAGTAATATCCATTCCCTATTACCATATCTATTCCATTTTTATATTCAAAATTTTCAGCTAGCGTTAAATCAGGAAACCTCTCTTTTATTTCAAACATCATAGGATTTAAATGAAATCCCTCTAAAACATTAGGTATAACATTAGCTGTAACGTTGATTTCTTTGCCGTTTTTAAGTTTTAATTTTAATATGACAGTCCATGTCAAAAATGTTTTTGGTTTTTCTGTTCCGAAAATAAACACTGAAATCAATTCTTCGTTTTGTTTTTCTAATTTTAATTCTTTTACTATTTTTTCAGTAATGTAGGTTCTTTGACTACCCGTATCAAGAATGGCTCTACATGAAGTTGTCATTGAATTTTCATTATTTGTCATGTCTACAAACGCAGTCTGTAGATAAACTGTTTCTTCTTTTTGATGATCACCTAAATTTATTAAATCACCTTTCGTGATATTCTTAGACTCTGAACTAATTAACACAGCTGTCGTGCTATTACCTATTTTTGCTAAATTTGATCTCGAAAATTTTGTCGGACAAATGCATCTGTTGTGACTTTTGATTTGTTTACAATAAAAACATTGTTTGACAACTCCACAGTCTTTAGCTCCATGTTGATTTGATAAACAAATAAAACATGATTTTTTCTCTATAAGTCTAGTTTTTCTTTCTTCTAGAGTTTTATATTTAGTGCACTGATCGTTCCAGTGTTCACCGAAACAAAATTTACACTTTGGTGCTGTGTTTAACTTATCTTTATCAACGTTATGAGTACCAGAATCCCCACTATTATAGCCTTTATTATTAAACCCCTTGTTATACTCATGCTGTTTACTATTAATTTTTTCAACAGTATTAGAATTTAATTTTAATCCCCGAAGCCTAATCTCTAAATTTTCCCTAGCCGAAATAAGTCTATTTAAATATTTTCTTAATCCTTCAGGAGTTATACTCGCTGTATCATTCTCCTCTTCTAATTTCAAAATGATCTCAGGTGGAAATTTTGAAATAATTAGTGGAACTAAATGAGTATGAGTTATATCTTCGCCTAATGTCTCTAATGACCTGAGATAACCCTCCATTTTATCAAAAGTTTGTCTTAATTTTGATGTTTCATTACTTGATCTGTTCATAAGCCGTAGCTCATCATACAAATTATTTTTAATCATGCTAGTATTACCGTACCTCCCTTTTAATAAATCTATGGCAATTTGGTAATTTTCGTTTGACAATGACAACCCCGAAATACATCCTAAAGCTTCCCCTGTCAAATAATTACGTAAATAATTAAATTTGTCAACTGGTTTTAAATCTTTCCTTAAATCTATAGCAGCCTCAAAGGAATCCCAGAATTCTTTCCATTGCAAAGTGTTCCCTTTAAACTTTTGGATAACTAATGGTGGAAGCTTTACATTGGACCTAATATCTAACTCTAATTCTGGTTTATTACTTTGAGTCTTTTTAACTATTTTATTTTTCATTTGATGTAGCGTACATGTCAGTTCGTCTATTTCAAATTCAATTGTCGTCTGTTCCTCAAATTCTTCGTCGATCTTAGTCAGTTCGTCTTCATTATCCTTTGCTAGTTTCTCTAATTTTCCCCTTAATTCCAAATATTTTTCCCCATATTTACCTAATTTCTCTAAATATCCGTCAATGTCTGTTTCGTCTAGTTCCTTGTCTAAGTCTGTCTTAATGGTGGTTAACAATTTAGTTAGTCGAGCTTTTGCCGGACCGAGAACTTTTCTAACTGTTCCAGATGTCGCCATGATTTATAATTTAAATTTTGATACCTTCTCTGATGTTATTACTAATTACTGGTTACTAGTGTTCCGTGAACCGTTTCTTTTCCTCTGCTACCAAGTGTCCTGATCCCTAGTTAACTATTACTTATATGACATAAAGAGAGACTGGTTTCTTCGATGCCTTCTAATGTGACACTAACCTTTTATTCCAATTTGACAAGAAAGTAAACAAAAACAAATAAAAATAAAGATGAAATTTAAATTCATCGCTATAGCGACATAAAACTCTAATTTTTCCTTTTCACAGAATAGCCTGTATAATTAATCACTGGATTGCTTGTCTTGCAAGCCACTAAATCTTTATTATCTCTATTATTCGTAAAATCTATTGTTATTGTATTATTTTTTAGAGACATGTTAATACTAATAGAAACATAACGAGCTATGATCTGTATGCAAATGTAGGGATGTCATAGAAATTATCCGTTTCAGGTGTTTTAAAGGCCTCCTGAGTGGTCTTCAAAAAGGTGTCTGTGTGTTTTTTATTTTATTTAGCGTGCTCCAAAAATTATTGCACGCTTAGTTTAATGGTAATACACACTTACGATCTAAGAATAAGGTAAGTCTTACATTAACTTAATATATATAATTTTAACATATATACAATATTGCACTTTTCAGTTTTCTTTTAATTTCATCTATTCTATTCTAGCAAGTGATGTTTATTCAACTAGATCAGCAGCATTTTTTCCATAATTTTATACTTACTTATCCTTATGCATCTGCAAGTTGTAATCTTTACTTGTACTTACATTAAAATAATGAGAGAGTGTGTCTGTTATCATTGTAGCTTTCATTGTAATTCTAATAGCGATTTGAAGCATTGTACAAAAATCAGTCTACTGCTGTAGTTGTACTCAATTATATGATTATGGCTCAGCAAAAATTTTAAAACTTCATAAAACGCGGAAAAATGTTGTGATCACATTGAGATTTAGCACGTATGTAGCCATGTATAAGACTAACATAAGTTTCATCTTATTATCAGCATTAGTTTAGTTTTATCAAATGACTAGTGTACGTTTTTAAAAAAAAAATAATTCAGTTGAATTAAAATATAATACAAGTATCAACCTTTTCCTAATAAATAATTATACAAAGTTTTAAGTTAATACGACAAGAATATCTATGCTTTTATGTTTCATAAAAGTTTAGCACCATTGAGCGTGATCAGTGCTGTATGGGTGACCGCCGGGAACAAAATAAACAAGTGAAGCGAGTCCGAAAACGTCTTACAGTATAAATTTGGTAAATAGTATATTCTGAGGACGTGTGAAGCGAGTCTGAAGTAGGGAGGATGAGCGTAGCGAATCCGATGTGTCGATTTGTGTAATTTTCAGCTAATTACTTTAAGCACAAAACTGATTAATCTATATAATTGCTTTATATAAGAATGACAAATTTCAAGTAGATAATCGTATCGTTAAAATGGTAATCAAAAACAATTTAATTTTGTAGTACTAACTTAAAAAAAATGGGAAGAATGTTATGGTAAGGAGAGTTCGAGAGCTGCCGCTAGATGCCAGCACCGATTTTACCCCCACCTTCTGTCTAACTCTCTCGTAAACCTTCCGACATTCTATGACTATTTTATTTATGGTTTACACAAACTTAGATTTGTCAGTTTCATAAATTTTTCAGTTATAAAAACTTCCTTTACGAGAGATCTCCTACCAAAGGTTCTTACTACAAAGTAGACCACCTGACTTTGCAACAGAGACCTTGTTATAAGTACTAACCCGAAAGTGTAGCGAACAGAATAAAATTATATTTTTTATGATGCTATTAAAATAAAAGTAAATAAAGCAGAAGCATTTAGTCGTAAAATATATCTATTAAGTTTATTTAGGTAAGGGAATAAAAAAGCATGGTCAACCAATAGATAAGTTATGACCCTAAACTTAAATTTTAGGGTCTTTTCAATTTTTGTATAAATAAAAAATGAAAAAAAAAATATATTCTAAGACATTTTTTAGATAAACCTAGGTTAGGTTACAGAAACATAAGTTTAAAATTTTATGTGTTTTTTTTTTTTGTTTTAAGACCTTTCTTTAATTAACATTTTTATCTTTGTTGGTCGCTAAATAGGAATTTTATGTATTTTAAAAATTATTTGTCAATAAAAAATGATAATGTAAAAAAAATATTAAACAATTTGTTGGAGACCCCGGAAAATTATATAAAAAACACTCAAAAAATAATACTACACTAAAAGCTTTTATTATGATTTCATTTGCATAAATATGACCCCTGAAAAATTTACTATATAAATATATAAGTGCAGACATACTATTACGTTCATTACAAGATAAATTCTTGTTTATTACATTATGCGCCAATAAAAATTATGACAAGTATTTTTCACGCAAACAAGTACAGTTAAAGCCTTTTGACTATATTTTTTTTGAAAAAAAAATATAGTCAAAAGGAAGAGTTTAAAATAATAAGAGTATTAAATAATAATTTAAAATTATTAAAATAAGAGTTATAATATATTTTACAGTCAAAATTAATAAATTTCCATATACTTGAGAATACGCAAAGGATTGCTTTTCTTACAATCTAATTTAAACTATATTCTTTATCTCACCAAAATCCACTTACGTGGTAAAACACTCCCCGCCAATTGTTTGGTCCAAAACAGATAAGAAATCAACTTTTCTGTCCTGCCAAGGTATGCGCCTGGTTTGGTATTGGTAAGAGATGGCCATTTGAGTTTCAAAGTGAAGTTGATAAGATGGCAATACAAAAACGCCTTATCTAATTTGAAAAGCAATCATGAGCATCTTCTCCTTGGCGGGATTAAGGTTGTAAGGTTTGTGAAATTTGACTTCATTTTTGACTTAGCGGTGGATTTTAACTTTTTCTTTTGACGCTGCTATGTTTCAAAAATGTTATAAAACATACATGTTATAAAAATGTAACAACTGTATCTCTAACAACAACAACAGTAATAAAAAAATAGATTTACAAGTTGTAATATTAACAACAATGCGTTTTTATGATTCACTTTTTACGTGGTATCATGCCAAGAGACAAAGTGCTCTGATTATTACGATTTTATCTCTACGCTTTGTAATTAATTATATTAGTTTATACAAAATTTAAAAAATGAAAATAACACTATTTTTAAGATAAACTTGATTAAAATAACTTAATCGTCTGTGTTGCTAAAAAACTAATTTTAGCAGCGGATTTAATATAGTTTCAGGTTAACAATAATAGCTCTAACTTCAATTTAAGATATTTAAATAATTGCTGTAACCGGACAAAGTATAAATAGACGTTGGAAACTGATTAGTTTGAAACCTAAGTAAGCAAGCTAAGACTATAATAGATGCCAAACCCTGAATAGAAACGCTCTAACTCAAAACAATGAGCAAACCGTCATTTCTCTACAAAAGCTTGGTTTATGTTAACACTACGTCTCAACTAAATTGACCATAATTTGATTTTCAGAGAAATTGAAGTACATAACAAAAGGCTAAAGAACAAAGCCTATATTTTATTAGAATATTTTAACAGATATTGATTATAAAGATACTAATAAATTAATAATAAAACCAAATATCGGGTACGATGTACCTCAGACTTTTCTTGACCTCATAAAACTCGTTACGCTCATCCTGACCACTTTAGACTCACTTCACTCGTCCTCAAAAAATGAAAATCACTTAATTTATATTCCAGTACTTCTTCTAGAAGAAGAAAGTTTCAGTCTTAAGAGCGTAATAACATGGTTTTATTTCCAGCGGTCACCTATCCAGGTACTGACATTGCTGAAAGCTGCTTGACATTAACAATCAAATAAAATCGTAGGTATACTAGCCGTATTGAAATGAAACTTCGTGTACATAATTATTACCTACAGAGACAGGATTTTACCATATCCTTTTTTTTTACTAAAAAAAGGAATAAATCAAATATGTTTATTATTGGTAATGCAATATAAATTTAAAGTAAAACGGAGCCATAATTTATTTTATTTATTAATTTGTAGTAATTTGTGCTTTTTTTATTTACTTGTTTGGCGTTAAATTTGGTTATTTTTTTGGAAGTAAGGGGGTTTGTTTTTATTAAGCATAATTTTAAATTTTGTTGGTTGGGGTATTTTTTTTTAGAATTGTTAAAAGATAATACTTTTGATGGAATTTCATATAGGTTCATATTGTAAAGAGAGTTTATTATTTACAGTTAAACGCTGCTTGAATCTGGAGATGTAGTTTTAATTATTTAATATTATTTATTTATTATATTTATATAAAGATTATATTAAATATTTATGTACATAATAATAAATTAAAAAATGTATAAATAAATTTATTTTTAATTTTAATTTAATTTGATATAATTTTATAATTTATAATTAATAAATTATATAAATTATATTATACTATTATAAATATTATCATTTACTTGTTATATAATAATATGTTTATTTATTGCTATATTATAAATTATATTACCGTCATTATTTATAACTGTAATTTTATTGGTTATTCATTTTAATGTTTCAAATTATTATTATTATAGTTTTGCTTAAAATAATTATTACTTAAATAATAAGTTTAAAATACTATCTATTATTAATCAACTATAATACCTAATTACTAAGTTTAAAAATAAATAAAAATTAAAAAAGTAACAATTAAATAAATAAAAAAATAATTATAATCAATAATTAATGTATAAAATATTTTCTATGGAATTTAAAATAAATACAATGAGTTAGTTAATATAGGAATATCAAGAATATATTTTACTGTTTTGTAAAGAATTTACTGAGAGCCTTCTCGTATCCATTTGTCTACTTCCTTCTTAAATTCATGCACTGGATTAATTTATTTTATTTCTGGTAGGAATGTATCAAATAATTTGCTGACTCTAACTAAGCAAAGGAAGAGAAAGTTTTCAGCGTCGGTAAGTCTTTTCTAGTCTTCTGTCAAGTATTATAATTGTAAGTAATGTTGTCTCGTGTTTTCTGCATTAAAAACTGCCCAAGTATGTATTTTTTGTATAGTTAGTTAATGGTCAAGACTTAAAGTCTTATAAGTAAAATCATATAGGAGGCTTTATCATAAATTTATTGTGTTCATTTTTTTCAAAACTATATAAGTATGCAATCAAATGATAAATGTTTAATTTATTTATAACTCTACAAATAAAACTTCCTTATATATAAATAAATAAGTAAAACTGGCGGGTATCAACCCCGTTTGCTCAACTGCATCAGTTGTAGAACATAAAAAGAGAATCTTTTATACCAGGATATTTTATTAGAAACAATATTTTAAAGTAAACGAGATACGGCTTAACCTCAAGGTTTTAAATGAGATTTCCACTCCGCAGAATATCTAATTGAACTGACTATAGAATATTGCTGGAAGAAAAAGTAGGAAAAAAACACGGCCTGAGGATATGGGTCTGGAACATCTACAGAATAATGTTAACCATCAGTAAATAATGTAAAGGAAAGAAGATATTTTCAAAAAGTAAAAAAAAAAACATCTTATACTAAAACATGATGCCAATAAAAATGTTTTGCTAACATTACAAGCAACATTATTGGTTATTGATGCGCGAAATTTAAATTATACTTAAACTATCTTTCACAACCTTGTGTACTTTATTATTTATTTTTATTCAAATACTTTACTTTCCCATCTGCTAGAGAGAAAGGAAACAATATCACTAATTGGTAACACCAACATTATCAACACTAACACTAAAACATTATCAACATTATCACCTGGGTGTACCAACTAAGTTTTTAACAGCTTGCGAAGTAGAGCTGATGGAACCGTCAGACCTCCAGTGGCCGTTAGGAAACATTAATTCTCAGACGCATATCACGCAATTGTAGCGATTTTTTTTAAATCAGCTTTTGATTGAAGTTGGGTCATTTTCATTTTAATCGCCTTCTTCCATAGCAACGAACGTCATCATTTTACCTTAGCAACAAAATAAATTAAAATAAAAAGCGCCAGTAAACTACTATATTTCTTTCAAATATAAGAAAAATTTACTCTCAAAGTTTTATGTAATCAATCAATTAAAGTGAGAAATAATAGCCTACATGTAATTTTTTTTAAATACAGGCCTATAGTATACTTCGTTTAAATTTAAAAAATCGAGTAAATAGAAAGGAAAGAAAGTAAAAAGAAAAGACAGGCAGTGTTTAAACCAGCATCGATACAGATTTACCTTGTAAATCCTTAGAGAATTGTATCTAAAGAGGTTTACTCTCTGTCTCTATATTCTTAGGGTAAAGTTGGGTTGAAGGAATAATAAGACATGCACGAGACGTTAGCATAGACATATTTCCGTCCTTAGGGATCTTTCTATTACTTTATAAGACGCTTACAAATAGTTAAGAATAAGAAAAATTTAGTTTACTCAAAGCTTTAACTATTTTTAAAGAGACACTAATAAGTTAGCGAGTAAATTTAACTTTTAAAGCAAAAATAACTTTATTTAAAGTTTTAATTTGTTGTAATTAAGCATATACTTTAGTAAAATCTTGCCTTCTTGCCACAATACAAATAGTTTAAGTTTAATCCAAGTATTTATACAAAAGTTTAAAATAATTTTCCATGTCTTTTTATGCGACGTGTAACAAACATTAGATCCCGGATAAAATATTTCCGGATAAATGTACCCTGAATACAATGTTCTCGGATAAAATTTTCCCTTCCTAAATATTTCTTGCGTTGTAGGATATAAGCATTTTTGCGACGTAAAAAGGTATGCAAGAACCACTCGAAGTGGTTAGTTAGTACAAAATTTATTTGTACTTAGGCAACATTGCGCTTGCAGTGATCAAATTTATCGTTTGACTAATAGGATGAGATACATAGTTCCCTCCACCATAAACATCCTAAATAGAATTTATTTCTACAGAGTAAATTGTTATTTACCATTCTGAACACTAATAGTGTCCGTTCAACAAAAATATAACAAATAAAGGTCTCTTGAGATATGCGCTCCACATTGGTATACAGAAACATTTTGATCTGGGTATTATTTATACTTACAAAACAGTTAAACACACTGTGCACGAATATCAAACTTTTTAGCAAAAAAATTCTATCCGGGGTATATTTTATCCGGTACGTTAAATCCGGGGACATTTTATCCGGTTACCAATAACAATTCATGTGATTTTTTAATACTGTAAATTTATTTTCAGAAGAATTAACAATTTAATATATTTTATATTTTATTGTTAATTCCTTTGATTGAGTGACAACTATGAAGTGATAAATAAATAAAAGTAGAAATACTAAATGCTTTCCCTAAAAATAATACTTTAAAAGAAATCCTAGCGTGGCAAAAGAGAAGGAATGCTTTGTACCTTTGATTCTTCAGTGGGTAATTTTGATATCACAAAGTTCAATATCGCGATAGAATAGTAGATTTTATGGAGGAGATGTAAATCTTTGGTGGTCCAGAAAAGGACTGTTGTGATCACTGTGCATTAGAATGCCTTCAAGTCGAGCAACCCCACGAGGAAAGAGCAAGTGGCAGGATTGGAGTCCCAATAAAGCAGGCGGTAGCAAATGAAGCGACCAATAATGTCATTAAAAACTCCAACTTAATAATACTTCATTTATAAGTATTATAAAGTTTCAAACTTCCTTTCTTTTGTTGAAAATACTTATCTTTTAATAATCTGCCTCCTTAGCCGCGGTCGTAAAGTACTGGATTCGGCACCGGAGGTCCGGGGTTCCTAGCCCGGGCTATGCTCTCAGTTTTTATGAATAGAATTTAATGTAAAGATTTTGCCAACTTTAGCTTTACTTTGAGCATAGTAGATATGACCCACCCGAGGTGGTTCCCGCAGGGCGAATACCCTGAAGGGCCGAAAGGCCCTAAAACTGGCATTATTATATACTAATACATATTTTAATATTGAAGTTCAACATAGAAGACTTATATAGTGCACTTATAAGATAGTGCATTCTCCAGAGTCTTTTCAACGAAAAAGTATCAAGATTTGTGAAACATAATCTTAGTTGTCAAATTCAAATGTACAATAAAATAAATATTCAACATTTTAGCACAAAATTAATTACAAGTCACATAGTAGTCACCTAAAAGCCAGTCTAATCTTTGAATTTACATTCACTTAAGTTAAAAGACAAGCAATAAATGTTCTTTAATTTACGCTCTGAGCTATGTATTTAAATTTAATTACTCGCCAAAATTACAGGACAACCCATGCGAACTTAATGTCTACCATTCCTTGTAATTTGTTTTCTTTCTGTCAGCTTTCTAGGTTAGAATTTATTTTAAATATTCATATAATTTAAAAACCCGAAAAAAGAAACTTTTAATGATGAGATCTCAATCCTTATAGTTGCTCTATAAAAGGATTTATTTTATTAAATTCTATTCAAGATATTACAATTAATTCAACTTTAAATTACAAAGAGTACCAAATTTAAATTTTAAATATTTATCCTACAATTTTTGAATTTATTAAATTTGTAATAGTTGAAATAATAGATTGTAAAGCCAACAACATAGCTAAGATAGCAAGGCAATGAATCTCATTACTTTTCATCGATTCTGAAAATTTGCATTTATGAAGCAAACCAAGGAAATAATATTAGTTTATAGCATGCCTTATAGCAATAAAATAAACAAACGGTAATCGTAAAATAATTGCACAAAAGTTTACTTCAAGAAAGACAGGAATCTTACAAAATAATGTGAGAGTAATCTCGTACTTAACAATGATTTTGTTATTAGACTAAGAAATGTAGGAAATAAAAAGAATTTAGCGCGGAGGTCCGTAAGCCGGGAAATGTTTTTTATAATGTCTGTTTTCTTGCTGATCAATCCAATTTTTACTTATGTTTTCGGGATATTTTTAACAACCTGAGCGTTCTTCACGCGAGTAGTGTCACAACTTGTTGTTTCATTTTTAAAAAGGGGATAAAAAATTACCCCCTGCACCAAGATCTAAGAACCCAACCTTTGAGTAGTCTTATCTAGTTTGGACCAGTTTTATTGAATTGAACATAAAAAAATCAAACACTACACCCAAAAAGTTAAAAGTGGAAAGAATCGCTTCTGTACAGAGATGCGTAAAATAAACGTCACTTAGAAAACTTTATACCCACTTCCGAACATGTCTTCATTCATGGATGGACTAGAAACTTGGTACAAAAATCAATCTTTAGGTTTAGTTGTGCTCTTCGGTAAATAATATTTCTGACATCATTAACCGGGAATAATTTCAACAATCCATAAAACGCGGATAAATGTTTCGATCCATTCAATCGATAATCAGTTGAACACATAACCTATCCATGTACTGACCTCGATAATCAGTTGAACACATAACCTATCCATGTACTGACCTCGCTCGTTGCTGCTGAACTTTAATGATTTAACAAATCTCATATCACTGGATGCTGCTTAACTTTGATGATCTAAAAAATCTCAAAGATATACTAGCTTATCTATGATAAGCAATTAATTGATGTCATTATTTCCGGTTAATGACATCATAAAAGTGATTTTAATCATTGCACAACTAAACCTAAAGATTGATTTTTGTATTAAGATTTCAAATTTCTACTTTAAATACACTGACACAGACAGACACACACATACAGACAAACACACCCATATATATATGTTTAGGAGTTGCGTTCTGGACGCCAAGGTGCTACCATCTTGTCGTTTAGGTGCTAACATCCAGTTCTTGTGATTTATTTAATTTTTTTATGAGTTTAGTTTAATTTAGCAAGTTAATATTTTGCAATGTTCTGAATAATACAACAACGGACATTTCCAATTAAATTCATGTGATTTGAAGGAGTAGTTTTTTTGTTAATAAAGAATTATTTTAGTCTTGTTTTTCAATAATTAAGTCATTTATTGGAATATATAACTTGCATAAGACAGGATTCGGTTCCCACGGGGATTCGCCTACCGGCAGCGTTTTTTTTAAGCATTGCATTACGGTCCAGAGTTTATTGTACTCTAGTGATTACAACCATTCATCTGATTTAATACTAAATTCTAAATTTAACTAATTCCTACAATAACAGAGCGGGTTTAATTAGTCTTATATCATAACGACTGTTTTATTTGAATATCTTTCTATTATTATTATTCATTCTTACTGTAGCATTATTTACCATGGATAAATTAAAAGAAAGTGAACAACTTTTTCACGGCAGTGTAAATTTATTAAAACATGTTATAAAATCCAGCGGTTATTTACGAAATGATTTAAGGGAAGGCGATAAAAACGTCAATAGAAAATTTTACAAGCATTTTTAATAAAATGAAAGTGGCGATTATTCAAGGGACTAAAGGGCCACATATAGTACCTCCACTGCGGTTAAGAGACGGCTTACCCCTATTTAGTAGTATAGTCGCGTCGTCCTTTATCCCTAAGAATACCTTTCGTGGACCAGTATACTAGTATAATGTTATAGTAAAGCCCAAAGAAAATGACTGGGAGATAACACTGATGCACCGGATCAAGAAGATACCCGCGCTGTTGTTAAAAGTAAATTGAATCCTACAAAACTTGGTGTTGGAATAAAAAAAAAAGATTTCTAATGGAGGTTTACTAGTTCAATCAATAAGTAAAGAGGGTAGTGAAGTTATCTGAAGCGCAATTGAACGATTAAAGGAAAGTATTATGATGATGACAGCTAAACCTTCTGATTCCAATACGATGATGCATCTAAAAATTTGCAGATCAATCTTCAAAGGTCAAAGGCAGCTACAGAAAACTTAAAGCTGATAGCTACCGAGCGATCTGTGGATATTGTAATTGTTCAAGAGCCTTATTGTTTAAGAGAAAGCATTGCCCTAATACCTCCACAGTGGCGAATTTTTCAATCTGGTACAGGAAGGAAGCGTGCTGGTATACTTATAACAAATCCAAAAATTGACGTAATTATGAATAAATCACATTCAAACGAGGACATAGTCGTCACTGACATTTCTTGCAAAGGTTTTCCTTTTTTTCGGTTGATTATATCTTATGTCATGATAAGAAATGCCAGATTATTCTGTCGTGGGTGAAGGCCCATTGTAGAACTTTGGGGAATGAAGAGGTTGACAGGTTGGCTAAGGAGGTTACTTAAGATGACAGTAGCCCTGTCAGTTTTGAAAGAGTTCCGATGAGTTTCATTAAGAATTGTGTCGACAAGCGTAGTTAGGAGAGGTGGGAAGACATGTTAAGGTTAACTGCTAAGGCATCACATGTCAAATCAATTTTTCCTACAATTAAGGATCGACTACAATGGGCAATGAAGATAAGCTATTTACTTAGGTGCTCACTGGCCACGGTAGAAATGCCTCCTATCTTCATCGCTTCAACATATAGGACGACCCATCCTGCAGGTGCCAACTAGGAGTTTCTCAGACTTTGGATCATTTTCTTTTCGACTGTCCTTTGTTTGAAGCCGAGAGAAGACATCTAATCCGGGAATCCTGAAACCATTTAGCCGCCCACCAAGCAAGAGTTGGTGTCAACGTACTTAATTTTTTTTTACTTGTTCATTGAAAGCATAGTTCATTCCTTTACCTATTATTCAGTTCATGAAATGCATGTAGTTTATAAAGGGGAATGCCTCAGCTAGAGGTTTGCTATCCTCAATTCCCAGCAAGCTGCCGGAAGCAGTGTTTTTTACTGGCGAATCATTAATTTTTGTTGTTTCTTTTCCTGGTGTTAGGCTAATTCATTTGCGTTTTTGATAAGGTGTGACGTTATCGTTATCACTAAATGCTGCAGGCTGCATTCAATTTAATCTCTATGTCTTTTAAATAGATTAAAAATAAGAAATTACCTCATAAAATGAAAAAAAAACAATAAAAGGCTATTTCATCACAGAATTTAAAACTAATAATAAGTTTAATTTGTCAGTTTTTTAAACAATTAAACGAAACGTGTTTAACACTTGATAACCCGGCTTTCCTTTCTTTTTAATCTGATTTTATAATATGTTTTAAAAATTGTTTTATCAATTGTTTTTTAAAACTAAATACTAAGTTATATACGAATCCTCCCCCTGACGGCCCTGAGTTGGCCATGAGGTAGGCTTTGTAGTTTATTTGCTGTATTTGTAAGAAAACAAAAATTGTATGTAAATAAAGTTTTTCTATACTATATAAAGGAGAATGCAGAATAAAGGCTACCTTTGCTTATATAAAGGTAGCAAAAAAACACACGAACATACAGACAGACAACTAAGTCAAAATCACTCAGAAGGTCTAAGAACGGGATTTTAGGTGAAATCCCGACTTAATCGCTACGCGGCTACAATTTTGGTATTATATATGATTGTTGTTTTATTGTATTTATTTTTTATTTTTTTTTTTGCAATCAAAATACTTTTCCTGTATACTTACGGTTTAAATGAAGAAAAGTAAATAGTAAATGTAAAAATGAGTTACGAAGTTTTAGTAATAATAAATAAAACAACACTTAAGCTTTAGATCGTATAGGTATAGGTCTTCATCAAAAAGTGTTGAATAAAAAACTGATTAAGTTAACAGAAAGAATCAGGTAAAAAAAAGATGAGCTGAAAACAAAACTTTTGTTTTGTAAGATATTTTGTTTCGAATAGTTCTTTATCTAGCCACAGGGCTTAATTTATAGTCAAGGGTTCAAGAAATTGAAACAAGAATATCTAGCAAATAATAAACTAAAAAACAAAATTTAACTAAACTATTGATTAGAAAACTATAAAACCGATTAATTAACAAAGTTCAAAAATGAATTTCTGCAAATAATAATTAAATTATAGGTGCTAGTTTTCTTACAAGAAAAAGGTTGCGATGTTATGTGCACTATTTCTTTAAAGAACCTATCTTGTAATTACGTTTTATTATAAGTATACAGTTTCATTTTTTCCATTTTTCATAGCAAAAATAATGTTTTCGGTTAAAATAAATAAATGCTTTATTAGGAGAGACTTTCAAAAGTAAGTATACAACAGTCAAATAATTAGAAATGTTTTAAAAGATGGAAAATATTTCTTCATTTTTATTGAAAGGATTTTCCAACTAGAGATTTTTTATTTTTTAGTCGAAATTTATGTCCTCAAGGTTTTTAATTTGTGAAATGCATTCATCAGCTTGGATCCTAAGTACGAGAAACCTGTCACAGATCTGATTAGATGATGATTTATAACTAAATAATTGTTTATATTTGGTTCCAAGTTAGCTCTGTTTAGATACCTTTTTCTTTTTGTTAATTGATTTAGTTTGTTCTTAAAAACATTCTGATGAAGATCATATCATACGCGCGAAAGCTTTAATGTTGTTACTGTCTGTAAGAAAATAATCGTGTTTGCAAAAAAATCCGATACCGGGATGTAACCTGAAATATCCGTTTCAGGTGTTTTAAGACCCCCTTAGTGGTTTTCATAAAGTTGTCTGTGTGTGTCTGTTATAATTGAATCTCCCAGTGTATTTATGCTGGAGATTTGTGATCTTTGTACAATAATTAATCTTTGGACCTAGTAGTACTATCCGGATAGTATTTTTTTTAAGATGTCATCACCCGCAATACTGACACAAATAATATAAACTAGGCTGCAAAACATGAGCAAAGGTGCTTTCGACAGTTATTGAATTCCATGATGAAATGGCTGTCAACTTTTATTATTTTCAACGCTTTAATCAACCTTAAGTAATAAATGCTTAGACGCGAGGTTAATTTATTATTCTAAGGGTGAACAAAGCGAGACCGAAATTCTAAAATAAGTAACAGGGTACGTCGTCTTTATTTTTTATCTTTTTAAAGGGATTGATAATAGTCTCATGCAAGATTAAAAGAGATTACATAATTTACGATTCCTGAGTATACTCTGCTTTATTTTTTATCGTATTATAATTTTCAAAAATTGTTTTACTTTACTGTCTTATAAAGTTTAACATATTTTGTCACAAAGTTTTTCACAAATACGTTGACCCGATCAGCCGGATATCCGTAATTTAGACCAAAGGCAATCCCGAAGGCATAGGATGAAGGAAAGAAAGTATTATATATCTTACATCAAGAAGATAAAACGTACGATTTATATCTTGCCTTACATTTAAAATGTCTAAAAGATAAAAATATTTCATCCTCATTTTCCCCCAAAAAAGCTATTCTGATTTATTTGAACGAATTTTCTTTTTGGAATTAATCCATAATTAGGATATATATATATATATATATATATATATATATATATATATATATATATATATATATATATATATATATATATATATATATATATATATTGCGACGAGCCCTCTAAAGATGGATCATCGTCGATGATCATCTTCAGAGGGCTCGTTGTGCTCATTGAGACTAGAAGTTATCACTGATATAATTTTTATTAGTTGAGAGCCGAGTGTTGCCCCGCCTGCTGATGATGGCGTTATACGAAACTCCAGGGATATTCATATACAACAGCAAGTATCAACCGTAACCTATTCTTCAATTGCTTTTTTAACTTGCAATAACTATTTAATAGATATATATACGGGTGTGAGTTTTTTGTTTGGTGTATATGCATTTTCAGACTAATTTTAATATATTTAAACCAAACTTTGTGTAAAAATCAACCTTGGGAATTACAATAACCCTATAAAAACCAAGTCGTGATATCATTAACTCGTTCGCTGAGTCAGTAACTTAACACGAGTTTAATCATGTTTTTGGGTCTTAAATCGAATAAAACCAGGCTGAAGTAAGGCGAAGCGACAAGTATTAGTAACTAAAAAAAATGCTTAATTGCCTCAGAGCAATAACGACACACTAAACAAACTATGATGAATAACCGGAATGTAACAAATACGCCAGATAATCAATAGACTTTGACAAGGCTCTTTTTATGAAAAACTCGGATCATGGATGAAAAATGCTCTAAAGAACTAAACTTAAGATTGGATACGAGGTTTACCTACATCGATACCTGTCTCTGATCTTGTCTTTGAGGTCGAAGATAATAGCAATGAGAAGGGGTAGTATAGAATTCGAAGGTTCCGTATGACATGTGGTAATTTGAGCACTGACTGAGCATATGGACATGTTAATGTGATTTCTTATTTTGATGTGCATTTACCTGTAAGTCAATTTGTACAATATATAGGTTGCTCCTGCATCACTAGTGCTGCACAGTATTTCAGGCTGTCGTACAATGCTCAGATTATGCAACTCTTCAAAACGTTTTAGCGCATTTCTTTTAATAATCCAAGATAATTGACTAACAAGAAAGTGTTACTGTTTCAATTGACAGAGTCCTTGAACAAAAAGTAAGTTGGTAAATAAGAAAGCAAGCATTCAACATGAAATTCGTCAATCTTGCGGAACTCCAAAAAAGAATTTTTAAGTCGGAAAGACATTTGAAACTTAAATTCAAACACATCGCAGTCTTCCTTGGAAGTGGATTTAAAGATAGATAATCCGATTACAGAAACCTTTATTCCCTCATGAAGTTTTTGCGACAGTTCTACGTATTCATTACAAATAGTAACACTGCATGAGATAAAATGAAATTACTTTACTCGGGGAAAATATTCTCCAACTAGTAGTATCATATACATTGCGGGACTAAGGAAAGAAAATCGGGTAGAAATATCCAAATTTTAAACCTGATTATGTAACTTTACGAAAAAGTAATGCTTATTACGTCAATATTTTTTAGACAGTTTCCTGCAAGATATCTTTCCTTTATATGCTGTAATTTTAAATCTAAAAATGTATTAAAAATATTATATAAGTTATTTCACGAGACGGCCTCACTGTAATAACGAGCTATCGGGAAGGGGACCGTTTTGGATTAAATCAAAATAAAAAATTAATAACATTATTAAGAAAGCATAAAACCATTTGATTAATTTCATAATTGAATAAGAGGAAAAATAAGGAAAGAAGTGAAAAAACATGAACCCTATTGAAAATCAGATTGATGTGACGATGTGACGTCATAAACCCGGTTCACCAAAATCATTAAAATTTTCAAAAAATCAATAATATTTTTAAGTAATGTTTTTAAATGTTTTTGCAGCACTTAATAGAATGAAACCAGTCCGAAGTTAATACGACAACACTGATAAACAAATTTCGAATCAACGATCAGTACCGTTCAGTTCAGGTTGAATGTAATGGTGAGTAAACCATGTCCGGAGTCGATTCGTTCATTCAAAGTGTAACCGGATAAAATGTACCCAATGTAATAATATGGAGAAAGTCCATTGTAGAATATGTTTGCTAAGGTCAAATAGTGGTATGACCTTAATCCAGTAACCCTTATTGTCTAATAATATATATAATAATAAAAGGAGGTTCAAGTAATTTTTTGGTAGTATGTCGGAAAAACGCAGTCAAAAGTTAAATTATTAAGAACATTCTAACAATGGATAACTGGAGAGATATCTAAAAATCCTTTATTAATTAGGATTTATTTATAATAGATCACATAAAATTGAAGGAGAAAAAGTAAAATTTTATTCAAATAATTCCCAAGCTACACCTAAAGCAGGGAATACATTAGAGGCCATTTTACTTGACAGTAATTATGTTATTACAATCAATAAAATCATTAAACTCTTTAAACCTCCAGAATTATTATTAATACAATTTAATATTTAATTTGGAAACAGCGACAATATATAGAGCTATCAAGGGTTAAATACAGCCAATACATAGCACATGTGTAAAATAGTTTTGATTATTCCTACTGGTAAAAATAAAATTATTATTAATAAAATTCAAACTCAAATTAAGTTTACTATACTGGAATCATTATAAATAACATACCTATGCCATTATTAAAAATGTTGTTTGTGAAGCGGGTACTAATAGTGTACAGAAGGGTAAATAACATTTTATTCTGTGGAAATAAAGTCCACTTCAGATGTTTCCCGCATACCTGGTGAGAAGTACTGTAGGGTTTACAGTAGGGTTTTCTCTACTCATCCTTTACTTCCTAGCTTAATCTTAATCTCTAGCTTCTTAATTTCTTAAATCTTCATACACCCCTCTTACTGTCCTTACCCCTTCCCTTTCTTGTTGGTACTGGTTGTTCCTTATCACCCCCTTCCCTTAGTTTTGCTTCTGTAAGTCGGTTCCTGCTTTTCTTAGTGAGTTCTTCTCCTCCCTTCCCCACCTTTATTATCTTATTGTATTTATTCTTTTAATATACTTAATATATCTTAAATAATTATTATATATTTTATAACATTTATTAATACTCGTCAAAAATGGATTGCCCATTGGATTTGGGTCACTCCCTCCTTTAATCTGGACCATCCCTTTCCACGTTTCCTGTGTGGCTTAGCGTTGAGGGTTCCTTTACTTGCCTCACAGTACGAAACCAAAGAGCATGTATTATCATCCTACAATTTTAACGGAGGACACATCATCCGGGATCCCAGTAGTCGAAAAACAGATGAAAATAATGTAAAATTTCAACATACAGTCCTGTGAAACACAATTATCGATTAGGATGTCGTTTTTAATATTTTTTGCGGATCTGATCCAAGAACTGAAAGTACTCAAATCCAGGGGCCCGGGTTCGAATCTTTAATTCAGAGAATAGGTGTTATCGATATTTATTACTTTATTAGTTACTATTATTATTAGTAAAGAATAATTCTAACGCAGTGGTTCGCAAGTTCAGGTTTTCGATGATAAATGCATCACAGTCGGAATAATATCACTTTCATTTGTCTGTCAATTTTTCAAAGGAAATGCTAATTTTTATACCATAGATTGAACTAAACCATGCCTGCTCTTGTAAATTCAATACTACACTACAATTTAAACAGTCATACAAAGCTCAGTTTACGCTTAGCTAAAAAATGATTTGCATATTTCCTTAGAAAAATTAATTCAAATTGACAGACTAGTAAATATACTTTTGTTTCCACTATGAACCATAAACCGAAAACCCGAGCAAGAACTGGATTGGTGGGCAAGAAAGCAAGCATTCTGAAGGAAATTTTCCCGGTTTATGAACCACCGCGCCATTATTTTTAAGCTCAGACAAGTAGATAAAAATTATACAGTGCGCGAATACTACAAATATATATTGACCCCTACTTTTTAGCTCATTTTTTCAAAAGGAAAAAATTGGGTTCAGGGTACCTCAAATCTTATCCTCATTACATCGGATTCGCAACGCTCATTCTCCCAGCTTTAGACTCGCTTCGCTCGTCCTCAGAAATACAGTTCACCAAATTAACACCGCAACAGGCCTTTGGACTTGCTTTGCTCGTCTTCAGATAGTAAATGCAACTGTATCATTCTCAGCGGTCACCCATACAGCACTGACCACGCTCAATGCTCCTTAATTTTTATGATACAACAAAAATCATGGTTATACTTGTCGTATTGAAACGAAACTTAGGGTACTTATTTATTAAGTAATAATACACACTTGTACTCAATTTCGACTCAATCAGATCATTTCCCAACTCCTTAAAAAACGAAAAGAATCATCTAATAAAATTGTAACTAATACTGATAATGAGATGAAACTTGGCATATATATTATTTATATGCATAGCCACATGCAGGCCAAATCTCATTTTTCAAATCATCGTTGTCATTATTGCGGGCTAATTTAGTTTGCTTCGCTAGTCCATCGACGTCGGACTCGCTGCTCTTTCCCTCCGAGTATAAATCTAACCGAATTCATACTATAAAACGTGTTCGGACTCGCTCGCTCGTCGTCAGATAGTAAAATATATTCGTTTCATTCTAAGCGGTCACTCATCCAGGCACTGAAATTGATAGACTCTGCTTAATTTTTTAAGATTCAACAAACAGTGATATACTTGCCATATTGAAACGAGACTAAGTATTCTTATTTATTACGAAAAAAGATGCAATTATACCAAATTCCAGCTCAGTTAAATTATTTTTCGATTTTGTACAATTTTTAAAAAAACTTATACAAGTCATTCAATAAAAAATAAACTAATCCTGATAATGAAATTAAACTTGGCATATAATATATTAGTTTTATTATTCATACTACACACATACCAAATCTCAATCTCACAAATTTGTCGGCATTTTATGAATTTTTTGAAAGTTTTGCTGAGTTATTATTACGGGTTAAGACGTCCTAAAAAGTTTCCGGATAGCACAACTATATATACAGAAAACTGTGTAAAAACCAATTAGAAAGCCCTTAAACACCTGAAGGTATCGGTTTCGGATTTTTTAGCAAACGGAATAGTTTCCTATATATTTACAAATAAATTATGAAAGTAAAAATAAGATCTTACATAAATATAAATAGACGATTAAAATTAATTAATTTATTGTTAATAAATATTTTTTAAGTACATCGTTATTATCTCGCGGGTCCCTTAAAATACGATTTTGCCTATCCCGAAATAAAGAGTAAAGTATTGCAAAATTGCCAAACAATAATTAATAAAAAATTATAATTGATTATTAAAATATAACACAACGAAATATTAATGAAATTAACCGTCAGTATATTATATTCTTAATTCTTGAGGAAAACTTTTTAAAAATGTCTAGAAAATGCTTAAAATTAAATAAAATATAATAATGCTTACCTTCTTCATAGTAAAAATTATGTTGCTATATGAGAAGCATATCACAACTATTGGCACGAAAAAGCCAAAAGCAAATAGAAACATAATATAGGAACTGGAATTATGGTCCCGCGTCTCCCAATTAATTGAACAGCTGCAACAAAAAAAAAGTCAACCAATATTACAAAGGGCTAAATAAATTTACGAGTTCGACTTGACTCTGGAAATTAAAACAAATTAAACGTGATAAAATTAGTCATTAATTAAGCAGGTGTAAGCTCATTTCAAAGGAAATTGTTTGAGTAGATAAGCAATAATAAAGCCGCTTCAGTAACAGTAGACGTGTTTAATTACGTGTGAATTTTACCAGGAAAAAAAATTTAAAAGAATTATTTGTCATAAAAATATACATTTTAGCAAATTTGTATGAGTTTATGACGTTGGGTTAGTGGTGAGGTAGAAGTGGGAGATTAATTTATATAGGATATTAGACACAAGATATAATATATATATATATATATATATATATATATATATATAATATATATATATATATATATGTATGTATATACCTTACCAAACACCACTTGCGTGGTAAAAACTCCCAGCCAGGTTTTTGGTCCAAAAAAGAAGGGAAAATCATTTTAGTTGTCCCGCTAAGTCATGTCTGTTTTAGTTAGAGACAGACATGTATTGCTACGTAGGCAATACTAGAGGGCCTTATTTAAAGGCCTCAAGCCTTTAAATAACACAGGTTCAAGCTGTGTGAACGAGTTGTACAGCTTCTTTTGATATATTTAGAGATATCAAACAATTCAGGAGTTCGTGGAAATTAGTGATAGTGATAGTAATTAAAAAGAGGTGACAGACCACCTAGTTAGTAGGCCGCGTTGATGGGCCCCTTTTGCTGACTCCCTTTAATAGAATATGGTGTTCTACAATATGAGTTCTAGTTCAAGCATTTTACGTTTAATCCACAGAAGAGCCGTGACTTTTACGTGAAGTTTTTACAGCTTTAACTAAAAACAACACGTGCCCCACTGCCAGACCAGGCTTTCCTGATCTCCGTTCAGGAAACTCCTGATCCGTTCAGTAGTTTAAGCTGTAAACTACTGAACGGATTTAGATGTCCATATATAAAGTTATCGTAAGTTAGCTTAGTTTTTCACTCCGTGTTCAGCGTAAGGTTGTCGAATTTGATATCTTATTAAGTAGGAATACACACAAACAAAAGACGAATTTAAAAAGTCTTCATACACGTCAAATTCAGTATTTTAGGCTGAAGTTGCGCCAATATATGATACACACACAAAGCTCTTTGAATGAGATAACTATTCAAAACAAAGTTTCATGAGTTTACTAAGATCTTTTTTGTAAGTAATATAATCATTTTTTATTTCTTTAATTTTAACGGTAAGTTATTGTACAGGTGCTATCATACATGCGTGTCTTTGAACTAAAGATGTATTGCAAAATTCAATATTTATATTAAGTTCTACTTTCCTACTAGTCTAATAAGAATGATTTATCAGATATTTTTTACCATTAAAATAATGTAATAAAATAACTCTTTCAAATAATTGTTGCGGGTTGGAAACTTGGAATTCTCTTTACCAATTCAGTAGGGTATAGAATTGGTTTCTTCATTATAGTTTTGATGAAATCTTTAAAACCAGTAATATGAGAAACTGATAAAGTACAACGCGGCAACGCAGCACCGACGTCGCGTAGCGGCCGAGACGCGAAGCGGCTAAGAGGCCGAAGGCCTCGTATTTTAACTTCTTAGATATTACTTTTTTGTATAAAGATTTCTGGGAGTAATCTTTTACTTTAGATTTATCAATTAATCTAAAAAAATCGGGAACGGTGTTCGGAACTTTTCCTCATCACATCAGGTTCGCTACGCTCCTATTTCGAACTCGCTTAGCTCGTCCACAGATAGTAAATACATTCATTTTATTCCCAGTGGTCATCCATCCAAGCACTGACCGCACTGGATGAAGCTTAACTTTTATAATCCAACACAAATCATAGATATACTTGTTATATTGAAACAAAACTTGGTGTGCTTATTTATTAAGTAAAGATCATAAACAAAACATAGTGGAATTCGAGCGAAGTAGTGATTCTATTTCTGGGAGATTAATATACCTAAATCTAAGCTTAATTCCTTTAATATTAGTGTAAAAGGCTTAAAATGCTTTAATGCTTCGGCAGGTCTGGCCAGCAACTGAATCATTTTTCTCTTGATATTTTAAACTTTATTTATTATCATTGTTGATAATTATATTTTGCTATTTAATCGCTATTAAATTACTGAACTCATTGTAATTATAAATTAACTTTTACACCGTTGATGTAATAAGTGTAAAAAATTGATAGAAAAGTTAATTATGCACATATAGAGTAAAATGAGCATTTCTTCAATTCCATAATGAATAATCTTAGAATACAACTATGATATTATAACATTGCCGTGCCAAGTATAAGTGTGACTCAGCCTTATCAAAGTCACGCATACAAAACCTTCCTAAAATTCACATGTCTTTTTATAGAAGAGTCTTTTATACCAACATTTCGATGTCCAAAAAAATTGGTATTTAAACAAATACATTTAGTCAAAAACATTAAAACTTCGAAAGCGAAGAAAAAAACAAATGATATATATATATATATTATATATATATATATATATAAATATATATATATATATATTTCTTTTCTTTTTTCTTCCAACATTTTTATAAACGCCTCTAATAATATCAATTATTATTTTTATAGATTTAATTCATTACTCAAGAGTATCACATTTAAAGTTATTAGCTTGGCTGTTTCAATTAAGTTTTAAGCCCTCATTAATACTTATATTTTATCTTAAACTTAATATGTTTATTAAAAATAAATAGTTTAAACTTTTGAATTACATGATTATTTCCTAAATTTGATTTTCAGCGATCATAATATACAATTATATTAAAGCTAGTTTTACGTAAGCTCCAAATAATATGCATAATAATAATGCTTTCTTATAAATAAATTGTTTAAATATAATTTTTATGTTTGAGCAAAAAATTCAATGAAATCTAAAAAAGTTTCAAGAATTTCTTTGACGATGCAATAAATTAAAGAGGTAAATAATTGTAAAAAAGACTTGAAAGCGTAATTACAGGGAGGAGACTCGGCGAAACCTTTCACCTTAGCAAGCTTCGTTTTTAGGTTAATCTCAAAGATCAAGAAAAAAATAATCATAACGTTCGATTAAATTTTCCACTTTGAACCATCCCGAAATTATTCAATGCAATGATCAAAGAAAAATTGAAACTTTTTAAAAGTTAAATCAATATTTTAGTATCATAGACTGATTGAAAAATGTTTTAAGTCTAAATTAACTTACAAATTTCTTTAAAGAAAGATAGACTTTGTAGGCGTTTTTTTTCTAAGGCTAGATAAAATTACCTCGGAAATTTTCTTGACCTTAGATTCGCTACCCACATCCTAAGAATACGAGGACATCCAAATTATATTGCAGTACTTTTACAGACTCGCTTTTCTCATCATCAAGAAGAGTAAAAACATGCGGTAAGTCACCCATCCAGCTACTAACTCCGCTCTTATTAGTAATCCTACATAAATGTAAATGCTTGTATAAATTGTTATTTATACAAGCCGTATTAAAATGGAACATTGTAAACCTAATTATTACATATAAAAATTCCCGCGGAATACTCTAAGGTCGAATTTCAACTTAATTATATAATTTTTAATTTGACTTTTTACACTTAAAAAGCGGGTAAGGGGTACAACAATTTTTTTAACAGAAAGATTCGCTACGTTCATCCTCAGAATATACAATTCGCCAAGTTTATACAGCAAAACGTCTTCGGTTTCAGCAATAAATACAACCGTTTCATTCTCATAAGTCACCAATTCAGCATTGACCAAGATTAATGCTGCTTAACTTTTATGATCCAACAAATCCATAGATACACTTTTCGAATTAGAAACTACTTAATTAAACTTAGTTTAATTATTTATTACGTAAAGTTATACACTTAAACTGAATTTTGACTCAATTGGATCATTTTCCGATATTTTACAATTTTTTCAAAATTTACACAAGTATTTGATAAAAAAAACTAATGCTGATAATTAAATTAAACTTAACACATATATTAGCCTTAAACTTGGCTACATGCTTGCTAAATCTTAATTCGATCGCAACTATATTCCGTGTTTTTATGACTTTTTAAAATTTATTAAAATCATTATTGCGGGTTAATGACGTCATAAAAAATATTTTCAGAACAGCTTGCAGAAATTGTTCAAAATATTTTTGAACAATTTTTGTACACAGTTACAACTCTCTAGCATAAATACACTAGGACCTCGATGTTAACAGACACTCACACATACAGACAGACAAATTTGTGAAAACCACTCAGGACACTTAAAACTTCTGAAACGGATAATTCCGGTGACATCCCACTTTGTCCAAAATAATAAATAAAACTAATTTTGCCGAGCTTTCGATATAATTATATTGAAGAATTATAATTATACCAAAGAATTTGGTATAATTATAAATTATAAATTAAAGTAGAATTCTTTGGTATAATTATAATTCTTCAATATAATTATATCGAAAGCTCGTCAAATTTAGTTTTATCTATTATTTTGGACCTGTTCTCTTCAAAAGCTTTAAAAATTATATAACTTGGTCCTTAGCGGTTTACATGTCATTATATTTATTTTCTTGGTAATAAATATTATTTTTTTAGGAACCAACGTTCGGAAAAAAAAATATTATTATTAATAGCACAATTAATTGTATTATTACTCTAATGAAAGTAATCAATTTCAATTTGAAGTAGACTATATACATATATAGTCTACTTCAAATTGAAATTGATTACTTTCATTAGAGTAATAATACAATTAATTGTGCTATTAATAATAATATTTTTTTTTCCGAACGTTGGTTCCTAAAAAAATAATATTTATTACCAAGAAAATAAATATAATGACATGTAAACCGCTAAGGACCAAGTTATCGAAGCGGTGAATCCGAGCAAAAAAAATGTGCATAATATACTCACAAATGTACAAAGCAAATAACTTAAATAACTACCAAAGTAAACAAAGCAAATAATTATTGCAAAAATGATGACTCATGGTTCACCAATTAACGGATATTGTCTTCCCCCCAAAAGATATTAAACAACTCTTAGCTAAAGGACCTAAACTCTCTCGTATACATACAGAGATTTTCCTATGAGAGATATCTTAGCTCACGTAGAAAATTTAAAAAATAACTTCGTAGATCCATCAGAAAAAGACTCAGCTAGAGCAGCTTGAACCAACATAATTAATAATCGTGTAAATAAATTAAAAAAAACTCTAAAAACTATCTAAACAAAGAGAATAAAACATTAAAAATAATTTAAATGTTTCTCAAAGAATATAGCGATATTTTAATATTAATATCTGATAAACGTAATTGTACAATTGCCATGAAGAAAGATGAGTATGACTCTAAGATGGCTGAGTAAGTTTCAGGAGATATTTACACCAAAGTAGATAAGGACCCAACACCATCCATATAAAGAAAACACTATCATTTGTTGACCGACCTAGTAGAAGAGAAGAAAATTTATATACAAATTAAAGCAAGATTATCTACTTATAAGAGCACCAGTCCACGTATCTATGGAGTAGTCAAAACATATAAAAATAATAACCTTGGGCCAGTTGTAAATTTTAATAACAGTCCAACCTATGAAACATTAAATATGTTGCAAATATCCTTTGCTGTTTTAGACTCTGATAAATACAATACAAAAGATTTTGTTGCTTTTTATGTCAAAATTGTAAAACTCAAAATACTTGATAATTATGTCTTATGTTCTTTAGATGTGAGTTCATTGTTCTCAAATGTTCCCCCCTGATCTATTATACGAAATTGTTACACAAAAATGCCATCTTCTTAAAACTCAAACTAATTTAAATAAAACTCAATTTTTGGATTGATTAAAAATAGTATAAAATAATGGTTACCTTTCTCTTAATGAAGGTACTTGGTATTTAATGAAAGATGGACTAGCGACGGGCAGTCCAATAGCTCCTATCGCAGCTAGCATTTTTATGAATTATATTTTAGACCATGTTATGAAAAAAAATTATATTCTTTTTATTATCAACTATGTGATAAAAATGATTTATTTTTGTCAATACCTCAAAATCAAACTAATAAAATTCTTAAACTTAATTTATACTTAATATCAGATATATTATCTCATATATCTAAGTAATAAATCATCTAGCTTATCTTGACCATTTAAATAATTATAACCTATATAGTATCATCTAAATAAATCTAGCTCATATTAATCATCTAATTGTTAATATTTAATTTGTTAATATGAAGTATTATAGAGTATTGTAGAGGTGCTAATGACCTACAAGTTGAGCACATTAAAAATAAATAAATAAATAAAATTCTTAAAATCTTTAATAAAATTTATTCAAAAAATCAACTTAATTGTTGGCGAAAACCTACAAACTCTAATAGATATCTTAATTATTCGTCTCATCAACCCTTGCAGCATAAGAGTAATGTAGCCCTAGCTTTCAAAAATAGAGCTTTGAAACTTATTGACCCCGATTTTTATCCTAAGAATTTAGATATTATTAGTAAAATATTAAAAAATAGTGGATTTCTGACAAAACTTATAAACGACATACTTCACAATAACAATAGGACTGACAGACAAAATATTACTAAACCTGACCCAAATAAGGAGTTTTTAATTGTAGATCTTTGTTTAGAACTTAATGTAACTCAATAACATTTACTTTTAATGTTCCTTTTTTGTTTTTAACGGCGTCGACGCTAGAGGCCGCTTGACGAGCTCCGAACCTTCAAGTGTATCAAAAAATTGTACTTCGGTAATTTGAATTCAAATTATAACTTTTTCTTTACACCTACAGTATAAACAAGGAAAATAAAAAAATCACAGCCAGATATTATCTTAGGAATAAGCCTACCTGTCAGCATTCTTATTCGTTGTAAAATTTACGACAAAATTCTAGATTAGAAAAAAGGCAACTTCATTTTTTCAAGAATATAGAAACGAATATTTTTACAAACCCCGTCTAGCATACTAATCGCGGAATGTGAAATAAAACAAATTTTCCAATTAGCAGTCTGGAATAACAAATAAGTCATGGAGCAAGGCCACGCGTACGCAGCCTCTCTCACTGTAGCTGTTCTGTTGTAGGTGTAAAATATCTCACAGAATTGAGTAGAAAAGACAGCCAAGTACTGAAATACACTAAGTTCTCAGAATTGTACTATCACACCAACAAGACTTAAAAATTTAATTCGTCAGAAATACTACGTACACACGGTGTACCAAATTCACAGATCAATTCAATCAAGTAATAGTTAAATACGATTAAATACGCTGTATGAACCATGCGGAGGAAACCTAATTAAAACGTGAAAAAGAAATCGTGTTCACTTTGCCGATACAATGTAAAACCAATCAAGGGCAATCGCATTTAAATCAAATTTTAAGTATAAACAAGCTCTTTTTTAAAAACAAGAAGGTTTCGGTCCATGTAGCCGCTTGGACCGATAGCCAGAATATCAAAAATTATTTCTAATAAAGTTTGAAACTACGTAAATTGTCTAAAAATGAGATCTTAATCTCTATTTCAAACTATTATCAAAAGATTTCAGGTTAAAAATGAACCATAATTTATTTTTTACAACGTAAAACAAGTAAAAATTGTAACTTAACGCGAAATTGTTCCGTACTTACTACCTGGGGCACCAGCTTTAGCGATTTGGTAGTTCCTTAGCAGCGCAGGTCCCCCAAGGTAGCAGTGAAAATACGCTAAATAAGCTTGTCGCAAAAAAATATGCAGTTTGGCACATCTTTTATTAATGAAAAATAATAAATAAATTGTGGTATTCTTTGGCGTTTTGGGATGTCTTAAGCAGCTCAAACAAACTTTATGCTAATTTATATTAAAATATAAACAAATAGCTACAAATAAACTAGATACAATAGCAGATATAGGGATATTCTCTAGATTAATTAGCAGATTTAAAAATTATAATTTACTAAAAAAAGAGAAGTAAAAAAAATTATGTGCTAATTTCCAAAAGATCAAGTAAAGATTTGTGAAAATGCGAGATGGAGTTACTTGTGTTTCCATTGTCACTGCTATTTTGGATAGTTATTAAAGTGTCAAATGAAGAAGAAGAGGGAAGTCAACAATCTTGCAGTATAGGGTTGTTATCTGTGTTCACTACAATAACTCAACGGGAAATCAATCAAACGTGATGATTTTGGGATATGATGTAGTTAACTAATGAACAAGTTATATGATGGGATAAAATTAAAAGTACTAAATAGCTATATAATATATTTATTATATAAAACGACTACAAAATTCCCGGACGAACGAATTCACAGTACAATATCATTAGATAGCAGAAGGGAGGTTATACCAAAACAAAATTAAGTACTAAACGCAGACTTGCAAGGGGGGTTCCCGCTAATATTTAAATTAAACCCAACAAATGCCCCCTATAATTTAAATCAAAAATCAAAGTATAGCCTCTCTTCCAAGAAATACCATAAAAATATAAAAAATTTTGAAAAATAAAATATACCCTTTTAAGTTTCTTAGACGTTTTGCTAAAAAATGAAAACTAAATAAAAATTGAAACTTATTAAATGAATTTCTATAGAACTCATAAAAATCAAACAAATTCTTAAATCAAATACATTCTGAAAAACTAAAATAAAAATTGTTTAATTAACATTACATTAAGAAATGTAAATGTTTGAGGCAATTAATTAAATTTTCTTTAGCTAACGACTTAGTTAGGAAATCAGCATATTGATTTCTTGAACTAACATGAAATATATTAAAGTCATTACCATTCTGATTTTCATAAATAAAAGACATTTGGCGTACCATATGCTGTGATTTATTGGTAGAAGTACCATTCTTTGCTAAAGCAATAGCTGCTTGATTATCACAATAAATCTCAGTAGGTGGTAAGCGATTAAGAATTAATTCTTCTATTAGTGTCCTCAAAAATATACCTTCCTTTATTGAATCAGAAAGAGCTACAAGCTCTGAATCACAAGTTGATAAGGCAACATTATTTTGTAATTTTGACACCCATGTAATTATATTACCTCCAAGACAATAAATATAACCTGTTGTTGATTTCTGTTGACCTCTACCGTCACGCCAATTGGCGTCAACGTAACAGGTAAGCTTACAATTTCCTTTCTGATATATAAGTCCATAATGTTGAGTACCTTTTAAGTATCTCAGTACTCTTTTTAAGGCATTTAAATGAATTACATGAGGGTCTTTACTATATCTAGATAAAATGCTAACAGGATAGGCTAAGTCTGGCCTAGTCCTGGTCATTAAATACATAAGTGATCCTAGTATTTCCTGATACTGAGTAGGGTCAGTGGGTTTTGATTCTTTATATAATTCTAAGTCCTGATCTTTATCTAGGGAAGCACTTACAGGAACTGAGTCCTCCATACCAAATTTTTTTTAAATATTTTTTTACATAATTATTTTGAGTTACAGTAATATTTAAAGAATTATTGCATATTTCTAGTCCTAAGACATTTTTCAAATCATTTAGTTCTTTAAGTTTAAACTTTTTATTTAATATTCTAAGGCCGTCAGTTAGTATAACTTCATCAGTATAGCAAAATAAACAATCATCAACATGAGTACTTAGTATGAGAAAAGAATCTGGATTATTTTTCAGAGAAAATGTATAAATACATTGGTCAGATTTGAGAGGCTTGAATCCATTTTTAATTAAATGTGAACTTAAAGTTTGAAACCATACACGCCCACTCTGTTTGAGTCCATATATGGCTTTGTTTAACAAACATACTTTATTTGTATTTAGTTCAAAACCTGGAAGCTCATTCATATATATTTCCTCTGTTAACTTACCGTTTAAATAAGCTGTGTCAACATCATAATGTTTAATTTTTAAATTTTTAGATGCGGCAATAGCTAACATAATTTTTAAACTAGATGGTTTCATGACAGGTGCAAAAGTGTCTGTATATTGCGAGCCATATTTTTGGCCACAGCCTACAGCCACTAGCCGGGCTATATAATTATTATTACTTTTAAGATTGAAAACCCACCTGCATTTGATTATATTGGCTCCAGGTGGAGGTTTTACTAAAGTCCAAGTGTCATGGTACTTAAGAGAATTAATTTCTTTAATCATAGCGGACTTCCAGTTTTTATCAGCTAAAGCCTCTCTATGATTATTAGGTAAATAATTATTATTTTTAATCTTACTAAAATCATTATTGGTATCAGATTGTTGATGTTTATAATCTGACTCCTGTCCATCTTTATCAGTCTTAGGTATTATTGCTGACTCAGTAAAAACTTTCAAAGAGCTTTCTTCAGAATCATCATCTTGAAAATAATAAGTTTAATCTAGAGGATCATCTTGGTAGGTTTCACCCAGGTTATCTGTATTGTCAAGGTTAGCATCTTTATAACTCAAAAGATCTTTATAATTCAATTTCCTTCTTGTCGATCTAACTGGCCGAGTTGGTTTATTTCCTTCTTTATTATTACTCTTAGGTGCAGGATCTGGTAGTGGTTTATCATTACTTTTAGATGCAGGATCTGGTGGTTGTTCATCATCACTGTTAGGAGAAGGAGTTGCAGTATCATTTTTTTAATTGACAGCGGACAAATGGTCCTCTAATTGATTAACCGACACTCCCTTCCTGATTTCAGTTAAAAGTTGTTATAAATTATAATAAATTGTAAATTAATTAAATTTAATTATAATCTTTCTTTAATTAAACTAGAGTTTTATTAACATAAAATAGAAAATAATTATTATTAATAAAATGTGGGTAGATCTGTATGTAGAGGAGACTTGAGACAAGCGAAAGAGGTGGGGGGATATACTGGTAGCCCTGCCAGTATACCCCACTCCGCTAGTGGTGGGGGGATATCGAGGTACCTCAGCGTCGGACGGAGTTTCAGATTAGCTTGTGAGCCACAAGCCCCTCAACATCAGACCCGGACCACCTCTACCAGACACCAGCACCGAGCCGACTGCCCCGGGTACTACCGACGGAAGCCCCGGCTCATCAGTGAGTCGCGCCGACTGCCTCGGCGACTGCGTGCCGGAAGCCCCGGCTTACCCCAGCACCGAGCCGACTGCCCCGGCTTACCCCTGCACCGAGCCGACTGCCCGCTACTACCGCCGGAAGCCCCGGCTCATCAGTGAGTCGCGCCGACTGCGTGCTGGAAGCCCCGGCTTACCCCAGCGCCGAGCCGACTGCCCCGGCTTACTTCAGCACCGAGCCGACTGCCCGGCTACACCCGCCGGAAGCCGGCTCATCAGTGAGTCTCGCCGACTGCCTCGGGGACTGCGTGCCGGAAGCCCCGGCTTACCCTAGCGCCGAGCCGACTGCCCCGGCTTACCCCCTGGTCTTGGAGGACGAGGAATCCACTCCGATGGAAACTTCGGAGGAGAGGGAAAGTAGGGAGACAACGGAAGCGAAGGAGCCTAAACAACGAAACAAAATGTCTAAGGCTCCTAAGAAAAAAATTAAAGAGGTAATAGCAACATGAAGAAATCTAGACGCGATGGAAACAGATGAGAGGGAAGCCAAGAAAAAGGGGGAAACAAACTTGACAGCCAAACCGGAAAAGAAGGTACCAGGAAGTAAAGTGGAGATGGATAAGACTGTTGGAAAGGCGGTGCTGGAAGAGCAACCTAAACCGAAGGAGCCCAAGGAATCGAAGGAAACGACTGCAACGCCTAGGACAGAGGAAGTATCAGCACTGGTATCAGTGGAACCAGATCTTAAGGACCCTCCAAAACCGGAAAAGAAGGTAATAAGAATAGTGGTCGACAAATTGAAAATCCCGGATTTACAGAAAGGCCTGACCAAAAGCCATAAAAATAAAACAACGGAGCCAGGAAGTCAAAAGAACGGAACCAATAGAACTCCCGGAAAGGAATGCAACTCACCAACGAAAGACACTCTTAAATCAGTAGAAACCACCAATCCACCGCCCGACTTAAAACTGAAGGTCAAGGATAAGTCCCCACAGCCAAGAAAGAACCAGGAAAGATTAAAAGTAATCCGACCACCGACCAAGCCTTCCAGGAAGATTAAACCAGCTAAGGAACCAAAAAAGAAACTAAGACCAGAAGAACGACAGCTGTTAAAATTAAGACGCCAGTGTCTTCAAGACCGATTCTTGGAAATATTCGGAGATGACAGCGACCTCCAAGATTACGTGTGATCACAGCCGGTAGAAAGTTTTTTTTCCCTCTTCTTAATTAACGTTTCGTACTTTTCTTCATACGTACTTATTTTTCGACAATCAGGATGGTAGTGTCGGATTCTCAAGCGGGGCAATTTGACAGCAGACAAATAGTCCTCTAATTGATTAACCGACTCTTCCTGATTTCAGTTAAAAGTTGTTATAAATTATAATAAATTGTAAATTAATTAAATTTAATTATAATCTTTCTTTAATTAAACTAGAGTTTTATTAGCCATAAAATAGAAAATAATTATTTATTAATAAAATGTGGGGTAGATCTGTATGTAGAGGAGACTTGAGACAAGCGAAAGAGGTGGAGGGATATACTGGTAGCCCTGCCAGTATACCCAACTCCGCTAGTGGTGGGGGGAAATCGAGGTACCTCAGCGTCGAACGGAGTTTCAGATTAGCTTGTGAGCCACAAGCCCCTCAACATCAGACCCGGACCACCTCTACCAGACACCAGCACCGAGCCGACTGCCCCGGCTACTACCGACGGAAGCCCCGGCTCATCAGTGAGTCGCGCCGACTGCGTGCCGGAAGCCCCGGCAAACCCCAGCGCCGAGCCGACTGCCCCGGCTTACTCCAGCACCAAGCCGACTGCCCCGGCTACTACCGCCGGAAGCCCCGGCTCATCAGTGAGTCGCGCCGACGGCCTCGGCCATTACGTGCCGGAAACCCCGGCCCAACTGTGCGTCCAGCCGGCTGCCTCAACGTCTCACCACTGTCTCAGTCTCCCTTATCAGGACCAGTTCAACGCCCCACAGAGAAGTATCATAAAGAATAGGGCCGATTAGTTTAAGTTTCAAATATCGTTGCATGCCTATACTATATTGTAGTTACAAACTTTATATATACATTAATATAGTTTAGTACCTTAGAAATCAAAACCAGTTAGTAATTAATTCATTAAACTGCCCTCGCCAGCCCTACTTCCCTTTCTGACCTATCTCATCCTAGCCCTGAGTGGAAGGCCTCCACTAAGGATGCCCTTACCCTCCTCTCTAGCGATAGGCGGAGTGCCACTGTCCTAGACCCCAGCGATCTGCCCACACGGGAGAGTTTGTCTCTTCTCTTACAAAAGAGAGACTGGCGACCGTAGAACTAAGGAATTTTGCGAAAGTAATTTAAAGGTAAGTCGCCTTATTGTGCCCCAGGTTGGTCCGGCCGTGACAGGTCGTCCGGTACCCCCTGGTAGTGTGGTGGCAGCTCAAAGCCCCACACGACGGTGTCATAATGTATCATTAATTTCTGCTTTTTCATTCTCAAAAACACAAAAATGTTTACATTATTTTCTTCTTGTTTTTTACATATTTCTTTATTATTTTCCTCACCGTATATCCCAAGTTTATTTTCCAAGAATTTAACATCCCTACTCTCTATGATATCATTAAGTTTAGGATCATATATCCTGTAAGCTTTTCGCGTTTTTGAATATTCAATAAAGATGCCTGAGCTCATTTTAGAATCAAGTTTATGTCTTTTTTGTTTAGGAACATAATAATAACATAAACATCCAAAAACCTTTAAATGTGAAACAGTTGGTTTTATGTCGGTAAATTTCTCTTCCGGAGTTATTTTTTCTATACTCCTACAGGGAGTTCTGTTTTTAACATAAGTTGCCGTTCCAGCTGCTTCTGCCCAAAATGTTGGGGGTAACTTAGAGTCCAACAACAATGATCTAGCGGCTTCTATTATCGTACGATTAGCCCTCTCGGCAATTCCGTTGCTCTGAGGACTATAGATACATGTTAGCTCATGTTTTATACCAAATTCTTTAAACATTTTTGACACTTCTGAATTTTTAAATTCAGTTCCGTTGCCGCTACGAAAACGTTTAAATGAGTAAGGGAAGTTATTTTTAGCCCATTTTATAAATTCATATAAAATGTCTTTTACCTGTGACTTAGATTCCAAAAAAATATGTAAATATTTTTCTTGTGTAGTCGTCGACCATAGTAAACATATATCTCGAACCACCTAATGATGAGTGCTCCATAGGTCCAACTATATCTCCATGTATGAGCTCCAAAGGTTGTTTGCTTTGAGGTTTACTAACCTCATAAAATGGTGGTCTTGAGTATTTAGACTTAATACAGGCTACACATGTTCCTGAGTCACAATTATCTTTTCCAGTTGAAATATGTAATTTATATACTATATTATTTTTTTTCATTTGTTGAATGTATTTATTGTTAATATGTACTAACCTTTTGTGCCAAATAGTCAAATCATTTTTCTTGGTAGATGTAGCAAAATCAGCATGTTCCTTTTTTGCCTGATTACAAAAAATCTCCTACCTTATGTGCAGTTAAAATATTTTACCATCTGATTTGTCTTTAATTGTACACATATGTTCTTCAAAATTTACAGAAAATTTTGTTTTGTAAATTTTGAAACAGAGAGTAAATTCCCTTTTAATTTGGGAACGAACAATACATTCTTTATTTTAAGATTATTTTCTAGATTGTCATACTACAGCTTCACCTATTGCTTCAGAAGATAATATGTCTCCATTTGCTATCACTATAGTTTTTTCTATAGGTACTGAATTCATAATAATATTCTTTTCTCCAGCCATATGAGTAGTCGCACCTGAATCTAAAATCCACGTGACACATTCGTTTTGTATACTTGTACCAGCAGTCCAGGCTGCCTCACCTTCTTCTTCTACTACACGGGCTTCCTCTTTCCCTTATAACGTTGGTTTCCCCTCCTGTAATTATTTCTTTTAAATGGCTTGTTTTTATTAGACGGGTTATACCAACAATCACTTTTATAGTGTCCGGAACGACCACAAAAATTACAAGTATTTTTGTTTTTATTATGTGAGTTATGTAGTACCTGTGTTACTTTGAATGCTTGTGCCTGTTGTGCTACAGGTTCCTTGGTGTTTCTTTCGTCATTTAATTTGAAAGCCCTCCTGAGATCATTGATTGTAGCAGTGGGCATGTTATCAAATTGCATAGCAATTTGATTATGGTGAGTTGATAAACCTCTTAGAACGGATATGAAAAATTCTTCGTCAGAAATGAGTGAACCAATGCTGCGTGCATGTTCAAGTAACTTTTCGGCCCTATCTAAGTATTCGGTCCATTTTTCGGTTTTTGACATATTTAATCTTGCAACGTCACTCGATGCTTCAGTATAGGCCGTCAACATTGAAAATTTACTATTTATTCCTGCAATGACGTCAATTCCGGACTATAACCTAACATTTAAAAAGAAATATTTCATTCATAAAAACCCTCCAATTGAATCACCTTATAAATTCTATCAGCTTGATATAACTGTGCGAGACACCTAGGAAATGTAACAAGCAAAATGCAATGCTATATCTGCTATCTCTGGTAAATACTTCATATTATATTATTTGGAATTTTAATTGAAAGACAGAGTGAGTTCAGGCTCTGTCGGCGCCCTGATGAGTTAGACGTAACGAAACACAGTGGGATATGACGTAATGTCGAGCCATCAATGATGACGGATGTCGAATGATGGAACAGTTCCTAGATGTAGCATTGCATTTGCTTGTTAAATTTCCTAGGTGTCTCTCGCACAATTATATTGTGTCAACAATTCATGTTTTGCAAAACTCGGGTGTATCAAATGATATACTTTAAGATCACCTAAGTGGTTTCACCAAGTTGTCTATCTCTATGTGTATCTGTTATCATAGTAGCCCATACTTTGTTGATCTAGAGAATTGAAACTAGCTACGAAAGTAAATTTTTAGGTCTTCAGTAAAAATTTCAAAAATCTATAATACACGAAAAATGTTTTAGTTGATTTAAAACGTAACACTATATAAGACTAACAAATACGTCAAGTTTCATTCCATCGTCAGTATTTCCTTGATTATTGACTTATATTATTAATAATTGTTTCAAAAGAGGTTAATATCCTAATGTATTGAAGATAACAAGAGTGAAGCCTATTCATAGCAAAGGCTTTAAATCTGGATATGCTAACTACAGACATCTCACTTATACCTCGCTTCGGTAAAGTAATTGAGTATTATGCCAAGAACAGAATGGTAAAATACTTTGAAAGCAATAATTTATTTGACACCCATCAACATGGATGTGTAGGCCTTAAACTAGCACAGCAAGAGCTGTATCAATATAGTCTTTTATAAAATATATTTGTTGCAGAAAATTATAAAAGTTTCATCAAAATGTTTGTTTCTTTTAAAGCCTTCAAATGCGACATGATTAAAATTTTAAAAAGCGAATTGATGTATTATCGAGAGTCTGCCAATCTTACTGCTTCATATCTATCGAAGTGGTGTCAACATGTTGACTTGGGTTCATAAAAGTCTTCTTTTCCAAGATTTCACATAGAACCACACAAGGGTCAATATTAGGTCCACTTTTTTTAATTTTCATCATTGACTTGCCTTATGTGGTAAACCGTAAGGGAATTTTTTCAGAAAACAAACAGCGTTATTTTTACATTACATAATAAAAAAAAATAAGCAGAAAACTATTTAAGAAAATAATTCTGACGCGATAGTCCGCAAGCCGGGCGAATTTCCTTTGGAATGCTTGCGTTCTTGCGCATTTCAGTTAATGCTCAGGTTTTCGGTTTATGCTTTATAGTGTAAATCAATATTTAGGTCCAGTGAACTAACCAGAGCTTAGTTTTAGCATTTTAGTTAACTTTCTGGTTAGCTTTTGAAGTCGACATTAAATGTCATTAAAATTCTTCTCTGGAAAAAGTTACTAGATTAATGTGGAATGTGCCTCTAATGTAGTACTTACTATACAATAGTAATAAAGGAGTTACATTTTATTTTAATACCAGCATTAGTTCAATTTTCTATCGACTAATATTAACACGTTAAAAAAAGAAAAATGACTAAAGCCAAACAAAACATTAAAATCTTACTACAAAACGTTTTTTCACAAGTTTAATTTTGATTAGATAGAACGAGATAAAAATTCAATTTCGATAACGTAAAATTAATATGTTTTGCTCATCAAAAAAGATGTATAAATAAATGAATTTAAATAATTTAAGAAAACACACCTTATATTAGCTGCCTCATACCCATATTCACCCCATCCAAATAATGGTGGTGTTGTTAAGGCAGCAGAATACAGCCATATCGCTATCACGCAAAATATGGCTCCTCTCCAGCTAAGATGGCTACCGTTCAGTGGCCTGCTAATTATAAGATACCTTTCCAGCGCTAGCACTGTCATTGTTGTTATAGAACTTATACCTAAACAAAAAAAAAATACAATAACCATTAAAAAGCATATTCATTACAACTCTTCATTGGATATTTATTTATGTAAAACTACAGAAGAATAAAATATATGAAATTAAAAAGATAGATACGGTAAAAATAAAGAAAAATAAAGGATATTCTACAAAAAAAAAAATGTTTATGTATTAAAGAGATGATAAGATGAACGTGGGCGAGGCGGTGAAGAAAAAGAGAAGAGCTGGTTTCTAGATCCAATTTCTATGCTTAATGTCGTTTTAAGCGCCCACAATATTTTGTCATTTAGTAAAATTTTATTATTCTCATTAAATAATAAAATTTTAGAATTACTTACTTTTATTATCTTTTATAGTGAAATGATAAAAATATAGCAAGGTTTGTCCGACGCCCATTAAACTGAACCACTGACTATGCTTAGTATGGCGACAGTTTGTATTCATCCCATTTTAATTTTTCTTATTCCAGCAGTGTAGAACACGTTTTAGATAAGACAATTACAGTTAAAGATTTTATCACACAAATAGAACCTTTATAAATTTAAATTTTTTATCATAATAGTAGCTCAGCTATAGCTTTTTATTTTTCTAATCATGACCCACTTTCGTATAACGTGTCTTATGTCTTGTTTTCCAATTTGTCTTTTTTTAATTTTTTCTTTAGTTTTAAATTTTTCAAAAGTACTCTGTTCTTTGAACTAAAGAATTTTAAATAGATGATCAATGATCATAGCTTGGAATATGTCAACAAAATGAATGTTTAGGAATAAATATAGTATAAATTATTTCAGGGTTTTGAAATTACAGTAATAAGTAAAAGAGCAAATTTTTTGGACTGATATTGAATATAAAATTAAGATTAATGAAGACTGCATTCTTTGCTGAGCGAAACGTTGTACTTATTTAATAAATTAATATTTATTTTAAGATTGCAGTCTTCATCAATTTTACTTGTATATGTAATAGGCAAAGCTTATTTTTTTATTTTTTAATAAACTTTATTTACCGAATTTCTAAAGGCAAAATGAGCTAATGAGGTTCAAGTCATGGAGGAGGGATGTGGATTATATAACGGTTTCTCGAATCGTAATGAATTTTGGTATAAAATCGACCTTATTAATGTCCTAACTCATAAAGCTTATTAAATATGTGCTAAGTCACTGACCCATAAAAATGAAAAAAACTGTGATAAAAAAATCACATAAGCCCAAAAAATTGTCTGATCGGGCTAAAAGTTTATAAACATGAACTATTACATGTTTGGTAAACAATTACACGAAGATAAATACATTGTTTCGTATCTTCTCTAACTATTAGCTTACTAGTATCAAAGTAATAAGATTTATCTTTTATATAACATCTATTTTCAAAAATATATGAAACTATAATGACAAGTCTAATCAAAACATAAAAATAATAAATAATTCAAAACATTCCCGCCCCGCGTATTAGATCCCATCTTTTATTAGCACGAGAATCTTATTTGCTGGGCGTTTCAGGATGTATCCATTAGCGAGTTGTACATCTGCTGACCTGACTTGACCATCTTCTCCTGGATGTGTTGCGATTACTACGCCTTTGGGCCAAGTATTCCTTGGTAATTTTGGATCGACTATAATCACCACATCATTTACTTTTATTTGTTCACTTAATTCATACCATTTTGTTCTTCTTGTTAGAGTAGGAAGGTATTCTTTTACCCAGCGACTCCAGCACTGGTCTGCCAACCGCTGGGCCTTTCTATATTCTTTACGGCCCCATAGATCACCGTCAGTGAAATTGCCTGTTCTAGGAAGCTCACCTCCTGGTGTTCTGTGTATAAAATGGTTTGGTGTCAATGCTTCTTGATCGGTAGGGTCAACAGCGACATGAATTAAAGGACGACTGTTCACGATATTTTCAGTTTCTGCGAACAAAGTAAGTAATACTTCGTCTTTTGGTGCTTGTTCTTTTAGTGAAGCTTCAAGCGTAATTTTCACTGATCTTATTAGACGCTCCCAAGCACCTCCCATGTGGGGTGCAGCTGGTGGTATAAACGTCCATTTTATTCCATTTACAGCTAGTTCGCTTATTATCATATTTTGGTCTAAATCTTCCAAATCCCTCATCAGAACTTTTGATGCTCCTTTTAGGTTCGTCCCATTGTCTGACATAATTTCTTGTGGATAACCTCTCCGCGATGCCATTCTTCTTATTGCCATAAGAGTCGATTCGGTTGATAAGTTGTGTGCAATTTCCAAATGGATAGCTCGCGTTGCCATACAGGTAAATAATACGCCATATCTCTTCTCTCTTGCTCGTTTAACAGTCACAAATAATGGACCAAAGTAATCCATTCCTACTTTTAAAAAAGGACGCGTACAGACTTCGGTTCTTTGTAAAGGTAATCTTCCCATTTGTGGTTGGTTGCATTTAGCTCTCTTAACTTTGCATGCAATACAATCTTTATTTGCTTGTCTTACAAGATCGCGAAGACCAACAATCCAATATTTTTGTTGGATTTCATTTACTATAGTTTCTTGGCCTTGGTGCCCTAATTTTTCATGATAGTTTTTTACTAATAATTTGGTGAATCGATGTTTTTTGTCCAAAATTATTTGTTTTTCCTCATCTGGTTGCACGATGCGGCCTCCAACCCTCAAAATCTTGTGTTTGTCTAAAAATGGTGTCAGTTTGTATAATTTACTCGTGTTTTGAATGCCTTTTTCTCTAACTAAATCTTTAATTTCGTCATCGAATGAGTCTGCTTGTGCTTTTCTGTACCAACATTGTTCAGCATCTGCAATCTCATCGGGTATCAATTCCTTCGGATGAATTTCCTTTTTTCAAGTTTTCCTTGCTCTATCTACCCATGCAGTTGTTGTTATAACTCTAAGCCAGTTAGAAAATCTATTGATATCCGGTAAAATTTCTTGTAGGTTGGTTACTTCGGATTGTACTCCTACATATTTTTCTTGACCTCAATATCTTCTTTTTTATTAAGTTTAGGTTTCTTAAGACATATCTTATCTGTTCATTTGGCCACACTTTTTCTTTATATTTTAAAAATTCTGGGCCTTGAAACCAAATATTGCTCCACTCAAAGTCGTATTTGTTACTCATTCTAGTTGCTTTATCTGCCGGATTTAGCGCTGTTGGAACCCATCGCCACTCTTCTATTTTTGATATTGCCAGGATATTTTGAACTCTGTTTGTAACATAAGTCATTAATTTTCTTGAATCCATTTGTAGCCATTTTAAAACTGTCTGTGAGTCACTCCAATAAAATTTTGATGCGCAATTTAATTTTAGGTGGGATAATGTATCTTTAGCCAATTTACAACCCAATACTGCTGCTTCCAATTCTAATCTTGGTATGGTTGAACTTTTTAGCGGTACTAACTTGGTTCTTGCTATGACGAAGGTGACATTAATATTATCATTTTTCTTGGCTCTGAATTAGCAAACAGCTGCTATTGCACTTTCACTTGCATCGCAAAATACGTGCAGTTGGGTTTCTTTAGCTTCAGTAAAAGAAAAATGGTCTAAATACTGACGGGGTATTTTTAAATCTTGGATTTTTACAATATGTTTAATCCACGTTTTCCAGTCATCTTCCAGTTGTCCAGTTATGGGTTCGTCCCAGGTAAGATTAGTTTTCCATGTCATTTGCATCATAATTCTTCCACCTACAGTAAAGAATGCGATAAAACCTAGTGGATCATAAATCGACATTACTACTTGTAGTAGTTCTCGTTTTGTCGGAATCTGTTTTCCATTTATAAATTCAATTTTTAATTTATCAGTTTTAAATCTAAAAGTGAATATATCTGATTTTGGATGCCATCTTATTCCTAAAATACGCTCTAGTTCTGTATCGAAATCATTTTTCTGCTTTCTTGGAGCTCTTAATTCAGCGGGAATTGAGTCAATGACTTCTTCTGAGTTTGATAACCTCCCTCTTTATGGATCTCAATAATTTCGTTTACCTGCTTCTTTGCCTGTAGTTCTGTTTGTAGCGAATCAATATAATCATCCATGTACATATTTTCTGTAATTGCTTTCACCGCATCCGGATATCTATCTTTAAATTCAAGCGCATTTTTATTTTTTATCTCTTGAGCACTGTAAGGTGAACACACTGCACCAAAGATCATGACCTGCATTACATATTCATCGGGCTCTCCGGTTCTTCTTTGACCTCTCCATAAGTATCTTTGAGCATCTTGATCTTCTTCTCAAATGTTAATTTGTGGAAACATTTCTTTTATGTCAGCACATATTCCTATCCTATGCAATCGAAACCTTAACAGGAGTCCTATGATTGAATTAAATATGTCTGGGCCTGTTAACAGCATATCGTTTAGGCTTACACCATGCGTTTTTGAGGATGCGTCAAAACAAACTCTAACCTTGCTCGGTTTTGCTGGATGGAATGCCCCCAAATGTGGTAAATACCACGTTTTTTTGCTGGTCCTATTCTTTTCTATGTCAGACAATTTCCTAGCATATCCTTTCTTCACATAATCTTCCATTTTTTCAATGTACATTTCAGCAAATTTATTGTTATTGTCCATTTTCTGCTCTACGCATTTCAATCGTCTCAAAGCTGTCATCTTGCTTTCTGGAAGTACGGCTGACTCGTCTTTCCATAATAAACCAGTTGTCCATCGTCCATTAACTTTCCTTGAAGTAGATTCTAAAATATTTCTGGCTTTCAAGTCATCATAGGATAAACCTTTGTCTTTTGTTTTCAATTTAACACTTTCAATTTCTAAACTATGTTTTAGCATATTAACCATGGAATCCAAGTTTTTGGTGTCTTGCTTACAACATAAATTAATGAAAAAACTATGATTAATTTCTCTTACTTCTGAGTTTTTCCATAAATTACCCACCCTAAAACAGTCTTAGAAACGACCGGGCTATTCCATGGTCCATATATCGATTTAGTTGATAGTAATAAAGAGCAGTTGTCTTGCCCAATCAAAATTGTTGGTTTAAATTTCAAAATTCCGTTTGTGTACCCAAATACTTTTCTAATATGTTCATTTTCATCTGTTAAATTTTTCAAGTTTACTGCCTGATCAGGTAAATTTAAGTTTTTTATAGTCAGTACATTATTTATTTAATAAAACTTACTTTCTGTCTTTCCCGCGATTTTCAAATTCACTCTTTTTGCTTTTTCTGTCCTAGTGACGTCATTAGTCCATTGTAAACATACGTTTTCTTCCGGCCCCTTCAATCCCAAACTATTAGCTATTTCTTCCTCCATCATTGTCACAGTTGAGCCGTCATCTAAAAAAGCAAACGTTTCTATTACTTTTTTGTCTACTCCCATCAAAGTGACAGGTACAATTTTAAGCAACGTTTTGGATGAAATTTCATTGCTATCCAAATGTTTGTAAGTTGAGGTTATTCGAATTGCTTTCACATTCAGTTTTTCCGTCAAGTTTTGGTTCATTCGTACTTTTATGCAACATACTGTGATGTGGCTTTCTACAGCCATCTACCCCGCAGTAACCCTTTTTCCTACACTCTGAGGTTCGATGAAATCTCCTGAGACATTTAAAACATGCACGATTACTTGTTACCCATATCCATCTGTCCTCAATATTTTGTTCTTTAAATTTCTGACAATCGTGAATTGCGTGTGAAGAAACCTTGCAAAGAGTACATGTCGAGTCTTTGTCTACTTTACTAACAGAGCATATACTTACAGTGTTGTTCCTCCCTGAAAACGTTTTCTCTTTATCATCTTTTTTTGCTGGCATTGGATTTGACACAGAACTTGTAGCTTGTGCTTTTCTTTTCATCCACTCTTTTACGGTTGTTAACTTTGGTCTAGTTATGTCTTTGTCTTGTAAATGTTCTAATAAGTTTATAATTTCTTTACACTGCCAGGTACGGATAGTAAGGATTGGACTATTTCCCTAGCTTTGCCTTGTAAAGCTGCCTGTAACCTTATCATATTTTCGTCCTCACCGATTCCACAAACTTCAGTTGTTCGCTTGAACTGATTTATAAAAGTTGGATAATCAATAGGGTTTCCATCAAATTTTGGTAAGTCTGTTTTTACAACTTGTCTTGTTATAAATTTTGAGATTGCCGTGTTATTATGATTAGTAGAGGTTTCCAGTAGCTGTTCTACATTTTGATTAGTCTGTGCTGCAATTATAGGGATTGTTTGTTCAAGGAATATTTGTCTAGTTGATGAAGATTTGGGCAAAGGTGCTGGGGTCGGTTGTCGGCAGGGAATATTTTTAGATAGTGGCTTATCAAAACAAATAATTTTTTCATCAGTGGGTTCATCAGTTGGTTGTTGGTTTTCTACCCATTGCCGAACTAATTTCTCATTATATCCATATGAGCTATGACTATACGTAGTTCTACTACTTCTCACAGACTTAGCGGAAGTATATCCTACCTGTGATCTAGTCTCTTCTTCATTTATTTCGGCTTGCAACTCTAAAATAGCCTCCTGCCGTTCTAATTCGCGTCTTTCAATGGCGTCTTTCTTTCTAAGTAACTCCGCGAGTTGCTTCGTATGGTCAAGTTTTTGTCTTAATTGAGACAGTCTAGATGAACTAGTGCTAGATCTAGGTCCGATATCAGAATGAGTTTCCCCGACGTCTGAATGTGAGATCGTCTGATCTATTTGTCGGTCACTCAAACCTGAACCTCCTTCGCTTCGCTCTACATCTCTTTTTGACCTTAAATTGTATTTATTAGATTGAGACATTACCAAAGTTAAAGTTGTTTCTTGAATGACTTTTAGTTGTTAATTAATTCACTATGTTCTTAACTCGAAGGACCACTTGTTTCGTATCTTCTCTAACTATTAGCTTACTAGTATCAAAGTAATAAGATTTATCTTTTATATAACATCTATTTTCAAAAATATATAAAACTATAATGACAAGTCTAATCAAAACATAAAAATAATAAATAATTCAAAACATACATAATCAGTATTATTTCCGATTTCGTCGTTTGACATGTATAACATAATGTTAAAAATCTTGTTTTTGGACTGATACCATTAGAACTTCGCATACATGTTGGCAGTAAGCACCTTACATAAACAGGCATGTATGATAAGAACCATATGGCCTTCAGCGCTTTGTCAAAGGCCTCTTGTTTCATAATAAAATGTTAAAATAAACAGTAATTTTCGTTTATGTAACAAAACTTGACGTAATTTATGACAGCGAAAATTTGAAAAAATAAAACGTGAAAATGTTTTTAAAATTTGGCAAATCTATTTAAAATATATTTCTATTTAAAAATATTAAATATGTCTATTATCATCTTATCAGTAAAAGTTCTTCAGTTTTTATCGACCGAAATGCATACATTAAAAAAATAATCTAAAATCGTTCAGTTGAATTGAAATTCGAATTGAGATTCACTAAAATGAATCCCTTTAGTAAACAACTATGGTACTTCATTTTAATATGACTTGTGTACATGGTTTTGGTAGGATCGCTTTCGTTAAGTAGTACCATGCGTGGTCAGTAGGTAGATAAGCGAGATTAATACTAATCTTACCAGATTGAGGATGAGCTAAGCGAGTTACAAGATTTACTGAAATATAAATTAGGTATTTTCATATTCAGCGGCCATCACAATATGAAAGTGCCGCGGATCCGATAAGGCGCGGGAAGTTTTGAGGTATCTTGTACCTGTTTTTTTCAAATTGTAAACAAATAAGCAATCATATAATTGAGTTAAACTTTAGTGTGAGCATATCTCTAAGTAAAACAATTTTAAAATGTTAAATTGTAAGTAATTTATCCTAGTCTCACTTTTAGCGAATTTTCATTATGAAAATGAAGCTTATGAGGTTGTTCGGATGGCGAAAGTTGAGGGTGGGAGTGAGCGAAATCGGTTCCTATTGGCTTCCTGATAACAAAATACGGTCCTTCGGCCCGTAGCTGCGACGCGGCCACATTGTTGTTGTCTTTTATTACATGTTGTTTTATTATAGTTTCTTGTTACATGGCATTTTGCCATGTATCTAGCGAATTTCCATCGCCTCACCTCACAGGCCCGCTTCGCGGGCCTAATAGGGTTTTTCACAAATTTGATTGTCTCTTTTATTAATAGTAAGCTATAATATTAAAATTAACAAACATAATAAACATAAAATAATAAGTGTATTTAAATACATAACTAATTCGTTTTTTATAGAGTAATAAAGAATACAATTAAAAAAATCTTCACGTGGCAACTATTGGAGTAACCTTGTATGAAGGGAAAGAAAATAATTATTTTAATTGACATTATGGGATGGATATTTGTAAGACATATTTGATTACAATTGTAATTCATTTTGCGAGTAAATAGGGGGAAATATTGGCTCAATCAATGGTTTGTAAAAATATTATGTAAGCGTCAGTAACAGTTTGAGGTTGGTTGTAATGAGTAACCGAAGTATCATCAGCGTAAAACCACGTGTGATGATTGTGTCTTTCATGATGCAAGTGTAATGACCGGAATTTATACTGTCTCCATGATGTTGAATTATACTAGTTACTTTAAACAATGTGTCGTTAATTAATACAGGCGACTGCAAGTTGGTTGTACATGTATGCAGTTTGGATCCATCATTACGGTATATAATAAGCTGAATAATGATAACAGTGCTGCGTTCGTTTAAATTTATATTGTTTCGCACTAGGACAGTATGCTGGTTACAAGAACGACAAGACCTGTTTTCATCGTACTCCAATTTTCTGTAACTCTAGATTAAGGCGTGTAAGGAAGTGGCAGATGAACAATCATTTTTATAGTTTATTCTCATCATATTATCTTCCAGTTCCTGGTCTTACCAACAGTGGTTGCAGGATGAGCATTGGAAAGACTGGTAGTAAGAATGTGTAACCATGCTATTGAGGAACGGACTTATTTGTAAAATAGAACATAAAAATTCTTGAGCATCTTGTTGAATTCGCTCTACGAAAAAAGACATTCTTTCAGTTCGCCGGTCTATACAAACAATCTTAAGTCATCTGTACTTAATGTAGCAAATTGTTTTGATGCATATGGAACAGCTAAACGCTTCAAAGTAGAATCATCTGGATTATCTGTAATGGCATGCATAATGTTTGGTGTATTAAATAAGGCTTGGCAGCATGAGTTAGCATAGCAAGAGACCATCTGATTTTCTTTAATGTCGTTCAGAAACCCTGTCTTAAAATCATCCTTACGTGAGGTTCTTCCTAGACTATGTTTCTCTTTAATCAAGCCAGGCATGTCTAGATTTAGAATTGGTATTAGATGGAGGCTAAGGGTATCTTCAATCAGGTTAATTACTTCTGTTTTGTCTAGATTTAGTATTTGAGGGTGAGTAAGAGAACTTGAAGGCAAAGTATCATCAATTTTGTTTTGTTGTTAGACTGAGTATAGGTATCTAAAGTCAAATCAATTACATCTGTCCTCTCCATTTAGTATTGTTCGAAAAGTCCGAGAACTTGAAGACAAAGTAACATTACTTTTGTTGGTATAGGATACTTTTGAAGGAACTACCGATAAAGTAAGAGGCTTAATGATATCCCCCTCAACATTGGTATTCAACATTTTCGAGATGAATGTTGGACTGGAAGGTTGCATTGCTGAATGAAATAAAGACGAAGAGTCCATGGAAACAGTATAGTTCCAATTTACGTCACTAGACAATAATGTGACCGGTTTATATGATTAGTAGGTTTAATAACAGAGACCTTTGTTGAGGGCAGCTTTTAGGCAACTAAGTAGTGTATACCATTTAGTTCTAAGAGTACTATGTTATTTCTTTTATGCAAGTTTTCATTGTTATATTCAGAAACTATTTTCAAACTTTTGACAAAATTAGTCTCGCAGTTTACAATCAAACCATATGCATATGGCTTAGAATTCGTAGCTATATTTGATACATATACAACAGATAATTCCATCAGGGACGAGTATGTCAGTTCGCAGAGCCCATGTTTCAACCAAAGCTATTATGGAAGCAGACATGAAACATAAGTCTGATGTCATGTCTGATAAATGAGCTCTAAGAGATTGAATGTTGTGGAATATTAGTGTTGGGTTGGTTAAGTTGTCGTGTGGAAAGCTCAAGGATAGCTTTACAGGTTTTGTACGTAAAGCCTCAATAATTATAAGTCTAGCTTCACTGTCACCACCAGTAGGGGGTTTAAATTTACCTCTAATAAATAAACCTGAGAGGGAAGTAACTCTGCTTAAACCTACATACAACTCGTTCCTGGTCATTCCATCTTTCAGATGAATTACTGCCGAAGGATACGTCCCGCCTTGGCTTTTGTAAATGGTCATAGCTTCCGCTATTACGACTGAAAATTGTTTACGAAGAACTAAGGCGTTATTATTTTTGACGTGTTTAATGTTTCTAACTATTCTGTCGATCGGTGTTAGAAGATGATCAATATTTTTCCATTTGATGATGTTAAGTGCTTCATGTCTGGCTTGCTTACCAACGTAAGTCATCAAACAGTAACCAAAGCCTAACAACATGTTCAGATTTAGAAGTGATTATTTTCTCTATGAACTGCAATGTACCCACTGCACCATTTACGAGACCATCGTTGACATTAATGTTGTTAGTGACCATGTAGTGTATCCCTTCACTGAGTTGTAGACACCGAGGTAAGCCATAAGTTTTACATACTTCCAAACGTTTAACCTGTTTAATGAGTGATGATTTTATTGATGCTGATAAGTTTGAACCTGTTACTGTGTCTAAAGCTTTCAAAGAGATGATATTTGGTCTTTGTTTTAATATCTGCTCGTTGAACTTATTAACTTCTTTATTCGTTCTAAAGAAATGCATTGCTCCTTCAGGTTCTCCTACTACAATTCGGCTTTGAAACATTTTTATTTCGGCTGCTGTTAACTTACCCTCAGCCAAATGGTTTAACGCCACAGCAAACGTTGCATCCTCTCGCTGCCTCATTATCTCAGTAAGTTCGAAGAACGTAAATTTGTCCCAAAACGGTGTCCCAGCTAACTCACTATACGGATTACGTGCGTCAGGTTTAAATATTTATCTATCTTCTACTGGAGGTAGTTGGTTGAAAGCACCTAATAGGATAAGTGATTTTTCCGTAAATTCGTCATGACAGCGAAAAATTTCTTTTAGCCTTCGGTTAATGTAGCCAAATGTCTTGGTACCGACCATACTTATCTCATCAATTATGATAAGTTGTAAATCTTTCAGTTTAGAGTACAGTGTATTCACAACACTACAACTCAATGGAGACATGTCAGATCCAATTTGATTAACAGGAAGGACAAAAGCAGAGTGTTAAGTAATGCCTTTAATAGCAAAGGCAGATTTTCCTGTTGGTCCGCATAAAAAAAACTTTAATACTTGATGCATCAATGTGTTCTTGGGAATGAAAATATCGAATTAAACTTTGTTGAAGAGCCAATATCAGTCGGGATTATCCAACTCCTGCTGAGCCTAACACACATTCGTAGATCGGTGTTCGATTTGTTTTAAAGCAGCGGAGAGCATGAAGAAGATATTGACGTTGTTTTTCATTCAAACATCACATTAAATTTTCGTATTGATCATCAGGTATAAGATGTGGTATAGGATAACGAATATCATCTAATTTTTTTTTTGTTTATATCAATTCCCATATCCACAAAGATTGTTAGACACGTTATTTTTTGTGTTAAAATGATATTCTTCGATAGCGTTGTCTATTTTCTCTTGGACGTTGTGTTCCTTAATCGCCACCTCTAGTAAATCAACTCCGTCTTCGCTATCACCAAATATAAATTTGTTCCTGTTTTCTAAAAGTTGAGTCTTCTTTGCGTTGAACTCTATCTCGTGATTGATGTGAATTAATTCTACAGATTCATTCCGCCAACTAGAGAACAACATTAACTGTTCTCTGTAGTAGTTAGTCTCATCCTGTTCTTTGCTGTATCTCCTGTATCTAATGACTTTTGATTTGTTGCGCTCAGTTACAAATCCTGATGCGTTTTTTAAAGCATAACACCTTTTGGGTGAGTAACAATCAGGATTGAATTCTGGATCTGCACGATCTTCTTCTGTTGCTAGTTCTAGGTTCTCTAATCCGGAATCTGATGCTGGTTCATCAATATTTTCTTCTTCATCATCAACCAATGAAATATCATTAATATCTATTAAGTTCGATTTAGTTTTTGTTATGCAACTCGAGTAAGTATAAAAAGACGCAAACTCAGCGAGACATATGCCTTCTAAATCATCAGGTCTATTGACGTAATGATCAATTACATTTGACTTATAAATATTCGTCACTGAAGGCGGAAGTTGTTTTAATTCAATGATACTTTTTAAAATAAGTACTCTGGTTTCAGGATCGCCAGTGTTAATGAAAACACTTTGACGAGAGCTGGCTGATAGAGGCATACTTAATATGTAATAAACACATTCCTGTGCTGTAAATTCACTCGCGTTCAGAAATTTGTTAGAGATAAACCGCAATTTCTCTTTTAGGCTGACGTTTCCTTGCTGAATTTCATCCATGGCTGTTCTTAATAGTTTTGAAATTCCTCCTTGTGACTTATTAATATAGTTAAGGATATATACTGCACAAGAGTACATGTCTAATATGAATTGTATATCCATATTAGACTGATGTAATGCTAGTATTTCATGGTTGTAGGCGTTTATGTTAATGTCACTAGTTGATCTTTTGAGGAATACAGTAGGGCGCTTCAATGAACTCCTAAGAACTAGTAAATATTCATCAAGACTTAAACCCAAGTGAGACAAGAAATTTTCGTAAGAAGGAAAGAGTTCATTTAAATATGATCTTATCTTATCAAACCCAGCTTGCAGTTTCTTGCATTCAAGAATGTGCACATTTGTCAACGGCTCTAAAATTGTTGTACATTTCATTGGGAATAGTGGGAACATGAATCGGCATATTTTTATACCATTTTGCATGTGCCTTGTTTATTATTTATTGTTTGCTTGTTTTATCGTTATTTTAATAATTATTTATTCATATCAGTTCATTATACTGGTCATTATACCAGCAGGGTTTCATGGTAGACGCTATCACCATTTAGCTTATATTTTAGTAACCTTTGTGTATTTTATGCTTATCTCTTTAACTTCTTTATTACAACTATTGATATTCACTTGTATGCCTTATTTGCATGTAATAAATCGCTTTTGCTCAACTTAAATTTTGTGGCTGGCTACCTTATTTTAGGATTAAGTTAGCGCTGAGTTTTGAGGTTGGACTGGTCCTTCGTTTTGCCTCTTCAGGTTTGCCATACTAGGTTATGACGCCCCTATGGGCCTGACAGTAATGTAAGAGGGTGGGGATATAGTATAAAAGAGGGGCTTCTACCTCTTGCTCCATCCTGGTAACCCTGCTGTCCTAGAGAGACAGGACAAAAATAGCTTCCACTAAACCACGCCGAGCAAAGTAGGCCCGTAAAGCGTAAGAACCTTCTAAAACGATTGAGACCAGTTTCAGCTAAATCAGACAATCTTAAGTGACGGTATATTTAAAAACAAAAATCATAAATATATTTTTGTTAATAATGCTTCTTAATTTTAATATTATAGCATACTATCAATAATAGAGTATAATTAAAATCTAAATTAGTAAAATCAAATTTGTTACAAACCTCTCAGGCCTGTGTGAAGAGGCTGTGACAATTCGCTAGATACATGGCAAAATGGTATGTAACAAGAACAATAATGAAACAACACATAATACAAAACAACAACAATGTGGCCGTGAAGCGCCGAGGCCGCATAGCGGCTACAGGCCGAAGGCCCGTATTTAGTTTATAGTACTCACACATTTTTAAATATACTTTTAGTAGTAGTTTAGTTATTTTATTGACATGGTTTACCTGTTAGTTGTAACCTTCTAGTTTGTTTTTATTTCTTGACGATGTTGATTAATTTTATTAACTTAATTCTGTAATATGTAATTCTAGTCTTTTTATGTTGTGTGTGTACTTTTTAATTTGTTGTTAATTTAGTGTTTAAGTTTATTTTTGATCGCCTGAAGATGCCCATAGTGTTGGGTGAAATGATCATCGCTAATTTGTAGATTAGTGAAGAAAAATATTACAGAATATAAGTCATTCTTTTAATTATTTAAAAATGATTAATTGTATTTATTGCAGTGTTTATGGTCATTTAATTTATACAATGGTTCTTGTCCTATAAATAGTGGTAAGCAGAATTGCACGGGGTCAGTAGGTACGTGGATAGCACTGTTGCGTCTAAAACTGATCTATCTTGTCTGAGGACAAGTTGATAAGATTTGCATCATTATAAATTATGCGTTTCTATAATCTGAGGACTAGGGACGTGAATTCAAAGCACTGGGGATGAGCGTAGCGAACCCTAGGTGGGGAAAGTTCCGAGGTACCTTGTACTCAATATTTTAGACTAATACATTTTTCAACTCATTTCTTCAATATGCCTATAAACTAGAAGCCAAAAAAGGATTTCGATAAATCTGAATAAAATGAACAATGCTTCAAGACAATGTACTCTAGAAGGACTGAGTAGACAGTTGAGTATATGTTCAGAATTTCGCAGTGTTTAAGCCAGACAACCACATCTGGGATTTATGAGTGATGTGACCCTAATATTAATAAATGATTCAGTAAAAAACTTATCCGAGGATTTCAAAGAATAAAATAAATGTGTAATGCAAAGAAAGGATAAAAATACATCCTACGAGGCCACCTATAAACCCTTTTTATCTGGATAAACATCACTCCGTGCCATGTAAGATAAACTCGAATGTTGTATTTACATGGAACAGCATACTAAGATACAACTTTTCTTTCCAGTATGGATATATTAGTAAACCATTATGTATACACTATATCAGTAAGTCTATTAGATATAGGTCAACAATATTATATAGTTAAATCTACTTATTATATGCTTTTTACTTTAACTACATAGAACTTATTATACAGTTCTAAATCTACAAATAAAAAAGTTTGAAGATCAGCTAGTGTTTTTCTTTACAGGTCTTAGCGCATTTCCATTGAAAAATACAGAAAAAGTTAGTTACGAGAAGTGCTTGATAATTAAGTAACTGCTCAAGTTATAAAGCGTAAACCGGAACCTTAAGCAAGAAATGGACTGTTACATACGTATTCCAAATGGAATTCACCAAGTATGTAGCCAACTGCACCAAAATTATTTTGTAATTATAAACTTATATAATGTGAATAAAACGTTTCAAACAATAATAGTCCTTACCAAAATTCGAACCCAAGTACCCTAGCTTTGAATACTCTGAGAGCTCGTATTGACTTCGGACCATTTTCCATGGGATTATGTTATCAGTAAACCAACTTAATGGCGTCACAACAACATGTTTTTATTATGGATTGTGTCATCCTTAAGGTCGATTTTTGTACTAAGTTTCATTTAAAAATATTTATCTGTTAGAATCAAATGCATATAGAGTGTTTATAAGAAATGAATAAATGGGCAAGAGATCTACACACACACACACACACACATATATATATATATATATATATATATATATATATATATATATATAATATATATATATATATATATTATATATATATATATATATATATATATATATATATATGTGTGTGTGTGTGTGTGTGTGGTGTGTGTGGTGTGTGTGTGTAGATCTATCTTGCCCATTTATTCATTTCTTATAAACACTCTATATGCATTTGATTCTAACAGATAAATATTTTTAAATGAAACTTATACAAAATCGACCTTAAGGATGACACATCCATAATAAAAACATGTTGTTGTGACGCCATTAAGTTGGTTTACTGATAACATAATCCATGGAAAATGGTCCAGGAAATGGGTAATATATATATATATATATATATATATATATATATATATATATATATATATATATATATGTGTGTGTGTGTGTGTAGATCTATCTTGCCATTTATTCATTTCTTATAAACACGGTATATCATATATACCTTATACACTGTATTATATATATATATATATATATATATATATATATATATATATATATATATATATATATATATATATATATATATATATATATATTTATTTTATATATGTATATTATCATGAAAGGGATTTGAATCACAGTTAGAGGTTCGATTCCTACTATGTCGACTATCCCATTGGCAATAAAAATTGCTAATTCCTTATTTTTCAAAACAATCAAAGTCTGTCCAATATAGTAATTTTAAATATTATGAAACAATATCTACCGATTTACAAATTTATGAAATATTAAATTTACCCATTTCTTGAAATGTATTTTTTTAGAAAAATATTCAATACACTTGGGAATTTAAATATTTGATCATGACCTAAAAACTTCTCTTATTCTAGAAGAAATTTATATTTTGGAGTAAAAATAAACTGCTGGTAAGACTGTTAGAGAAAATAAAGACCAGGCAAATTTTGGTTAACCCCATATTTTAAATAATGACGCTTTAAAGGGTTAAGCCTCGGCAGAAATAATATATTGTTTTCCCTTACCCTTATACAATACTTATTATTTAACACATAATGCACATTATTTTTATTTATTTTTTAACCTGTAAGGATAAAAAAAATGAATTTAGGAAATGAATTTAGAGACAGTGGTAATTTAATGTCAATTATTATCTATGCTACCAATAAATCAAACAAAGTTCCGCGTTATATTAAAATGACAGCCGGTTTTCATCGGTCGCTTGTTATAAGTAGCATCAAGCGCAGTACATTATTAGGTGACCGCTAAACGACGAGTACAACGAATGAATTCAATGGTAATCTTCATTATTTTAAATGCGAGCACAGTACATATGAATATGGGTGGGTGAAGCAAATCAGAACTTGAGAGGAAACGTGCCGAGGGTTTCCGTACCTATTTGTTTACAAACAGTACTTTAATGGGTTCAAAAAATAGATAAAATAATTGAGATATAAAATCGGGTATGGAGTACCTCGGTACTTTTCCTCATCACATTGGATTCGATACTCGTCCTCAGAGTATACAAGTCGGTAAATTTATACTGCAACACGTGTTTGGACACGCTTCGCACACCTCCAGATTGCCTATCTTGAGGATTTATTGCGGATGTATAACGGATTTAGGGAATTGCATCCAGGCAATAACCACGTTCGACCCTGCTTAACTTTTACAAACCAACAAATATCCTGGATATACTAGTCGTATTGAAACTAAACTTTGAGCCCTTACTTATTATGTAAAGGTATACACTTGTGCCAAATTACATATCAATTGGTTTATTTTACGATTTTTACAGTTTTTAAAAACGTACACAAGTCATTTGATAATAGATAGTAATTAAATCCGTTTCATTCTCAGCGGTCACCCATACATTACTGACCACGCTCAATCTTGCTTAACTTTTATGATCCAACAAAAACCATAGATGTACTTGTATTAAAACAAAACATAGTATACTAACTTTTTAGATAAAGGCATAATGCTTGTTCTAAATCGAAACTAAATTTAATTATTTTCAGATTTTTTTAAATTTGTTAAAAACGTACATAAGTCATTTGATAAACATTGAACTAATGCTGATAATGAAATAAAACTTAGGACATATTATGTAAGTCTAAACATAGCCATATGCGTGGCAAATCTCATCCTGATTGCTACATTTTTTCGCGTTTTATGATTTTTCGAAATTTATGCTGAGTCTATTGCGGGTAATTGACGTCATAAATTCTTTTAACGAATATCACAACTACACCTAAAGATTTATTTTTAATCAAAGTTTCAACTTAATTTCAGGCTTTAAAAACACCTGAAACGGACACCTAAACACATGGTCAACCTGGGGTGTCCTTGGGTGTTACCTGGTTTGACGCCTAATTCCGGTGTCAATTCAGGTTCTGGATTTTATTGCAAACAAATTTCCTTTATACCTACGGTATGAATGAGGAAAGTATAAAGTATTTAGATGATTGTAACGTTTTATAATATCTTCTCTCTTTGAAGTTTACATTCTTAATCTTCCTTTTCAGATATCTTTTATCATTTTTTCGTATTATAGTAGTAAAATCTTTATCTCCTTCCCTTTAATATTTGGATCAATCCAATGTTCTTCTCTTCTTAAAGGTCTTAGCTCTCTTCATATTTTACTTTAATAGCCATTCTAAAATTTGAACATAGGAGCAGTCAATTATTAAATGTTCTACTTTATAAGACTGTTTCGCTTCTTATCAGCATTCTGATCCAATACTAAAGGGACAAATTATGAGAAACGCTACATAGAGTGCTGTAACAACACTTCATATATTGCTACTCATGGACACTTCTTTGTAACAGCCGAGGCATTTTCATTACCAAAGTTATCTTTATTTATATTTATAAAGTAATATAGGCTTAGTTAATAGGAGGTGATGCTACATCTTTCATCATACCAGGCATCGATGTTTCATTAGAGCCTAGTTTTTTCTCATTACAGTTGTAGTTTTGATCATACTTTGCTCATTGTGACGCTAGCATCCTTACGCTAACTCCACTATTTTGACGCGCAATTTTTTTACGACCGAAATTTTTACCGAATTTTTTTACCTGCACTGATATTTTTCAGGGAACATGTGGAGTTCCATCTCACCTGCCCACGCTCCGTAGCAAGGGTTGAATGAGTCCGTTTGAGGTTATTACTTCACCGTCTTTAAAATAGCCTCTTTATTTTGCAGTATAACCAAACTATTATTGCCGAAACAAACTCTAAGGCTAACACTCTGTGCGGATTAGTCCATAAGCTTCCTAGAATTGTAAAGTGATGGATGCCGCCGTAGTACCCTGGTGTTGTCTAATTTGTATGATAGCAAAATTACTGTTGCCCACACTATATTTTACCAGCCATCAGAACTGGGCTGTGTGCGGTGGACCTCTTAGTCTTGCTAAGGGTTGCAGCGATCTTTTTCCTTCTCTTTTTTCCTTGAGACCGACGACTAAGTTTTCTGAGGCTGGACTAAGGTCAAACGGCTGACGTCCACCTAGGTGGCTTTTCATTACAACGATAAGACAAACCTGGATAAAAATACCTTGACAAAGGAGACCACCATATTTTGTTAATGGTTTATGACGCCTGCTAGTGTTTCAATTCAAGTGTCAATTTAAAGTACACAACCATTGGCAAGCTTTCCTAATAGTCCAACTACCAGCCCTAAAAATGTGACTCACTTTTTACTACTTCACACCAATTTTTTTCTGAAAATGTACCTTAAATTATGAAGGTTATGCATAGTCGGCCTATCCAGAGTCCGCCTTTCATATAAGTGCGCTTGCTCAAAATATTAGACAATTGCACAAATTCCAGTTTTCTTGCAATAAGTGGTTCCTTGTAGGTCGTGTGCAAAACATGAAGAGAACATTTGTTAAAGTTGATAACATTCCCTATAAAACGAGTGTTCTTTCGTAAAATTCGGATGACTACAAATAAATTTTATGACATTTGTTTAATATCCGAAAAAACCACAAAAAATCAAATATATTAACAATTTTTTGGTGTTTTTAAAAGAACCATACGTTTGGTCGAAGGTATGTTTCCTTAAGATATTCAGAAAAAGATGAATAGGCAGACACCGAATCCTTCCTGCCCTTACAAAATGAATTAAAACTGAAAAAGGGTGGTAAAACTAATAACTGATAAAGTTATTTATATTGCAAATATACCACAGCTCATTCTATAAATATATCTATTCGTATTTATGTTCACATTACTATGAGCGAACTATATGTTGTCAGCTTATCTTAATGATTTACGAGTGGTAAAAACCATAAAAGATTCCCCAATATTAATTACATAATTTTTGTTTCCTACTTCTCTAAAAAGAAAGAAAGCATCATCATTTTCCTACAACTAAAAGATATAATTTAGACTCCCAGCCAATAATTTTTAGCTTGGACATCCCAAGGGGATTAAAAAGAAGGTAGTATTAGTCTGGAGACGTCACACTCTAACAAGAAAAAAAAGGAAATTCGCTAAAAATATCTCCTATCTATAAATTGGTATATAGGATACGAAATAATTTATCAGCATTAAATAAATCTCGTGGTTGTTAAATAGCTATTTAAATATATCAAGGATAGTTGTTGTGTATCATTTATTGTAATAAATGAAACAAAAAATAAAAACAACACGTGTGGATCCTGTTTGTTACCAATAACAAATTCACATGTGCAATTTTCGTCAAAAAATTACAATTTTGATTCCTTTTTTTATATGGTTAAAAAATCGATCACTAACAAACTTAACACTAAATTTCCTGAATTCCTACCTTCAGTCAGTTTCAGAGATGCATAAGCGCTCAGAAAGACCTCAAAAAACAATATTATTCCTAGTAATTTTGAATACGTTTACTTTTGATCCTGTTTCCCTTTAGTCCTGTTTATATTTTAATTAAATTTAAAAAAGTTAATTTCACCCTTTGACATGAAAGATTGGTTCAGGTATACCCTTGCCATGATAGGATGCAGTTACATGAAAAACTATGAAATTCAAAACTAAGTTAATAGTTACAGAAAATAGGGATATAGACAAATCACTTGGCCATCAAAATAGCAGTGAACAAGTTCGGATACCAATATTCCATAAATAAAACATATGTTTGAAATTATTAAGTTTTAGTTTATAAAGAATAATAAATCATTAAAATTGGCTGTCAGACATTAAAGATTAAAATAAAATAAAAGAGAAGAAAATAGTTTAAAAAAGTTTAATAAAAAATAATTTATTTTAAAAATAATAATATTTTCTAAAATGTAAGTGATTTATCTGCTGTTAGTTAAATGTTTTGTTGTGTATTAAAATAATAAAAATAAAAGGTTACCAAGGAGATAAAAATAAATAAACAAGAGAGATGTTTTGTGTTAGAAATAAAAACAATTAGTAACTGTTTTGGTGTGAGCTTCTATTGGTTTAGACTTAGAATAAAATCTGTTAGTGTGTGATAAGTTAACTTTAGTCAAAAGAATAGTAGGTGCCAGGAAGATTCATAACACTGCTCTTAAAATATTTTTTTATTTTTTAATACAAAAACTAAAATAAAAACTAACTGACTTAACTTACTGACTTAAGTTACTTAACTTTGAAGACTCTAGACGGCATTTATTATGTTGTGTAAATGGTTAGTTCAGGAGAGAGAGAATAAGTAAATAATGACTATGAGAATGAATAAAATATTAATTTAGAGATAATCTATTTATTGATAACTAGTTAACAACTAAATGATTTTTAGGTAAAAAGTTTTCATCTTTTAATCTCCATTTAACAGAAAAGACACAATCATGTAATTTTGGAACACTACCAATCCTAAAAAGTCCCCTGTACGTACTGAAAATACGTACTAGTTCATTTTTTTTTTTAAGATTTCGGTAGTACTTTGATAAAGTACAAAGTTAGGAAACTTTGTACTTTGATTTCGATGCGTAGTATAGGTAAAAATGCATGGTGAAGGTTAAAAGATTTTTATCTACTTCTGTATTGTAACTTATACATACAGTCTTGTTATCTCACACTGTAAATGTACTTTTACTCCCTAGGGAGAAAAAGTGAAAGTGTTGCCAACTTGACAAAATTTTTTAGTAAAATTTTTAGGAATTTTAGGAAATTTTTAGGATTTTTTTCGGTGTTATGTTGGTACTACGGGTAGAATATACAATATACACACGTTAATGTTTAAATTACAAATATATTATTACACATTATTCTATTGACAGCTTACAATAAAATAATGTGAAGATAGTGGCTTTATTCTCTCTTCATCAGAGTAATTGGCATGGTAAGAATAAACTAAACTAACACAATAACAATTAAGAAGCTGAAGAATATATTAATAGTTGTTAGTATTAGTTCTCTAGTAGTAGATAAAATTTAATATGCAACAAGGGATGAAAGTTTTCAGCTCTCGTATTATTTTCCTCGTCAAGCCTCGGGAGCCAAAATGTTAGTTAACTCCCTCGGCAAGCCTCGGGAGCTAACTAGTTTATCTCCCTCGCCCTACCGGCCTCGTGAGCTAATGAAGTTTCCTCCTTCGGCGCTGCCTTAGGACGAAACTTTAACTTGAGCTGTAAAACTTACTTTCATCCCTTGTTGCACAAATAACTATAAGCAGGTAGGAAAAAAGGCGTATAAATCTGTTATCTGTCTTTATGTGTGCGTGTGTCAGTTATCATTGTAGTAAATTTTAGCTAGAGAGTTGAAACTTTGTAGAAAAATTAATTTAACACTGTAGTTTTGCTATTCAGAAAATATTTTTATGACGTCAAAAACCAACAATAATGACTCAGTAAATATTTCGACAAATCATAAAACGCAGAAAAATCAGACGAACAGATTAAGATTTAGTACACATGTAGCCATGTTTAATACTAACATATGAGTCGAGTTTCATCTCATTATTTGCATTAGTTCAATTTTTATCGAATGACTTGTTTAATTTTTTTTTTAAAAAATCAGAAAATAATCTAATTGAGTTGAAATTTAATACAAGTGTATGCCCTTACCTAATAAATAAGTTCACTAAGTTCCATTTGAATACGAAAAACGAAAAATATATCCATGATTTTTGTTGGATCATAAAAGTTAGGTAGCATTGAGCGTGGTTAGTGATGTATGGGCGACCACGCTCATGTTGGTCATTATGAATACCACGCTTTATGGTAGTTAAATTTATTAATCAATTCTTAGATTCCTGGATTAGAAAATGGTAAGCTATTTGATAAGGCAATAAAGATTGGCTGAGACACACCAGGAATGTTAGAAACAATGTGGATCAACTGAGAGTAACAGTTTGTGGTTATTTCACTTGTAGTATTAGCGGTTTTGTCAAGCTAGACCAATTGATCTAGCCATATTTTTTGATACCTCGTTTGAGGTATATTGATTATTTCATTTCTTCAATTTAAAGATAGATTTGCTTATAATTTCATCTTCTGCTGCACTGTATTTTCCTGAATTGAATCGATTATCCCAAGGTAAATATAGTTATTAACTAGTTGTAGTTATTGTTCTCCATAGAAAACAATTTAAGTTTTTTTTTCTAATGCAGACTTTAATGAAGAATTTAGATTTTAGTTTTCTGTACATTGATCTTGAGTTCATATTTATAGCAGTACTCAAACAATAAGTTTAATTTCTTCATTAAGTTTTATCAGGTTAATAAATCTATTAATACAAACCATTTTCCATCTATTTACAATATGCTCAATTAAACATACCTAAAATAGAATATTATTTTCTGATTTGTCTCATTTTCTGTATCAGGTTGTTCGGATGACGGAAGTTGAGCCTGTCCCAGACAAATAGATCCTACGGAACTATGGCGATCAAAGCAGGCCCGCGAAGCGAAATGACATGAAAGTACTCCTATGATGGTAGTAGGGATTCTAAAACGATTAAGACTGGTCTCAATTGGATCACCTCAAGTGGCGCAAACAGTATGCATATATATATATATATATATATATATATATATATATATATATATATATATATATATTATTATTATATGTATATATATATATATATTACATACATAAATAAATAAAGGACAATAGTTGTTTTGTATTATTTAGTATAAATATAAAACGGAGGGGTAAAAGAGCAGGGAAGAACTCCCGGCCGTAAAGCCGAGGCCGCGGAGCGGCTACAGGCCAAAGGGCTGTATTTTTTAAACTAGGTTTATGAGTCTTCATAAATATTTACAGATTCATTTAGCGCAGTAAAGTATTTAGTATTACAATTACATCGGTACTAAAAACAAATACGTCAACAGATAAAGTAACAATATGCTAATATTAGCATAATTTACTGTGTTGAATCAACAGATACAACACAGAACACACTACAGATATAATTATGATTATAAATATAAATATAATAAGATTTGTCGCAAGGAACAAATATATAACCAACCTCAGGAATATAAAATATAATTTTTATAATTACAACTTATTTCCTTATTAATATAATTACTAATAGAATCATTAGTCAGTCTCAATAAAACGCAGGCATGGCAAGAAATGTTACCAATACTTACTAAACAAATAGCAAATGGGGCGAAAAGATATTGTGAATTATAAACAGGAAATATTTCTAAAAGGACAAAAACAAGGCAAACTAGTTAAGACTTCTTATACGTAGAAAAGTGGAAACAAAAACCTAAAACATTCTATATTATACATTAAGTGATATATTTTTTCCAAAAGTGTATTTTTTATCATAAAAAGCACTTAAAACTTTCTTGAAAAACGTCAGAGAAGGTAAACAATGCATACCAACAAGAACCATATTTCTTAGAAGTAAAGAACCGAAAAAACAAAAATATTTTTATTTCTAAAATGTGTTACACTAACATAAAAAGACAAAACTTTTTATACATAAACAAGAAATACAAGACAAATAAATCGCAAAAAGAGATATACGTTTATACATCTTTTGATTATTTTTATATTTAGACTAAAAGGTATTAAAAAATTAAAATCATGGGTGCTGAGTACCTCGGAACTATTCCTCGCCTTATCTGATTTTAGCCATTTCGGAATCGCTTCGCTCGTAAAAATATGCGGAGGGGAGAGGGCCCTCTCAACGGTCATCCATCCAGGTACTGATATCCCTTATATTAGCGTTCGTGATCAAACAAAACCCGTAATATACTAGAAGTATAGAGTGTGGAATATTTGCATTTTTCAAAAAAAAAAAATTTGGTCATATAATGATTAAATGTGTTTAAAAAAATATATTAAGCTGTAAAAAAATATTTAATTTAATTTTAAATAGTCGAGATAAGCATTTAAAGAAGAGGAGAGAGGGAATGGGTGAAAGAGTGGGGTAATAACGGAGCGTTCTAAAGATTGGGTCGTTTAACGTACAGATGGGAGTTTTAGTGAGAAATATCATAAGGTCAACAGTTGCTCTCAGTTCAATAGAATGTAAAGAAAACTGAAACAAAACAATTCTGTATACTAGATAATACAATGCCTAAGGAACGTGATGACTACAGCAGTCAGTATCATCTTGTTGACAGTACAGAATAAACTCTTATGAGTGTCGCTCTAGTGAATATTGTACTACACGGCGGTATTCTTACGTCTGACGTCACACAAGCAGTCGAGGCCGTTTTCCCGCTAAAAGAACATGTTTAAATATATTTTTCGTTTTTTTTTTGCTGCATCATCAAAAGTATACGTTTTTTCATTCTAATATTTTACAGGGTGTTCTTTTATATGACGTACTTAAAGATAATGCAATAAACAAAATTGTGCAAATACTCCATTGCAATGAAACTTAATATACTTTATTGCTACGTAAAGCAACTTGTACCAAATTTTAATTTATTTTAAGTATTTTTCGATTATTTATATTTTTTTAAAACTTATACAAGTCATTTGATATAAACTGAACTTTTGCTAAAAATGAGATGAGACTTGACACATATATTGGTGTTATACAGGGTGTACAAAATAAAACTCCCTTCCCGAAAGGAGGTGGTACTACAGCTCATTTCCAACAAAAAACTTCATAATAACTATAGTCCTATTTTCAACCGTTCTCCCACAAGGTCAAATTTTATGATTTTAAAAAACGCGTTGACTTAAATTCATAAAATGACCAATCGTGGCTAAACTGTAACTGCTAGCTTCAAAATATTGGTTTCGTTGGAAAGCTGAGAAAATTTTCTATAAGACCACACACTTGTATTTTCAAAAACAATTTAACATAACAGCCAAACATTTGCATGAAATCAAAAATTAGTAAAATTTTATGATTTTCCAAAAATTTTGAAGTTACTTTGGTGAGAAACTAGCAAACTTGAGAACCTCTTGGTTTCAGAAAACTACCTTGTTTACTCCTCTTCAAGTCAATACCCATATCATTATACGTTGATAGGTTGATTTTTTCAGTAAAAGCAAAAATAGGCTCAAAAAACACGCTAAAAATGACTCTTACAGAAGTGATTTCGGTATAAGTTTTTATGTTAAATTTCCACATATATTACTTTACACAAAAAATGTCTCAAATGAAGCATTTTTAGCGTGGTTTTTGAGCTTATTTTTGCTTTTACTGAAGAAAAACTTACTCTTAGAAGAGGTTTCATTGAGGTCACACAGAGCCACTGAGAGGCCCCAAAATAATGTTTCAGGACTCTCAATGTATTGAGATAGGCTATGCCCCCTCTAGTATTTCTCTATGTTATAAATAATATAGTCACTGATAGCGAGAATTTCTATTAAACTCTAATCAATAGTCTAACATAAAGTCTTTATATTAAAGCTCTTTAAAATTACTGAATCGTAATTTCCTGACAATTACAATTGTTAGAAAATTATGTGAAAAGAGAATATTTATTGAGTATATAATGTACAAAAAAATACAGAAAAATCAGGTACGGAGTACCTCATAACTTTTTCTCATTACATGGGATTCATCCTATTTCATCCTCCCTGCTTCGCTCGTCCTCAAATAGTAAATACATCTGTTTTAATATCAACGGTCACCCATACAGCACTGACACCGCTCAATACCGGTGTCAGTGTCAGTAAAATTCAATCGAATTTCATGATCCAACAAAAATCACGGATATACAGGTCGTATTAAAACAAAACTTAATGTACTTATTTATTACATAAAGGTATTTTTACTTAATTTCAACTCAATTGGATTATTTTCCGAACTTTTACGATTATTTTCCGATTTTAATAAACGTACACAAGAAATTCAAAAAATAACTAATGCTCATTTTAAATAACGTTTTAATAAACGTACACAAGAAATTAAAAAAAATAACTAATGCTCATAATGAGATAAAACTAGACTTGAGATAAATTAGTCCAATATATAACTACATGCGTGCCAAATTTTAATTGTATCGCATTTTTTGTCGCGTTTTATGTTTTATCGATTTTTTTCCGACTCATTATTACAGGTTAATGACGTCATAAAAATATTTTTCGAATAGCACAACTTTAGTGGTTGACTGATTTTTGTACAAAGTTTCAACCCTCTAGCATTAAACACTGAGTGGTACGATGATAACAGACAGACAACTTTGCGAAAACCACTTAGGAGGCCTTAAGAACACCTGAAACGGATAATTTTGGTGACATCCCAGCAGACACAATACTTTTCTTATATGCCCACGGTATAAATGAGGAAAAAGTAAAAAGGATGCAAGCAAGAGCATGTTAAGGTATAATAGGTTGACACACTGAATAAAGAAAATCTTAGATGTTACTCGGAGTATTGAACGATGCTTAGCAACGTATCCAAACATAATCTAATTCCTTGCCTGCTTCTTTACACAATAACTTATCTTATTCTTGGAATCATTGTGTTATAAATATCACTTTAGTAAACACAACACCTGAATATTATCACGATTTGAACAAGTTTCAGTAAATTTTTATAATGAAAATTACTCTTATGAGATTGTTAAGAAAATGGAGGTGGAGAGGGAATAAGAGAGTGGATATGTCCGAAAAAAATTGACGCAGTATTTGGGGATGGTTTTTGATTAAGAGTCACTTTTTTAGAAAAAATCCCGATGTGGGGGTTGCATTGAGAGCTTCACCTTCTTGCTGAAGCTAACTTATTTTTTTTAGAGTAAGAAGGTAGAAAAAAGTTTTTCTTCTATACAAAAACTAAAAAAGAAGAAATATGAAACCACACCAAAATAGGACATATAATTTACAAACGAATTTTCATTTCTATGATCTATCTCAAATTGCACAAAATTGTGGTAAACAGATAAAATGTACCCCCTTTCTATTCTAAGAGGAACTCTCCCGCCATAAGGTTTTAGTGCATTTGTGCGCAGAAACTAATGCAGTTGAAGTTTATTCGTACATATAATATATATCCCTATTAAGCTTGCTGTACTCTAATTCTAACTGTTAAAGAATAGCATTAAACAGGCTTATTGTGTTTCGCACCTCTCAACCTATAGTATGCGGGAACCAGACCAAAGTGAATTTTTAATACTATTAGAACAAATTACTTCATTGCGCACTGTTTCTAACTAATATCAAGACATTCAAGGCACATTATAGTTTATACTATAACCCTAGATGCGAAAACTACACGAAGTAATTTTGTACAAATAGAAAAGAATTCTTGATATTATTTATTTCCTAGTATGAGAGAAATATACAGTGTAAAATATAGGTACTGGCAATAGTAGTAGTAATATGGGGGGAGTGGTAGTACCTACCTGGCAAGTAGGCCACGCTGTTGGCCCTTTTAGCCAGCTTCCTAAGAGTGTTCTACTCCTTTTAATTTCAAGTGTTGGTATATTTGATCTAATCTAGACAGAAGAGCCGTGAATTTCTGTGGTTCCTTTCATGCTTTTTCTAGCAATCATACATGTTTTCACTAACTCTTAAAGTCTAGTGAAAACTAGGAACAACACGTGCCCTCACTGTTAAACCAAACCTCCACACAATTTAAACTACAAGGCAGAAACAGTATACTATTATAATGAATCTACTATGAGCGTCCTAAATTTTGCCTATACCCAGTTTCATTTAGGGTAATGGATCTTTAACGAGTACCTGACAACGCACAGGCTCGAGTCCCTTCTGAAGGAAGTGGCACGCAGAATTATTACCCCTCTCATAAAAATCCCAGAGGTTCGTGCTGGGATTGAATCCATGACTAAATAAACTCAGAAATTTAAAGTCCATTCATTCTGTGTATTGGCCGCGTACCTTAACCACTACACCACGGGTGACTCCTAGCAATAAATATTTTACTTAAACTAGCCACTACAAATAAATAATACCGAATGTAATAAAATTTCTACAGGTCATATTCCCTGTTTAAATTTTAAAAATATAAAAAAAGAACATGATATAAAAATAAAATACTTTAATACATTTTGCGACGCTTTTGTTTAAATATTAGGTATTGAACATTGTTTCAACTTTTTCCTCACAAAAATCGATATTTCTTTTATTAACTATGAAAAAAATTATTTAAACATGAAATAAATTGGCTTATACAGACTAATTAGTAAAAAAATGTTTAAAAAATAAATAATGGTTCTTTTTAATAATAAATATGTTATTATTGGGTATTAACAAACAATGAAAAAAATTATTAATAATTGAAGGTTTTTAATAACAATGAATTGGATATCGCTGGCCAGGTGGAACTTGATTCATGAGATAATACTTAAATACTTCATTTTAGAGTTTTATTTAAAATTTTAAAGGGAAACTAATGAAGGAAAAGTAAAAAAAAAACAGCCAAGCCTTACCTAGGAGAGACATAAAGAATCCGTATGCTATGCAAAGTGCTTTTCCAAATATCCAAGATCTGTGTAAAGCTGATACCAAAGCGAATGGATTACCAAAGATGGCGACACTTAGATCAGACACCACCAAGTTGAATAAGATCACGTTCAGTGGCGTCCACAACTGCAACACACAATGTAAAACTACTTGTAACGCAAAAGATAGTTTTAGGCGCGTGCAGTTCATTTTGCTATAAAACAACACAAAATTAGTTCATAAATACATAATTAAAAATATTTCTTTTTAAGTTAATAACTATACAAAAATATACAAAAGATTAAAGTCATATACATTTCAAGTAGGTACATAAAATGAAAAGAAAACACCCAACAATGCATGATATAATTTATATTATTATAAACTCTGATAAATTGTAAATGGGCTTTTTGATAAGCAATTCTTTACATTTTAATTCAAAGCATTCCATTTCAAAAATATCATTTATATCTTGCGGCAAAGAGTTGAAAAATACAAACCTGAGTGATCTGAACTAAACGCATATTTTGTAATAATATCAACACCAACAACGTCCTTCCACTAAAATTTTAGTGGAAAGGCGTTGTTGGTGTTGATATTATTGAAGAAAATTCCACTGCGCTTACTGAAGTTATAGTATATTTTGTAACTTTATGTTGGTTAATTATTGATGAATTTTTAATTCTGATATTATAGCAGCACATCTCCATTTTAAATGTCTTTTTTATATAATTTGTTTAAGATATAAATGCCTGGTATCGTTAAAACTTTAAATTTCATTAAAATATTGTCTTACAGGATTTTCTAGGTGGTATACTGCTTATGCATCTATTTCCTTTTAAATGATCAAAGATATTAAATGTATTCCCATTATTTAAACAAAAAGTAAAATAAAGTTTGTTATAAAAACTATAGTAAAAATAAGGAAAGAAATTAATCTTAAGCTATAAAGAAAGAAATTCAGACTTTTAGGCTCTTAGCTAAAAATTGTTGATAGAAATCAACTTTATTTTATAAAACTTTAGGCAGCAGAGAAACAAGGATTAAATATAAATTAGAGGCTAGATAAATGTATTGTCGTTAGGTTAGATACAATGTTTAAGTTCAGGATATTATAAACTCATCGAAGGCAACTAAGCCTATAAAAGACTACTTTTCAGTGTCAAGACGTAATTAACTGATTAGCATATTTAAATTCCATTTTGAAATCGAAACATTATTCGACCCTTTAAATTCATAATCAAATTTTCAATTTGTTTACAAACTAGATGTAATTAGAGGTGTCACATTTCTGCAGCTCAAGGTGTAAGCCTTTTAGCAGAAGATAACCTTACTTTGATACATTTATTTATGTATGTAATTTATTAGTTAAATATATTTATAAAAAAAACTATGATTATATTATAAATACAAAAGTTCTAAGGCTATTTAGTCTGCTTACAAGTACGTAAACTGCTAAGGAGCTTATAGATAAATTTAATTAGTGTTATAGAAAAGTCAAAAAGCAGTACTACATGATATTAAACAACAGGCTTATACGCAATGAGATTCATAAAATGACAATCACAACAAAAACACTCCGTGAAAAAATGCAGCTAAGTCTTGCATAAAAAGTTATGATATCATAGTTTACGCCAAGTCTATTCATTCGCTGTTTTCATAAATCTTAAGAGATATACATGATTATTTAATATCCGCAACGTATGCGCTCAAAAGCCTTACAAAATTTAACAGAAAAGAAATTTCTGACTAGACAAGAACGCAGAGATAAAATTAAGTAATCATGAATTTCTTCCCCAAATTAATATTGGATTTTTTTTAATAGGTATTACCTATTTATTTATTATTTTTAATTTTGGTATTTAGCGTCCTTGCCAAGTCAGGAATTTCTTTACTGTTAAATTTTGTAAGGCTATTGAGCGCATACGGTGCGGATATTAAATAATAATGAATATCTCTTAAGATTTATGAAAAAAGCGAATGAATAGACTTGGCGTAAAGTATGATATCATAACTTTTTATGCAAGACTTGGCTGCAACTGACTACACAACTTACTGAGCACAACTTCATGCATACCCAAACTTTGCTTTAGGGAAGGTTTACATCCTATATAGAATCCTATATATTCTATACGAAGATTTAAAAGAAGATTTTTCTGACTCTTACATTACATTAAACTATTAATTACTTAGCTCAATTAACTGAAGCAGTCACCCGGTTTAATCAATATAATGAAAATATACATAATGAACTATCAAAAAAAGAGAGAAGAGAAAAAAAAGAAGTAGCTATTTTGTCATTTTTTTATTAAAAATAATCTTAATTAATGCTTGAATATTTATACAAAGTGTTTTTCAGCCATGAAAATAGAAATGTTCTTTAATGAAAAAGAAAATTAATGACTTAAATATTAAACAAATAATTTAAAAATACCAAACTTGCACACCAAACAAGAATATAATACAGAAAAATGTGCACTACTTAGTAAACATAAAAGTATTAAAGAAAGAAGTATTAAAAAATGGAAACCAAGAATATAAAAAATGCAATGTCTAATTAGTATATTTGTGCGATTCGGCTATTTCGTTGTAGGCCCAGCTATTATTAAATTTTTTTACCTGTAAACAGGAAATACGCTTTTTCATTTAAAAGCGTATACTGAAGTAATACTAAACGCTAAGTCTGAATAAACAAGGATTAGAATTTTTTTAGCGACAGTGAGATTGGTCAACTATCCAACTACAACTTAGCCTTTTCTTATAAGTTTAGTTGGTAGCGGGTAAGGCTCATAATTTAGAAATTACAAATTAAATCATTTTTGAGGACGGTACAATAACAAGTTTACCAATTTAGGAACTTATCTTCGCAATTTTATTGCCAAGTAAGAATGAGTAAAATACAAACCAAGGGAAAAAACAGAGTAAAAGAACTAGGAGGCAAAGTATATATATATTTGTGTGTGTGTGTGTGTGAAGGTGTGAATGTATACATGTGTTTTTAGACACATTTTTTAAACAGATTCTCGGATCGGAAAAACTTTGTACGAAATCAATCATATAAAGGTACAGAGCCCTATAGTGTATGAAATATTTATGACATGATTAAACCACAATAATGACTCAGTAAATATTTCACTGATTTACTTGGATTCACTATGCTTATCGTCCTCACTTCGGCCTCGCTTCGCTCGTCCACAGAATAAACAAGTCATTAAATTTATACTGCAACATGTTTTCGGACTCTCTACTCGCTTCGCTTGTTCTCATTAAATACATCCGTTTCATTCCCAGCGGTTACCCATCCAGGTACTGTCCACGATCGATGCTGCTTTATGATAACTTTTATGAATCAACAAATATCATGTTGTGATCATTTTGTGATAAAAAGAGCTGTAGAAGTCACGCAAAGCCTAATAACTTTAATAGAAAACTGGTGTTGACAAATAACTTTATGGGTCAATTAATCTGAAACAACTTTAATAGTTTTTGCAAAACAGAGAAATTCTCCAACTGCTAAACAGTGATGGAATACTGTTTTATCACTAAACAGTAAGTGACTGTTTTTTTGTTTTTTTGTTATTTTTGTGACTGTTTGACAGTAAGTAAGACTGACTAGACTGCAACAGTAAGTGAAATATCTTGAAGAATTTTTTGAAAAGAAACTGACTTGGAACAAAACTTTAGGAATTACAAAAATAATACTTATGTCATTAAGAAGAGGATTTTGTAGATAAAAATTTCAGGTAACTGGAAATCTCGTTCATTGCCATGTCACTCAGCAATTAGTTAGTCACTCCCCATCTAGTTACTACTAATACTGTAAGGTTTAAAGGTGGGTACAAAATGAACTGCCGGTCTGGTGGAGTGGAGGCGTGTATGAAGTTAACACTGAAATCAAACTGTCCGTACCTTTAGGTAAGCATGCCTCAGTATTTCAAGCAGAAGTATTCTTAATCAACAGTTGTATACTTGAGAACCTGAAAAGAAACTATAGTCAAGCATCAGTGTACATCCATACCGATAGTCCAACTGCCATTAAAGCCTTATGGTCTTATGAAGTAAGCTCTAAACTAGTATGGAAACGTTGACAGAACATTACCACATTAACAACACTGTATCAGTTAGATGGGTTTCTGGGCATAAAAGAATAGATGAAAATGAGATTGCAGATGCTCTAGCCAGACAACGTTCAGAGCAAACCTCAACAGGACCAGCACCAGTTATTGGAATTTCGAAAACTCAAGCCAAGAGTGCAATCAAAAAATGGCTAGCAACCAATCATTAGCTACACTGGGGCAATGCTCCTACCTTAAGGTACAACCTCAAAGAAACCGTAGTCTAGTGGCTGGCTTGATAACTGGTCACTGTCCCATACGCAAACATATGAGTAACATAAGAAAATATTTAAGAGAGCCTGTCGGCATACTTTGTGGGATATCCTCTAAATCAGCAACAAACATCATATTTTTGACGTAAAGCCCTTGCATATAAGAGATTTATGTTATTTGGAAAAGCAACCTTAAACAGAGCTGAGAACTCTAATGAAGATTTGGTTACAAAAATTCTAGAACTAATCAAAGGAAGAAATCTCAAGGAAGAGATCTCCTGTAAAAAGTCTCCAAAATAAAGCATACCATGATATTCAGGAACTATTTTCTAAAAATAGTTCTATTTCCGAAAAAATCTAAAGCCATTGTAACTGAATTTCGGATGTTTAAAAAAGAGCATTCTCTGATAATCCAATACGAGTAACCACTACTTTCTAAATCAACGACAAGGAGCTTACATAACTAATTATATGTTTGACAATCGTCTTCCTAGAATAGCAATCAGATTAACAAAGTGAGTTCTTTCTTCGATAACTTATGAATTTCAAAATAAAGCATAGGATAATTAAAAAATTAGCTGCAAATCAATTAATGTAACGGCAAAAAGAGAGCCTGGTCAAACTTATAGTTCTCTAAACCTTGATAAGAAAGCCTCCTACTATTACTGGGTGACCACATAAATGTTTTTTTGTGCGCTGAATTTACTGGATGGAGTATATTAATAATTTAACATAAATTTAAAATTTACAATAAGATTTTTTTATTTTCTCAAAAGGGAAAAGTACATCTGCGATGATGATTGCATGCGAACTACCTTATCAACCATATTTTTATTAAAAAAAAATCATTCAAGTATAAAAAAATTAGAGTATTATTTATTGTAACAATTGATGTGATGAGTAGGCACTAACGAGACGTAAAATGTTGTTTTATATAACAACATTTTGAACAATTCTGGCCATATTTATGTTTTAATATTTACACCAGTTATATTACACATTCGTTCCTTTGCTTGTTTACTGATTTATTCATAGGACCCAGATGGTTCTTTCTTCTATTCAACGTGGATAAACTTTCAACCGATTTATTATTAAAATATCATAAAAAAGATAATATACTATCACAATTATACAATAATTAAGGACACTGAATTTTAAATATTAAATTAAAACCAAAGAAAAAACTGTATAGACGTCTAACAATAAATAAGAAAAAATATAATTATATTGTTGACGTATTAAATAGAGAAAAACACAAGACACTTGTGTTTGGCAGAATTTTAAAATTATGACTAAAGGTCAATTGAAAAAAAACTATTTCCCACCATTATTTCTACGATATTAGTCAAATACTTCTGCACTATAGCTAAGGAACTAATGGAAACACTTCCTACATAATAAAAAATGTTTCTGACTATATTAAACATGTTCCTAAAGGCTCTTCTTCTTCATGAATTTTCATATCTTTATGGAATTCTACTTTTTTGACTTTTACGGAATAAACTATACTATTAAATCTACTAAAGAGGGGTTAACTATATCCTTCACTGAAGGTATTATAATACATAAATATCTCAGTGAGGAAGTTTTACCTAAACAACTGATAATATCTGCAGTTAAGCCTATCTTTAATATGCGGCAAAGAAGAGGTTGGAAATTATGGTATATTAACTACCCAATACCTTTGATCAGACTAGGAGCCAAGGTACTAAAAGAAATCATAAGGTATCAACATGGATTTTTTTAGGCACATGATTTATGATCTTACTTACTATAATAAACGTAGTTATAGAATTATACATAAATAATGTATACGATCATTTTAATGCGGTAAAAATACAACAAAAAAATCTAATTAACACTGCATCTTATCTTGGTAATAAAAATGAAGTGGCCCCCTTACAGCCTCTTGGAGATTCGAAACCAGGTTTTGTGGAGTATGGAGTGCCCCAAGGCTTCAAATTAGACCCTCTTCTGTTTCTTATGTACAAAATAATGGTCCTCTTTTATTTAAAGCTTACCTAACACCATAGCCAAAGAACTACCTCTTCTGTGACGAACATCTTCTGTAATTGTCCAGAGTAAAACCAAAACTGCAAAACAAACTGCTATCAGTAAAACTAAAGGATTGTTAAATGCCAACTAATAGTGGCTAACCCCTGTAAAGTAAAAAAATACTGTTTTATCTAGAACACAAAAGATCTTTCATTGTTGTTAATTTTTCTACTGCTAAATAATTTACTGATTATGAATTTTACAATGACATTGTAAAGCATTTCTATATTATAATTACAGAAAACTTTTCAATTAATTTTATTTCACATTTTTTTAATATAAATCCTATTCTACTTCCTTCCTTATCTTTGAAACCCTCGTCCTGCTAAGAAAAAAAGTTTTTTCCTCTCTCTTAAGTGTAAATATTAAAACATAAATAAGTCCAGAAATTAGAGAAATATATATATAAATACAATATTTCACGTCTCATGTATGCCCATAGACAAATACGAAAAGCAAGTATACAAATATAAAAGTAAAATTTATTTTACAGATTAAAAAATTCAAAATAGAAAATCGGGTACGGGGTGACTCAAAACTTGTCTTTATCTAATCAGTTTCGCTACGCCCATCCTCCTTACTTCCCTCCTCAGAATATACAAGTTATTAAATTAATACTGTTACACTTCCTTCGTCCTCATATAGTAAATACATTTGTTTCATTCCCTGCGGTCACCCACCAAAACACTGTCCACGCTCGATGCTTCTTAATGTTATAAAGCAACAAAAATCATGGATAACCTTGTGGTATTGAAACAAACTTGAAGTACTTATTTGGTGTATATACTTGTACCGAATATCAACTTACTTGAATTATTTTCCAATTTTGTACAGTTTAAAAAAACGTACACAAGTCATTTGATAAAATTAAACTAATGCTGGTTATGAGATAAAACTTGGCAAATATGTTGGACTTAAATATGACTACATATGTGCCGAATCTTATCAACAAATGCCATATAAGATTATCAATATACAACTGATCAACACATTTTAATCGTTTTCAACACAATAATTTTGAAAACGAATTTTCAAAATTATTGTGGGTTAAATGGCGTCATAGAAAAAATATTTTCACTAATAAAAAAGCACAACTACACCTATAGACTGATTTTTATACACAGTCTATAGCAAAATTTGAATGGGAACTACGATGATGACAGACACAGGGACACACACGCATACAGACAGAAAACGTTGTGAAATCCACTTAGGAGGTCTTAAAAACACCTAAACTGGATAATGCAAGTAACATTCTAGTTTTTTGATTTTATTCAAACACAATACTCTCCTATATACCTACGGTATAAATCAGGAGAAGTAATAGTCTTATTCATTGCTTTTAAAGTTAAATTATTCTGAGAAAGGGAATAAAAGGAGTGGGGGAAGTGCACTTACTCTAGGATTCCCGGATAGAAGAAATCTGCCGGATTCGGTTTTAAACCAAAGAGGCGTCACTATATAGAATACAGCATCATTTGTATTTTTGTCTTTATTTCGATTCTAATTTATTTACATTCTTATAAATTTGTACATCTTCCTGTGATAATCGGAACCTGAAAACCTATTTGAAATTCAAAAGAAAGAAGAGAAGATATTAAAAGCCCCAAAATGAGCATATTTCTATAGCAACGTTATCATAAATTAAACTAAATCATCAGAACCCCAGCATTTTGCAAGTTTTTCATATTGTTATTACCTGGGATCATAATGAGAAAAAGAACTTGAAGTTGTAAGGCAAAAAGAGATTATCAAAAAAAGAAATTAAGTTCGCATGTGCACACACAAGATACTTTGTTACAAGAGCGATTTGTTTGACTAAGGCCCGTATTCAAAGACATCCTGGTTCCTTAAGGAGAACGTTAGGAAAATGTTAGGAAGATGTCTTTGAATACGGGCCTAATTCTTTTTCCAGAGGGATAGGCACTACAAGGTATGTGTAGTACAGTATCCATTATACACAACAATCAGCATGTCTACATAACTACGTAAAGCGTATTAAGATTTAAAAAAATAAAGTGAAAAAAATATTAATAGACTTCACTTATAAAATTTGCGATAAAACTAAATTGAAAAAGTGTAAACAGAGAATAAAATCTAAATTGTATTCTTATAAAAAGTGTAGTTAAAAGGTTCTAAATTGTGTTTATGTTTGTGAAAGGTTCTTACCTCCTTCAGTTTAAGAAGCGTTATACAACAAAAGAAAAAATAAAATAGAAAAATATATTTCTATTAGAAAAGAGGTTAAATATTCATAATACAATTTTTTTTACAAAAGTAAGCCTTTTTCAGATTCTTAGCTACGTGTGATGCCTTTATACATACATATTAAAAAGAAATACGGGCTTTCGGCCCGTAGCCACGGCGCCAGCCCCATGAGCTTCTTGGCGCCAACAGTGTTATTGTTTCCTTTACATATTGTTTTATTATTAGCCGAGTTACACAGCAATTTGCATTATTTTAGTGAATTTGTATCGTCCCGCAACATAGGCCCGCTCCATGTGCCTGTGAGGCTTGCATTAGTCCCCTCAGGCCCTTATGGAATATAGACATATACATATATACAACAACGTATATGTCAACGTTAAACAATTATCTTATACCCTCTATTTAATAAAAGACCTTCTTTTTAATCATTTGTGATGACGTCATAAGTTTTTTGAGATGTTTCCCAATTTCGTCACATAGAATGGTACAATTGGGCTGAAGCCGGTTCCTATTGTTTCTAATTGCCAACGTCTTTAAAAAACTTCTTTCTTTTATTTCACCAAAAAGCTAGCACTATTAAACCTAACAAATAACGTAGAGATCATAGACCTAGATGTATTATATACGTATGTCAAGATATATATGTCATGATATGATATATATGACATGATATATATGTCAAGATATATATGTATGCCATTTGAGCAATTTGGAATGATCAATTCAGGTCAAACTAGACTCAATTGATTTAGCTATCCGTCACCTGAATATTTGCTTTTTCTAAGCCATTTTTATTTTTTTCAGATGATGTCATAGATTCTTTAATATATATATATAATTAATATATATATATATATATATATAAATATATATATATATAATATAATATATATACAGTGTGTTTGGTGATATGTGTAATAAAATAAATAGGAGTATTCTATGCCCCAAGGGCTACAAAAAACATTGTATTGATCAGGGGTCAATTCTCAACGTTTTCCTGCAAGGACGAATTTCATAATTTTTTTTAGGGTTGCGTGTGTTTGTTTGAAAAACATGCTTTAACTCCCAAAGAATAAATAATACAAATAAAGATGAATATAACTATATAAGTTATGAAAGCCAAGAAAATTTCCTAAAGAAAAAAATACATTCAGTTAATAAATATGTTTGATTGTTTATAAAAAAAACTAAAGAAAGTAGCATTTTTCTAAAAAATTAAAAACAATTGTAGCTCAATTAACTTATTCTATTGTTTAAAAACAATAGAATATTTAGTCGGACCTTTGGAAAAACTTCTTTGCTTAAGACAGTTATGATCAATACCAACATTACTACCCATGTATAGGACAACATTACCAGTAATTGAAGTTAAAAGGCGTTATTTTAATTAATTTGTATCATTACCAAAAAATTAGAATAAACAAACCTGGGTTTTTGCTTTTTTAAAAATTTTCCGCCTTTTTATAAGTTATTTATAAAATGTAGAACATTTTTAAAAATTTTGTTTGTTACAATAGAAATCATAATTTATGGGAGACTTAAATTATTTTAACGTTATTACATAAAACTTACTGGTAGTAATAGGTATAATGGTAATAAAATAATTATCACCGTCCATTTATTTTACAAAAAATTAAATTGATTGATCATTGATCCAAACAAATAATACGACATAAATTCTAAACGAAACAACCAAAAAGAAGATTATTGATTAACGAAGAATTGATAGGAACAATAATCAGATTTACACAAATTAAAAATAATTTACAACAATTATTTAAAATTTTCAATGAGAAGGCTGTTTTTTTGTATGAAAAGCCTTGCACGTCGCCTGACTCCTTCAACTGTGCTCTTGTTATGCTGTTCCTGAACTTTTAACATCTAGCTACTTCAGTTTCTGTCCCGTAAACTTTATCTTTTAAAGTTCCCCAAACATGAAAATCCATAGGAGTCAGGTCCAGTGATGTATAGAGCCAAGCTACATGGCCTCCACGACCTATCCATCTGAGATAAGTAATACCTAAATATTCCCTGACGTTTCGAATAAAATGAGGGGGTGCTCCATCATGTTGGAGTACCATCCGTTGCCTTGTCTGAAATGGTATATCTTCTAACAACCCAGGAAGATTATTTCTTAAGAAATCAAGGTAAGACCTACCATCTATGTTTAAAGGTAATTCAAATCATCCAACAAGTTTATTACCTATGATTCCAGCCCATTAATTAGTGATAAATATTAAATTTGAAATGACCCTTGATGAATGATGTAGGGGTTTTCCAAAGAACACTCACGTTGATTATGATAATTAAATTCAGCGTCGCAAGTAAATATTGACTCATCAATCTAAAGAATTCTGTTAAGAAAGCACTATCATCAAAATCCCTGAGCAGCATGGCTCTACATCATTATTCGCCGGCACTTGCTCACGAGAAGCTCTTTGAAAATTACCTCTCTCGCGGAGAGCAGCGTGTAACCTGGCAAATATTGCTGCACATGGAGGGTACAAAACAAGGAACTAAAAGTACAACATAAACTGTTATAACAAAAAACAATTAACAATAATTAGACAAAAAAAAGCAAAAATCCAGGTTTGTTTATTATGATTGTTTGGTAATGACAAAATTAATTAAACAACACCTTTTAACTTCAATTACTGGTATTTTTGTCCTATATATGCATAGTAATATTGGTATTGTTCAAAACTGTGTTAAACAAAGAAGTTTTTTTCAAAGGTCCGATAAAATGTTCTATTAATTTTAACACAGTTATTGAGCTACAATTTGTTTTTAATTTTTCAGAAAAATGCAACTCTATTTATTTTTTTTTTTATAAACAATCAAACTGTTTTATGAAATAAATGTATTTTTTTATAGGGAATTTTCTTGGCTTTCCAACGATATTCAAAACTTATTTGTATTATTTATACTTTGGGAGTTAAAGCATGTTTTTCAAACCAACATACGCAACCATAAAATGTAATGAAATTTAACCTTGTGGGAGAACGGTTGAGAATTGACCCTTTGTCAATACCAATTGTGTGTTTTGTAGCCCTTGAGCCATAGAATCACGCCGTTCATTTTTTGCATACATCACCAAACAACCTGCATATATAAATAATTTTGTAGGAGTTATATTTTTGGTATCAGCAAGGCAAATAAATAGACCCAATACATTTCCCCCTTAACTTCTGTCATCTGAACAACCTCATAAGCATATTCTTCATGATGCGGAATTTGCTAGAATAGAAAGTAATTGGTAGACCATAGGATTCACTAATATATGGGGTGGCCCAAATATAACGGGAAATATTTGATGTATACAATATGTCAGTAAGCCTATATAAAGTGTATGACAGAATGACGAGACATAATCTTTCAGAACGGTTCTGCTGAGTAACATAATGCTTGGCACATTATCTCTTAGTAGGCGAGGTTTACTTTAAAAATTAAAATTGATACTTAAATTAAATTGTTTTGTTTTTGTTTCACTTAAGCTTCAACCCTTCTGCAAAGTTTTTATATAACTTAAAATAGCCTGATACAAAAAATTGATGTTTTTTTATTATTAAAACCTAAACTTTATAATTGATTTAGAATTTAAATAACAAACTCATGTTATGAAGAAAGAAAGGTTGTGCTAAAACATCTATTTTTCAAACTATTTTAGCTAATAAGGAAAATCATGCTTCAGTTTTGACATCATGATAAGGATTTTTCTTTAGTCCCAATAAATTCAAGTCGCCCAGTGCCTAGAATTAAGTTTTATTCCTTAGTTTATGGTATAATGAAATTATATCATGAAATCTCATTTTTAGAAGAACTAAAAAAATGATATAAACAAAAATTGATAAAATCAGGTAATTGCTCGTCCTCAAAATATATAAGTTGTTGAATGAATAATGCAACGCATCAGACTCGCTTCGCTCATCCTCAGATACTAAATACAATCGTTTCATTCCTAGCGGTCATCTATCCAGGCAGTGAACACGCTCGATGCTGCTTAACTTTCAGGATCTAATAAAAATCATAGGTATACTTGTCATATTGAAACGAAACTCAATGTTCTTATTTATTACGTAATAGTATACACTTTCAACTAATTTATTTAGAATATTTTCCAATTTTATATAATATTTTAAAAATCGAACACAAGTCCTATCATAAAAATAGAACTCATGCTAATAATAAGATAAAATTTAGCACTTATGATACTCTTATACATAGTTACATGCGTGCCAAATCGCAAATTGATCGCAACATTTTTCCGCGTTTGATTTTTTGTGAAATTTTGTCTAATGAATATTGCGGGTTAATGACGTCATATAATATTTTTTTTCCGAATAGCACAACTGCAGCGGTAGACTGATTTTTGTACAAAGTTTCAACTCTGTAGCATAAATACAGCAGGAGCTAATTACGGCGGTAATAACAGACACGCACACACACAGGCAGACAACTTTGTGCAAACTTCTTAGGAGGCCTTAAAAACACCTGAAACGAATAATTCCGGTGACTGCCCAGTTTTGCATTTTTTTGCAAACACAATACTTGTCCTATATACCTACGGTATAAATGAGGAAGAGTAATTCAGTTCGCATTATATTATAGGTCCGACAAAACAGGATCACAAGAGTAAAAATTTTACCAACCTTGAAGATTATCAAATCCGTATATAAGTAGTTGGGTATTATGAAATGTTTTTAAAGTAGAAAAGTTTTCAGCCTAATAAATTAATTCTTATTCAAACCTTATTGTTTATGGAAAGAATATTTTGATTTTTAAACCTGATTTTAGGCAGGAAAAATCATTGTTTTAATAACTGATGCACTTTGGTTGAATATGAATGAGTGTAAATATATTTTACACACACACACACATATACATGGAGGATGTTTCATATAAAATGTCCACTAAAGAAGGAGGCGATAGTAGTCATCTAGAGGAACAAAAATGTCCCATATATACCTCGATCTTCCACAAAGCCTAATTTAATATTTTTAAAAATTATTATCTCGCACCAGAAAATTGGTAGTAATTCTCAAACTGTTCAAGCTAGAAAGATGAAACTGGTCTCGTTAGAAAGCTGAGTAAAATTCTAAAAGGACAAACTATTAACTATGTCAAAGATTTTGGAACTACTACCCCAAAATATGCATGAAAAATGTTTTTTTCTCCAAAAAATTGATTTTTGTAATTTATATGGCAGGCCATTAGAGGAAGTAAGGGATAAGCAAAAGTTTCGCTAAGGACTGAAACAACTATCATTATTTCACTTGAAGAAAACTCAAACAATTTCATAGATTCAATAGTCAAATTTTAAGCTGTAGTTGCTAGAAGTTGGAAAAACTGATAATTTTGAAATAATTCTGTCCTTTGGAAAATTTTTCAGCTTTTCAACGACACGAATGTCATCTTTTTAGCTTAAACAGTTTAAGAGCGATTTTATAGTACAACGTGGTCAAATAAGTTTTGAAAATATTAAATTTGACCTCGTGGGAAAACGGTCGGAGATTGGGGTTTATATTATAGAATATTTTTGTTCCCCTTGAGAAGTATTATTAACGTCTTTTTTAGTGGATACTTTATATGGAACACCCTGTATACGAGTATATTAACAAAACTTAAGTTTCTAATAAGAGAAATAAAAAAGGGCCTTACCTACCTGTTTGTCGCGGCACATGAGGGCGATTACTATCAAGTTAGAAAAAAATCCAAGAAAACCAATCAAAAGTAAACAAACGCTGGCGGCTAGGTAACCGCCAGTCGACATCAGCTCCTCCATCCTGATGTGGCATGTCAACTATTTCAAACAAAAGAACATAGCAAATTATTTAAAAACTGTATTCTACCGGAGTGAATTTATTCCGACCCACTAATGATCGACCTTTTAGTACAAGTTTGAATGAGTGTTTTAAATAAGCTGGAGAATGATACTAAAATAATTATGTAAACTTTTAGTTAAAGAACAATATCTTTCCTTATTATATGGTTTTTATATATGCTTTTCAGCCATAAAACTATATCTACCCGAATGATTATAGCAAATGATAAACAAACTATCGGTCATCACTTTTAGCGAATTTCCTTTGGAAAAAATTCGCTAATAAGATAGGTGTCATGGAGGGAGTGGAACCTCGGACCACGATACAAATCCATTTCATATATATACGTATGTTTATATACGTTTCGCGAAACTTTATATATATATATATATATATATATATAATATATATATATATATATATATATATATATATATATATATTACAGATGAAAACGCGCAAAAACTTTAAAGAATCTAATCATGAAACCAAATACGCATTAAAATTGTGCAAATAATGGTGTGCGTGTGCAATGCCAATTTTAGAGGCATAGTTTTGTACAACTGGCAAGGTAATTATGCACATTTTCTTTGAAAAACACATAAAAAATGAGTTATGCGAGAACTTGATAATTAAGTAACAACTTAAGATATAAAGCATAAACCGGAACCTAAAACAAAAGAATGGTTTCAAGCACGGAAACACGCATTCTAAAGGTAATTCGCCCGACATGCGGCAGAATTATATACCTTGCACATGCACATAGTAAACATCCCTTGGGACACCTTTTCAGCCAAGAAGCTTACTTCTAAATTATAACCGCTTTATTTTTCGCAGATCCACTCCAATATAATATAATACGTTTCTAGAGAAGTAGGGGTAAGGAAAAAGGAAATTAAATATAATTTCTCACAATATCCTATTCCTCCTATTAGAAGGTATTTTAAGTCATCTGGCAGACATTAGTCCAAACAATATCCGTAATATTTTCATATTCTTATTATGATCATTCTTTATTTCGTCTGATATTGAATAATTACTAAATTTAAGCATTATGAATGTTAAATATTAAATAAATATTTTTGGTACCACCAAATCTAATGCGTATACTAAATTAGCTTCCCTATGTCCTAAAGGAGAAGGAACAATCACGTCAGCAAAATGCGTAATAACCACATTTTTCATCAAACTTCGACGTTTCAGCACCCACAAACATTAGAAATAATTAAAATCCGATACGGGATACCTCGGAACTTTTTGTCATTACATCAGATTCGCTACAGTCATCGCTTTTTTTCAGCCATCTGCGGACTCGCTTGAATTGTCCTCAGATAGTAAATACATTCGTTTCATTCGCAACGGCCACCTATCCAGGCAATTACCAATCTCGATGCTGCTTAACTTTTATGATCCGACAAAAACCATGGATGTAGTTGTCTTATTGTAACGAAACTTTGTGTACTTATTTATAAAGTTAAGGTGTAGACTTGTACTGAGTTTCAACTTAATAGGACTATTTTCTGATTCATTACAATTTTTTTAAAAAACGTACACAAGTCATTCGATAAAAATTGAACTATTGCTGATAAAGAGATAAAACTTGGCAAATATGTTAGTCATATACATGGCTAGATGCGTGCCAAGTTATTTTTCCGTGTATTTTTAATTTTTCAAAATTATTGTCATTTAAGAGTCATTATTGCAAGTTAATGACTGAGTTGTGCTATTTTCCGAATAGCACAACTCCAGATTGATTTTTCAAAAAGTGTCAACTCTCTAGCATAGATACACTAGAGGCTACGATAATAACAGATACACACACACACACATAGACTCACACACACACACTGACAGATAACTTTGAAAAAACCACTCAAGAGGCCTTAAAAACACCTGAAACGGATAATTCCGGTTTTATCCCGGTTTTGAATTTTTTTGCCAACACAATACTTATCCTATATACTTACAAAATAAATGAGGAAAAGTAAAAATTGTATCTGTAAGTATGTATGTACACATTTCTTGTAAACACGTTCTACACGCGTTTACAAGAACTTTTGTACACAGTTCTATCGGCTGATTCAATTTTAAGGAAACTTTGCACAAAAATCAAGTCATATAAGGGAATGAATGAACTCATCAACAAATTGATTATCAAATCACTTTAACATTTTTAAAAGATTAAATAAAATCACGAAAAAATATTTGTTCGATAAAAAGTTTCTAATGATATTTTGAAGCAATTTAAAAAGAACTCAAACACTATTGTGGTTGTCGCTATTTGGAAAATATCGACTTTTAAATCTACAAACTTAGACAGCTTATAACATTTAATCCTCCATCAGACATATTGTCAGATAGCAAACACATGTAAAATTAAAAGTGTGAAATCTACTGTTATTTTATATTTAAGTTATTCGTAAAAATACATATCCTAACAAAAACATATGCGTGTAAAAAAAAAGCTAAGTGTAGAGTAAAAAGTTGTGAGATCATTGAATAAGCCAAGTTGTAGATTCCCAATAATGCTTGTAAATATATGAGGTCTTGGCGGATTCACTCTGTGACTTGGCCATTACGTAGCACACAGAGAAATGCATAATAAGCTTATTAAATAGACTGAATATATTATTATAGTGTATGTCTACACTCTATACAAGATGTTTAGTACCACACTACCTTAAGCTGCGTGTTGGCCAAGTCACAAAGTTAAACCGTCAAGACCTCATATATATTTACAAGTTTACATTTTATAACTTCGCACCAGCGGTCGTACGAACCCCGGTATTTTTAGGCCTTCCTGGACGTAGTTTTTGTATTACATGATTAAATGGCTGCCTACAGTCATTATTTTCTAAGCTTTAAATAACCTTAAATTATAACATACTTTAATTTAGGTTATGAAATAATTTTGAGTTCTAGTGTAGAAAGGCTTAAGTAATACCATCTTAAGCTTTGGATAATCATGAAATTCTATAGACAAGCAAAGCGAGTCCGACGTATTGACACTTACTGATCACTATTTTATTCTAAGGCGTAGAGTAAAGTATTGTAAATAGTGAAATGTCACCCAAGAGTTTGAATTAATATTTCATTCGGAGATTGAGCGTTGCGAGACTGATGTTATATCACCTCAAACTTCAAATAATCATAACATTCTGAGGACGAGCGTAGCAAGTACAAAGTTGAGGGGAAAAGTATCGTATCTAATATTCACACTATTTTTTAAGTTCTTACTAAAACGAATTAACTACTAACACCTCGCGTTATGAACTTACGTAAGTAGAATAAATGGAATAAAAATATGTGAAACGGATTTGTTTTGCTCCATAGAGCAAAGCGATAGAGTAAATTAGAAAACATTCCGCGTGTTGAATACCAACATGGGAGGTAGGTATTGAGATATCAACATACACCTATGCTGAAAACATGGTGTATAGGGTTAAATAACATTCTTATATTATTGCACCTTTGAATTTATTAGACAAATCATGACAATATAGATATTATTAAACTTAACAGAATATTCATCTTGTAAGTCTCATTGAGATCAGTTTTTTTAAACAAGGGTTCAGAGTAACGTATAGGTCAAAATATTCACATTATTAAGGTCCATTCTAAGAACAAATGACTTTATATGATCAGCAAACAAAGCTTAAAAAATAATTTAAATATTTTTCATGATAAAGAAATATTATCTGTGTTTAAAAATAGTTTAATTTACATGGGGACCAATATAATTGTCATATGTTGTATTATTAATTATTATATGTTTCATAACATATAATTGTTTTATTGAAGCAATTATATCTTTAAAAATTATTAAGAAAGGTATGCAAATATATTTGAATGTTATTATTAAATAAATATTTGTTATAAATTCATACATAGAAAAGAAGGTTACTATAATTATGTGTGTAGATATTTGCTCAAGTAAAACTACATTGCTGTGTAAAAGTAAAAACAAACTTTTATGATTTTCATTTTACATTGCCAATCTACAAGGAACTTATTCCCAAGCAATCATAAAGCATTGCTTAACCATTGCCGAATAGACGAAAACAACCTTAGCAAAGAACTTTCTTGCGGTTAAACTTCTATTTTTTATTACTAAATCGACTAATAAAACAAATTTTGTTAGATAAATAAACTATTTTCCGAGCAAAGCTCGGGTATTACTGCTACTAGTTAAATATTAAAAATTTGTACAAATGTATTATGTTCTTTACCTTTTTAATTGTGAAATCCTGACGGTGCAAAACAAACAAAGCTTGCGAGCTTAGACAACTCTCCTTAACTTTCTGAAACAAACAAACATTTTCATAAAATATAATATTATTCAAATAAATAACACTCAAGGCCTATAGATCCTCAGGCCGCTTGTTTGACTGGGCCGCAATTTATCTCACATGACCAAGTACATTCTTTAAGAAAACCAAAAAAACCCTTTTGTCTTCAGAGAACTTAGGCTTTGAAGCCGTTTTTAAGGATTTGACGCATCTACATTTAATACATCCACTAGTAGGCCCCTTTAGATGAATATTACGTTGCGCGGACTCATGGGTAATGAGTACTATGTGTGTGTGGAAAATACATTTTTATTTAACTTCTGGTGTCTAAATATTGGGATTCTATCATTAGATTAAAGGACGTTGGAAAGAAATATTTTTGTTAATAAATTCTAGAGTATTTAATATGCGTTTTATTTTATTTTTATATTTTGTATTAGTTTCTATTTGTATTATCCTGGTTTCTTGATATAATTTTTAGGTTCTTTTATCCTTGTTGTGGTCTTTATTGTGTATATATAATAAGCATAACGATTTGAAAATTGAGATTGCTATGAAGTAAAGTTATTTAATTCCACACTGGTTGACACATACTTTGTGCATTTGCTTTAATATTATTTCCATATTATTATTTATACATATTATTTCCAAGCTTTGATAAGTCCATAATGAATTTGGTGGATGAATTAATACTAATATATAATGTGGTTAAATTCCATGTTAACTATTATAGAGAAACATGCTGTAACTTAAGTATACAATTACCCATATAGACAGACAACTTAGTAGAAACTACACAGGAGGTCTTAAAATAACTGAAATGAATTATTCAGTTGAAATAACTTTCCTTCTACTTTATAAATGAGAAAAAGTAGAAGTTATATGAATTAAAAAAGACTATCATTCAAAAGGAATCACATGCTATCATTTTAATACTTAAAAGGATTTTGATATAGGGGTTTTCGACGTTCGGCATGTGAAGGAATCTAATCCTAAGAGAAATCACGAAGCTGAATTTATGAATGTTTAATGACTATCTTCTTGTGGTTCTATCGATCTACTCAAAACAGCGAGCCTAACATGCACCACAATGTGTTAAATGATGCTTGTGGTTTATTCATCTTAGTGGCGGAAAGAGAGATTTGAATATTTCCTTTATTCATCGATGGTTCTATTTTGACGTACACCCCAACGGTTTGTAATGTAGACTCCACTCTAAACATATTCAATGAGCCACTTCTGTTGTAGACTTTTAAACATTTGATCCTAAAATTACCTAATTTGCAAAAAAGGTGGAGGAACTTGGTTTAAAAAACTTAAAATAGAATTCAGAATGTGTTATAAGATAGGGAAGTTAGGATGCATCGACTTCTTAGAGATACAAGTATTTTAGGAAGCAACTTCAATAATCATAATTCACCGAGATTGGTTAGTTCTGCTGAAGATGTCCGCAAGTCGGGCGAATTTTTATTGAACTGCCCGCTTTCTTGCTTATCAATTCAATTTTTACTTGACGTTTTGGTATAAATTTAATTACCTCCGCAGTAGCGCCATAACTTGTAATTAAATATTTTCAAAGAAAACGTGCCTATTCATCCTGTAGATTATACACTACAAAGCACAGCATCATTTTCAGTCATTAACCGGCAATAATGACTAAGCACATATTTCGAAAAATCGTAAAACGCAGTAAAATGATGCTATCAATTTGGTCACATGTCGCACATACAAAAATTTGAATGTGGCACACATGTAGTCATGTATAAGACTAACATATACGAGTGCCATATTATTATAACATATCGTATGAGCCATGTTCATTATCAGCATTAGTTAAATTTTTATCGAATAATCCAATGTATATATGTTTTAGCAGGTTTCAATTATACACAATAAACCTTTAATATGATTTTTTTCTTAATTTATTCACATTTTGTCTATTAAAAACTAAGAATTATTACGTTTCCTCAATTATACCGTAGGTATATATATTGCTTTTTCTCAATTATACCTTAGGTATATAGGAAAATTGTTGTGTTAGCAAAAAAATCCGAAACCGGGATTCAGGTGTTTCAAAGGCCTCCTGAGTGGTTTTCTCAAAGTTATCTGTCTGTATGTGTGTGTGTTTGTGTGTGTGTGCCACTGTGTGTGCGTGTATGTATGTGTGTAACATTATATGAATAACATTATAGAAATATATAAAATGAAAATTTCACATAATATCAAGCAAGTTACAAATTAAAAAATACAAAACAATTTTAACATTAACATAAGAGGTTTTGTTTTTATTCCATTTTGCATATTTTAATTAAATTACATTTTAAAAACCAATAGCACCTTTTATGGTAAGTGTATGTTTGAAAAACAAAGTAGCATATTAAAAAATTAAGTTGGGGGTATCTTGAAACTATTCCTCGCCCCATCATATTTTCTACGCACATCCTCACCACTTTGGACTTGCTTCGCACGGCTTTATAATATATCACCTAATTTTTATTGCAGTACGTCTTCTGACTCGCATACCTTGAACTCAGATAGCGGTCACACAACACAGACCTGCCTGCTGCTTAACGTAGATCCAATGTGAACCTTAGATATATTACCCGTAGCCGTATTAAAATGAAACTTTCGACCGTATTCGCGTACAGGTGGTTCCCTTGACATCCTCTAACCATTAATGCAAGGGTCCCCAAATCATGGAAGTTAACCTCTTTTAAACATTAAACATCTGCCAAAGACCACCTGGATTGCCCCCCCCCCTAGGTTTCTTACATAACAGCGTAGTTGATGAAGCAATTTTTGATTATAATAACTTACTAAAAACGCTATTGCAAATGCATAAGTTATCTATTTAAGTTAATACGTTATCTAATCTACCTAAATATACCCCCTTCATTTAAATCAGTAGAAACTTTACCTTAAGTTTTCCCCCTACATCATTTTACGTTATCAGAAAAGTTCATTCCCGCTTATATTTTGATCTTGAAAGAATAAGAAAATTTTAGAAAAAAAGGTTCTGACCTCTAATAGACAATGTATATGATAATACATATTTGTTTGTTTAACAATAAATTTAACAGAAATTTAAGCGTGTTTGTTATGGTTCAAAAAATAAAACAGTTTTCCTGAAATAAAGTTATAGATACAAAATTAATTAAAAATTCCTAACAATGCAATAAGAACTTTCAACCAAGTCTAGGGTCTGAAAATTCTCTATAATTTTATTTATTTTATATTTAATAATTATTTTTTCTACTATAACTTTTAACACATAAAACTGTTTCGTACACCGCTTGATACCACCCTGCGGACTAACGGTTGATATGCACTGCTCTTAAGACACAATTTAGTACACCTAAGATTCAATTTAGTACACTTGTACTAAATTTCATTTTAAATGGATCATTTTCTGATTTAAAGAAAAATTAAAAACATAAAACTGAACTAACGCGAATAATGAAATATAACGTTGTTCTTATGCCTGACAACATGAAAATCTCTAAATTTATCGAAATATTCTTTCAAGCTTTATACATTTTCAAGTCATTAATAAAAATATATTTGAAGATTTATGTCTTCCGGTGGTGACCGCGTCAATATAGATGAAGAATCCGACGTTTCGCTTCTATTGTGAGAGGCATCTCAGGTATGTAGGACACATGAATAGAAACACAATCTCTACAAAACTAAACACAGTTTATAAAATATATATATATATTTATATATTTTATAAATGATATATAAAAAATATATATCATTTGATACTACCCAGTTTTGCAAAACATGAATAGTTGACACAATATAATTGTGCGAGAGACACCCAGGAAATGTAACATGCAAAATGCAATGCAACATCTGGGAACTGTTCCATCATTTGACATTTGTCATCATTGATGGCCCACTCTGTTTCGTTACGTCTAACTCATCAGGGCGCCGACAGAGCCTGAACTCACTCTGACCCTCTATTAATTCTAAAGAATTTAATGTGTAAGAATTTGCATGTTACATTTCCTAGGTGTCTCTCGTACAATTATATTGTATTAAAAATATATTTTTCGGGAAACAAAACTAGAGAGAAAGATTAATTTTTGAACTAAATTTCAAACTCTCTTGCACTAGGAGATAATAACAGACACACACATGCAGATAGAATACATAGATCAGATCTTAGTGCAAACACATCTTTTTTATCTAGCTATGGTATAATGAGAAAAAGTAAAAACAGATAGTATAACCTTTTTAAAACGTATAATTTCGAAGCAAAAAGAGAATTTTCAGCTATGAGGTATCTCTGTGCTTTTCTTCACATGCTATGTTTACCCAAGGTAAACATAAAATGTTTAAGGTTTCCTTCAGTGCTCGCTAATAGTAAAATAAATGAAAATATAATATTTACATCTATTTGTAAATAAAGGAAAATCCATTCAAGTAAGTTTACCTAAAATTTGGAGAAACTATGCAAATTTAAATAACCATGTTTTTTGTGGTCCGTAAGCGCAGCACATATTTAACTTAAGAAATGACACGTTGGATAGTAGAAACGGCGCACGGCTCTTTGATGCTATCAGTTGACATTTGTTTGATATTAACTAAATCTTTAAAGTGATACCAACATTTAACATATACAACCATCATTATCAGATGGTTATCAGATTTGGTCGTGAATATTTTGTTTTGGTCAGGTTTACAACTTCTATTGATTACTTCTAAAGTAATCAGAATTTTAAGTAACTTCTTTACGTTTTTTTGAGCTTATAATATGTTCTACTAATACGTTTGTAATTTATTTGTTTTACGAGAGATTATATTGCAAGGTAAAAAAGCAAGATGAAAGCCGCTTAATAACTTTATTGCTTCTATTCAAGCAAGATGGTGAACGCTTTCTCTAATGTTTTGCAGTCACTTTTGCGGGTTAGCGACATTATAAACAATTATTTTCCAGATAGCACAGCTAGATCTTAAAATAGATTTTTGTACCACGTTTCAACTATCTACTATAAAATACACACACATACAAACAGACAACTTCAAATATAACCATGGTGCAATAATCAAGTGCACTTAATTATATATAAAGTCTTAAAATACTTGAATTCTGGTGACATCTCGATTTCAGAATTTGCCAACACAAAACTTTTCCTATATACCGAAGGTATAAGTGAGAAAAGTAAAAATGTTGGCTACTAAACTTTTTTTAAAGTTTTAGGCAAAATAGAATCATGAAATCTATTGCGTGCGATACTTAAATTTTATCTAAAAGACGCTAGGAACCATTTTTAGAAAATTGAGTAAAAACTGGCATACCCCTGAAATAAAATGTGGTGGAATTTCAGTTTCAGAGGGCACAGCTATTTAATCGTGGAGCGTTTTTGGAGTTTTGTTGTGAGCACCACACAGCTCTAATATATCAATGAAAGTCGGCGAGGGAAAACAAAAATGATATTATAAAATAAACATCAGTTCAGACTAATATAACTGTAATATAATGTCACAAATGTATTTTCTTATTGTGGATTTACCTGGATTATTTGGCTGTGACATTGTTCATTTTATTATAAAACCCGGATTTTAATAAGAAAAGAAACTCAGTGCTCACCACGTAGTAATTCAATATGTTGTCATCACGTCCTTTCCTTACTTTAATATACCATGTATAGAAACCAAACATCGTGTTTTCAAATTAAATCGAAAGCTGTATCCTAATATTGTTGTTACATAAAACTATATTAGAATACAGTGACCCTAATGTGAATTGTTGAGAACCTATTAGGTCAACACCTATGTACCTCGCATATGATTAACAAGCTGTTACGATCTTGAGCTAAATTTTAGAAGTTAGCCCTGCGCTAGCGGAGTTTATTAGGTTTATGTATCCTGAAAACCAAGTAAAGCAAAGTTATTATTCATTTTGTTTGAAGTATAATTATTACAGGATATAAGGAATTTTCCTCGCCTAATCGGATTCGGTGCGTTCATACTCACTATTTAGAAATAGCTTCGCTTAACCTCAAAATATGAAAGATCATATTTAAGCCCAGCAGACATCAAACCAAGTACTGACCTTGCTCAGTGATAATAAACATAAGTGGTCCAACAAAAACATACTAAAATTGAAAATAAACTTACTATACTATACTATACTATACTTACTTCTTTATCACATAAAGAATTATGCTCGAGTTGTATTTTAACACAAATGACTTTTCAATTTTTTTTTTTAAATTTATACATTTAAGTAGTAATAGCGAGCAATTCTTTGACAAAATCAGTAAAATTTGTGTAACCAGTAGTGATGCTACAGTTCAGGTTATAAACGGAAAACTTGAACAAGAAAAAGTTCTTAAAGAAAACAATGACGCATTTCAAAGATAAACTGCCCATCTTGCGGACCTCCAAGCCAGTATTATTTTATATAACAAACTTATATGGTGTAAATCTGACGATAAAATGTTATGGCCTACCATAACATTTTATGCGACTCTGGCAACCTAAGCTCTGAATACTTTGTGTAGTCATATCAATTCCGGAACCTTTTATTTGATTAAGTGCTCCAAATGTCGGGGCACTGATGGGAGAATTACTTTCCTAACAAATGCCTTCCCAAACCCTCTATATACCTTGTAAATACTTACGTATTTATTATCTTATATTATTATTTATTTGGTTTACCACGATTATTATTAGTTTAAGCTCACCTTTATAATTTGAAAACCATTTTGTATGTAAATGTAATATTAATACCTTGTTTAAACTTTTGAATCCGTTTACGTTTCTTCTGATCACTTTCATCTCATCTTTAACTTTCTTACACTTATTTTACCAGCACTATCTTCAATATTCACTTCCTTTTGTTTCCTCAGCTTCAAATTAGCGAAATAAGTACAGACAACTTAATAATTAGGCCTTTATTGTGAGGAAAGCCGGCACTTTGTTTTGAAGTCACGTAAAGTAACCTTCACGTCTCTACCTTCCTCATTCTTTTCTCAGCGCTTTCAAACAAGATAACTCATCACTTTCAACTGCTTTAAAAGTATTTTGATTTGCTTAAAACCGCTTTTGACCTTTACGACGGGGTGGGAAGAATCTACGGCGTACCCGTACGAGCTAGCTCAGATATTCTTAGTGAAATTATATCTCAGTTTTGTGTGAGATCCCGTAAATTGTTTACCGATAGAACAGCGAAGTCTGATTACTTTGAGAGTAAACCGACCTGGTTTCCGAGCGAAACCAAGTCTCTGTAAGTTAAGTATAAAGCAGAAGGTACGTACCTATCACCTTATCTAACTTCTCTCGTTAGACCTTGGTTCCACCTACGAATGACGCCTTGCTGGCCAAGCGTTCATATATATATATATATATATATATATATATATATATATATATATAATATATATATATATATATATATCTGTGTGTGTGTGTGTGTAACTCTATACATAAAGACAAAAACACTTAGAAACAGAAAGAACGGATGATACATGAAGATCAGCTACCGAAGAGTTCTTCTTAAAACCAGTAAGGCGATAGCTATGGAGACTAGTTGAAAGTAGATATAAAGCTGCAGACGATAAAAGAGATGTGCTCTGACCCACGGACTTGCGACCGGGCCTTGACTTAACGGAGGGTTAAAAAGGATCCTCTAGCGTGTACACAAACCCTCACCTCGTCAGAGTCTTTAGCTGCAAAGTTTGAACATCTGAAATTGTGGATATGTGAAGATCATAGTGATACCGCTATTGCAAAAATAGGCAGACTTGAAATAAAAACAGTAGGTAGAAGTAAAACTAATCGGATGCAGATGATAGAGTGAGGACGTTGACACAAATAAAAGATTAAAGATGACAATAACAAAGATAAAACATGACTGAAGAGCGAAGAGGTAATAACAGATGGTGATAAAACAAACACATAACACGAAGAACATAGAATAGAATAGAATAGAATAGAATTTTATTAGATTACAAAATACAAAGGATGTACATAAATCATCGTCATTGTCTTTACAATTAATTCTTGATAAGGTTCCTTCCAATCTTTAAAATTGAACAACAGATGGACTCACAAAGTCTGGTCACATAATATATAAGGAAATCTAAAGTCGCACTGCGATCATATAACTCATACATAAAGACAAAAATATATACAAAAACACTTAAAATAGAAAGAACGGACGATACACAAAGATCAGCTACCGAAGAGTTCTTCTTAAAACCGGTAAGGCAATAGCTATGGAGACTAGTTGAAAGTAGATATGAAGCTGCAGACGAAAAAGAGTTTATATATATATATATATATAATATATATAATATATATATATATATATATATATATATATATATATATATATATATATATACATTCTATACCACATTAACTAATTGCATAATATGTGTAAAGAGTAATTTAGTTTATTAACATTAAATTTTACCAATCGGGAAAGTGGTGAAGACAATCAAATACAGCTTTGACACCGGATGATCAAAGTTTCAATTAAAGTTTTGCTTTGTTTATCACATTACTTGTGATAAAGGTCACCCAAAGCAATTTGTAAGTTAGTTATCTAGCAGCAAATGTAACATTCGAATTTCGAAAATTTGTAACTAACTTGTAAACAAGTTTGTGTATCCGAGTTAGACATTGACTTATCTAAGGGTGTAACAATATTAACAATAATGTTCACTGATGAATGAAACAGTCAAATGCACAACAAAGTTGTTATTGTCTTTTTACAAACTTGTAATAAAACATAAGCTGACTGTCAACATTAATTAGAATATAAATATCTTAAATACACGTATAATAACAGAAACCTATTCTTTTATTAAAACGTAGTTTTTAATAATAGAAGAAGTGGAGGCGTAAAGGTCTGCGAGCTAGGCGATTTTTCTTTGAAGTAAGTGCTTCTTTGCTTAACAATACATTTTTTTATTAAGTTTTCTTTCTATAAATTATAACCTAAGCAGTAGCATTACTACTTCTTAAAAGATTTTTCGTTTCAGTTTAGGCTTATATTTAATACATTTTGAAAATCCGATAAATTTTTGTAACAAGCAATGATGCTAGCTCAGATTAAACAGAAAAGATAAAAAGAAACCATGGTTGTTATCTTTATGGTTATTAAAGTGGATTCATTTACTTCAGACCGGTTTCATGCAACCCAATTTCCTAAAATACATAAATATAGAACCTTTTGCCGGCAAAATATTTTAACCTTTAATTTAACAGATTTGTTGAAAATTTGTCTGACTCAGAAAATTTAATTTAGTGACGTAACACCTGATTTTCAATAGGGATTCTACCCTCCCGAAATATTCCCAGGTCCACCTCCCGCCATACGAGCTACGTTATTAGCTAATTATTTTAATGAAAATTTGAAAGAACATACAAATCAAATTCAACCACCAGAATGCCATCTTTCATAATATAGCAACACCTAAACATTACGTTGAAAAAGTATATTATTGGTTGAGAAAAAAAAACATTTCCTTAAAAGCGTAAAAAAGCAGAAACAATTTTCTGTTTAATTTACGACGTAATGATATACATCGATTTTCTAAACGACCCGTGCATTACCGAGGCAAAATGATTTAAGAAAAAATGTGTTTCTTGTGAGCTTGGATAAGACAAAATATAAGCTAGAGCAAGAGAAGGGTTAAAGAAACCCTTCCCACCGTGGCAGCAGTTTCTATGAGAGAGGGTAAACCATAACGTAACAAGCCTTACTAAATCCTTCACGTTTCAATAAACGTTTCAATTTTAACTTTTTCTTACTTCCCTCAAAAGCGTTAAAAGAAAAAGTATAGAGTTAGTCTTAACCCAATAAAATTATTCTAGCTAGAAGATTCGCAAGCTTGGCAAAATTCCTTCGGAATGTTTGATTTTTTAGAACAACACGTGTATTGCTCGATTAATAATAATGCTTTGTTTATTACAACAGTTATACATTATATAAAAAAAAATTCCATGTCGAAATAATTAAAACTGTAACATACAATGTATAATTAGACTTGTTAAATTAATTATAAATACCGAGAGTCCGGTAGGTCAGTATTAAATATATATATATATATATAATATATATATATATATATATATATATATATATATATATATATATATATATATATATATATATATATATATAGAGGCATATTGTTGTGTAACTAACATTAGCATGAAAGGTATGCGCATTCCTCTAAAAATACAGAAAAAATAAGTTGCGAATTGAGCTTAATAATTGAGTAATTGCTCAAGTTATAAAGCATTAACCGGAACTTTTGGTAAGAAATTGGTTTTTAAGCACGGAAACCAAAACTTCAAAATAAATTCGCCCAACATGCGGACCACTGCGCCAGAATGTTTAGGATTTCGCTGACTCATTGAACCAAATTAATAAGGTCACAAAGTTTTGTCCTTCTAAAGTCAATTTCTGCACTAAGTTTGATCGGAAGACAGCGTTAAGTTACAGTTAAGATAAAGTATTGCAAAACATATTTTTCGTGCTTAAAGACCTCTGAAGTTGAAGTTTGTAACTTTGCAGGGTTCATCTTCCGTCATGGAAGCAACCTAATTAGCAAAATTTTCCATTGAAAATTGGTTAAATGACGATGAAAAAGAAAAACAAAGTATTGTTTTTTATTTCATAACATTTAATAATTTTTTTATTTAATTTCTTTAATTTGTTTTTCTTAACTTTTTTCATATTTATCCTAAAAACTTGTTACTTTATATTCATCATAGAGTAATATAGTATTATTGATCAGTGATACTATTATAGATAATTTTATGGCCATAACTTCTCTTTCCCTCTTTTTCTTTTGTTTCTCTTGGGCAAATGTTTATTCTAATTTATATTAAACTGAAAGTTGTTTCATAAAAACAAATGTGTTTTATGGGTGTAGTATTCTAGAATTCTCATATTTTATCTACTATTATCTAATATATTCTCTACAAATCCCACAAATTCTTGATACCTTTATAAGATTTGATTGCTCAAAAATTATTTGTTTTTCCGTGGATGAGCTCAAATTAAAAGATCTTCACCAAATGTAAAAAAATAATTACTAGCACTAATTAACTAAAGCAATCCTAGTCTATTAGAATTTTAATATTTATAACAATAAAGATTAAAAATATTAATTACTTTGTCTTAAGACAAATTAATTACTTTATTATTAAGTTAAGTACATAATAATAAATTTAAATAATGTTAAACCTTTAAATATTGATTAAATTAATACGCCCACATCATTTTTTTAGATTATTACATCTGGTAATATTCACATCAAAACAACTAAACCAAAAATTTTTAATAAAAAATTGCTTCCAATTAAAAAGTTTTAAATTCTTTAAAATAACCTGCTTACATAAATTACTTAAGTTTAAATTATTTCACATAAAATTTGAATATTACTTTTTTCCCATATCATAATATAACTTCGATTAAATGTCTAAAGAATTTCTTGGTATCCATCCTAAAAATTTTAATATAATCTGAAAACCTTAACATTGTTTTGCCTCCATCTTCATTATAAGTCAACTACTATTCTATGTAAAACTATTCTTTAATAAAAAGCAACATATACAAGAAACAAAGACGGCATAAAGGTCCGCAACCTGGGCGAATTTACTTTTAAATTCGCGCTTTGAGTATAATATGCTAATACAGTAACATCACAATTTTTCAAAGACAATGTTCATATTTACCCAATAGATTTTACAATGCACTAGCATTATTCTGACTCATTGTAAGCCCAGTTTATGTAAATTTGTAGCGCATTGTCTTTAAAAATCGAAAAATTCAAACAACAAGTAGTGACGCTAACAGAGTTGTAAGGCATACACCTAATATTTAAGCAAGAATTAGTAAAAAAGAAGGCATCTCACAAAAGAGGCCTGGCTTACAGACCTCTGCGCCAGAATTATTTTGAAGTTTGAAGTGACAGTTAACTTTTATAAGGTGCGGTCGAATGTCCACGGCCTTCTAGAACGTTGGATCACTAACAAACTTTTTTTATAACTTTTTTTTCAAAATTTTCAGTAATTAGCAGGATTTGTGATAAATGAAGCCTATTTCCGTAATCTGCACGCTCTTTTGGTTAATCTCAAAGAGTATTTACATTCACTCAACTTATTTTTCTAATCTAACATGGTACATACATAACTACTGTTAGACGTCAATATTTTGACATATCATATTTGTTGACATTGACGTCTAACAGTAGGTATGTATGTACCAAGTTAAATTAAAAATAAATCGTTGAGTGAACGTAAATACTCTTTGAGATTAACCAAAAGAGCGTGCAGATTACGGAAATAGGCTTCATTTATCACAAATCCGGCTAATTACTGAAAATTTTGAAAAAAAAGTTATAAAAAAAATTTGTTGGTGATCCAACGTTCTAGAAGGCCGTGGATATTCGACTGCGCCTTTTACTGTAAATAAAACAATAACCGGGCTAATGACAGGTTTGTGCCCTATCCGTGTGTGGGCCCCAAATAAAATTAAACGGGTCCAGAGTTGATACAACCACTTTTAGTGAGCGAAAAATCGTAAACTCACTGCAAATTGCCGGAAACCAAAATTACGGCCGTAAACAACAAAATTTTTAGTAAGATGTCGTTTTTAATGTTTTTTGGGGCGCAAAATTAAAAATATCCGGTCCTAATTCGATACGACAACTTTAAAAGGTCAAAAAATTGGTAGAACTGAAGTGAATCATGAACTAACTTAAAATAGGTTAATAAACAACATATGTTGAATAGGATGTCGTCGATGTTTCTCTAGGGCGTGTAATCTAATGAAAACACTCTAGAATCTATGTAATACTACTCAAAGTAAGGCTCCCAGGTTCGAATGTAAGTGCGGGAGTTAATTTTGATCATCTTATAAAAGTATTTGAGTATATAACTTTAAAATTATTCCAGCGTGGAGGTCCGCAAACAAGGCAAGTTTTCTTTGAATAGCGAACTATCTTTTTGTTAATATCCTGAGCGGTAGCGTCACAACTTGTTATTTTTTTTTTCATGTTTTCTAAGAAAACGCGCTAAGAAAAATGTTGTGCTGTGCAATGTATAATCTATGGAATAAATATGTAAATTTTTTTAAAAAATCAAATATAATTAAATAACAAGTTGTGACGCTACTGCTCAGGATATTAAATATACAGAAACCTTAAGCAAAATCCTATGAAAATGTGGCCGGACAGCGGACGTCGCGCCAGATTTTTTTTATTTTATTCGGGTCCGACTTCCGCTGTACGAGCCACCTTATTAGTGTTTTTTTTAAATCGCTAAAAAATATATCGCTAAAAAATATTCCCCGTAACATTTAATTGAATAACACCCTAGAGCTTTGGTTACCTAATGATTCCGCGGGTAAGAAACCTGTATACTGGTGAACAAAGGAGATCGCAGAGCTCCGGCAAATGAAAAAACTAGGCGATATGAAGTCAAATAATGAAATGGCTAGTTCGCGAATGGAAAAAATTACCGATACACTGTTCCCATCTCACCAGCTAAGGATAATAGATCCCAATCAGAGATGTCGACGAATGTCCCCCTTTTAACCCTCGGAGAATTAAAGAAAGCTGTTATCTATGAAGCACAAATAAGCGCCTGGACCAGACGGAATATCATCGGAAGCCGTAAAGGAACACTAAATCATAAACCCATCCATCTATTGGACATGTACAACTCCTGCCTCAACAAAGGTATATTGTATTCTGAATGAAAAGTAGGTCGTCTCGTTCTGATAGACAAAGGTAAGGAAGACCCTGAACAAGCCTCACCGTACCTCCCTTTATGCGTGTTATATAAGCAATAATGAAGCTTAGAACATACATTTTTTTATTTTACTAAATGGACCAACGAGAGACTAAATACAACCATGATATATGGGCCAATCACACCCGACACCATAGTAACTGTCATGCTCAAAAACGAGGACTCGTGGAAAATTATGAATACTATTGCTGAGACCAACCTGCGAGCTAAAAAGTGGATTTAGATAATGTAATATAGGAGGACATTCCCACTACTGTACTTATAATTTATTTATTATTATTATTTTTTTGTAAGGTTTTGGTGTTGGTTCTAGGCGTAGCGAGTTTTCTTGCAACGTCTAAACCCATTATAAAGCTTGGACAAAAGGAGGAATAGCGGAGTAAGATGAGAGGGAGCCGGACTGCTCAAGATAAGACCTAGCCTGACGTAATGTGAATAACGGTTCCAGGCTAGGTTCAAGGGGTTGTGAGATTTAGTTGGTATGAGGCAGACTTTGAGTCCAACACTGTTGACAGACCGCTGTCTTCGTGCGTAAGTACATTTCGCTCTCTTTTTTGGTAGCATTTTTCCCGCAAGAAAAATGTTGCCAAAAAATGATTTCGAGGTCAAGCGTGGCTATACCGAATTAATACTAATTAAAGCATTGACGACGAATAAAGGAGTCCGAAGTAATAACGCTTTAAGTTTTTAAATTAGATGTTTAATTAATCCAATTATTTTTCCATGTTATATAAATTTTTTAATTTTTTCATTCATTACTGATTTTAAGGACTTCATAAAAAATAAAGTTGCAACATATACAGACATCTTTGGAGATCTAAAAAAACACTTAAAACGAATAATTTAGCGTTAATCTTGGTTTCGGCTTTTTAGTTCAAACGCATTACTTTTGCTATATTCACACTATAATTGGGGAAAGTAAAATTCCTTTCCTGTTAATTTGGGTAGAAAAATTTACACATTCACATAGTTACTATCTTTTTAGCTCCCAAAAACCAGAAATTCAGCTCTATTTCTCTATAAGCTAGAAAATAGCGAATACAAAAATCCAAAAATTAAACAGAGAATTAAACTTAATATATCATATAAGCTACACTTGTCTAATTACATTTTTCACTCAGTTGGGTGATTTGCATTTTACATTAAAATTAATACTTCTTATAATGATAGCGTACATTTCATTTTTTAAAAAACACACAAGGGAAAATTAATTAAATATAATCACTTTTTATGAACACTTTTTAAAACATAATAATATGTATTTTTCATGACTTGCTTTTTTGTAAATTTATTTTATCAATTGGCAACATCAAAGGAAGTTTCATTTAAACTAGGTGTTTAATTTACACATTAGCTAGCACATTTAACTATTAATATTAAATATAATTAACTTTATTTGCATTTTTAACTCCCTAAATGTATATTACTTAATACATCAACTAAAGCAATTATCATAAACCAAACATTACAATAAATTACTGCTTCAAAATCAGAAGCATGCGTAAAAATAGACAAACTAAAAGCATGATATTGCGCATTTGATAGACATGCATGTATTTAGCAAATGTTCGGCACGCCGTGGCTCCTGATATGAATTTATCCAAGTGAATGTCTACAGAGAGAAATATATTATTTGCTAACAATAATAGGAAAAATGCCTTAAAATTGGGGAAAACCACAAATCAAATCAATCAAAAAATCATAAAAAAAACTTACTCTACTTGCCTTGCCTCTAGTAGGTAGACTCATGCTTGTTCAAATTTACAATTTGCTCAGTAACTCTTATCAAAACATGGTAGTTTTATAACTAACTACCAATGGTTTAAGATACTATATTAAATCCTAAGAAATTAACTACCAATATAACTATATTTTAGTAATTAATTAAGACATTTATAATAGATTTTTGTTCATTAGAAACAAAGATGTTTACCAACAATAAATGAAGTGTTCAAAGGTACACACTTTTACGTACAATAAAAACAATGTCAAGGCAAACTCTATAATAATCCTAGGACTAACACCATATGCAGCCAAAAAAAGATAAAAAAGTATTAACACAATTAGTTACATAACCCTTCACGAAAGTCAATTGAAAGAGTTATAACTCAATATTAATTTTATCATTAATATTGATAACAAGGATAAAAGGAATATATTTTTAATTGCCTACTAAAGTATTTGAGAACTATGAATTTCAAATGATTTTAAAAACGTCAAAAATGAGTACTAAAGCTTTAAGGAAAACTTACCTTTAAATTATATTTTCTCGGTAATTTCTTACAAGAACTTTACTTAATTTAGATTATTATCATCAAAAATAAAGTAAATAAGGTTTGGATAATTTATTTAAATTGGACTTCTAATAAAAATGTATTAAAAATTAACTTCGTTTTTAAAAAACTTGATCTGCAATTTTGTTTCAAAGTTTTATGTAATTTTCAAAAAAAATACTAAAAGTTTGTGTTAAAGTCAAAATAAATGTATAAATAATATAATATGAATAAATTTTAAAAATCATATTACAGCTCTTGTAAAGTCAGCACTCAAATTTAAAACTTAGTTCAACTCGATAAAAATTAAAAAAAAAAATGTTACGCGGAAAAATTATAAATATTATATTGGAATTTAATCCCTTCACTATCTCCTATAATTTTTATTTATTTACATACTTGTGGTTACTTTATTACAAAGTTTCATAATTGACAAAATTTTACAATGAAATAAAAAAAAACTATTGTAAATTATTACACAGACTGCATGAACATAGACAGCATAACTTGGATAACAAACTTAGTTTAAAATAAAAAAACACAACATTACATGAGAAAAACTAAACATTTAGGGTGGGAATACTAAGCTGTCAGCAAGAAGCAAAAAAAAAATCGTTAACATAATAGTAGGCTTTCTCAAGCAAGAATGTTTTAATGCTTTTTTGAAAGTTTTGGGAGGAAGTTCAACTATTAAAGCAAGTTATTTATTAAAGCACCTTAATCCATGAAAAATTGGGGATTGATGTGATATGCCGAGCCTACAAGTGGGAATATTGATGTTAGCAATACATATAAGTAGGTAATGCAGCGACTTGGAGCACCCCCACTCCTCCCCCTAGGCCACGCCCCTTACCTAGATGCATTGTGATTTGATCATCCTTGATCGGTATATCGTTAGGTATACATGGAGGGCTACTTCCTTAAACACCCTCTACACTTACTGTGTACCCCCTCCCCCCCCCCCTTTTCGATGTATTATGTTCGTACACTAGACTTAACTAAAATTCGTCTCTCCCTGTATTTACCTACCTTATTATGATATTTAATTTAGATCCCACCACTCCCCACAACTCTTACATCACCTACCCCACCCCTTTACTTAAGAACAGATTTTTCGGCTGATACCGTATGAGTTTATTTAACGATGGCCAACCCCTCTCCTCAACTCTTGCTCCATATTAGTTTTCAGTTATAATCCCCCCCCCCCCCCCTCTACTTAAGACTTGGTTTTAGTCTAATTTTTCATCTTTATACTCCTATCGTATGAGTTTACCTAACGAAGAGCCTTCCCTCTCCTCACCTTGCTGCGTGTTTATTTTTCAAACATAATATCCGGTTCATCTACCTCAGTGGCCGTGATCGTTATAGTACGCGACTTGTAATCAGGAGGACTCGGGTTCGCAGCCAGTGCTAAGATTTATATAAATGGTTATTTCTAATTAACAGATTTCGCCAACTTTAATTAATTCTTAGCGGATAGTAGATAAATCTACCTGAGGTGGTTCTGCAGAGTCCATACCCTGAAGGTCGAAAGGCCTTAAACGGACATTTATTTGATTTTATCCCTCTACTACTTATGACCAGATTTAATATGTCTTGCAGAGCCTACCCACCCATAACGCATGTCGGGTGGCTACTTTGTAACCATACTACCCTACCATCTACTTCACCAAATTTTTTCACCTGATACCTCTATTATATGGGGTTAAACATATTTCTTACCCAAAATTCTTGCGTTATGTTTAGTTTTCAGTTATAATACCCCCACTCCTTTTCTACAGCACACCTCTAAAATACTTGCTAACTGTGAATAACTTCTTGATCAGCTTTCTAGCTTCTTATTACAAGTTATAGCCATAGTTTTTTCGAATACCATAATCCTTTAGGGTCATCAAAAACTTTACTTTTTAGCATGACTTATTTGATTTGAGTAGCAAATATGACAAATACTAGGAAAACTGTCATAAGTGTGACTCCATATGGGGAGAGTAGGATGCCTCCCTCTAAATACTTTTTGCTAGATTCTTACGACTTTTACAGTACCCCCATTATGATACCCATGTTCTCATGATTACTACCCCCCATCCTCCTTCTCCAATCACAACACCCTTAGTGGTTTAGGTCATTAAAATACACCCCCCCCCCTCCCTCCACCAACCACTTTCTTTGGTCCAATTAGTATATACTTTCTTCTTCAATCATGTGACAGTTTAAGCAGATAGAGTTCTTAGCCAAGTCCCGTATCTACTTCAGCATAACTCGTTTGTAGAGTACATACGGTTGTGTGTACATCCTATTTGGGTAGTAGAGATAGAGGGGCGCATGCGCCACAACTACACTCCACTCTACATACTTCGTACTCACCCACTCATTCAATCTTCTTAAACACTTTATTTGTTATGTTTAGGTTATTGTATTTTAGTAAATTATTTTTATTAAGAATTGTTTTCTTTCATTTCCTATTGTATTTTAGGTTTGAAGGTTAATAACACAAGTTAAGTACAAGGTTTTAATTATTTTATTTACATAAATACATTTTTAGAGTTACAAACTTTATTTCACTTATATCTAATTTTCTTTTTTTTGTACCCCAAGGCAAAGAGTCATAATTTTCTAATAGTTTTCTTTCCTAAAGTTAAGTTGAAATATCTTCTGTCCATTTACAGTAACCACATCGTGAGCTTTGGTTCTTCTTATCTGTTTCGTACAAATACTTTGGGGGTTCATCTTTCAGTACCATGTCTCTCAATTTTTCAAAGTTGACATCTTTTGATGTCTCATAGTTTATAGTTATCCCTTTGACTTTACACACAGTGTGATACGAGTTATTTTGAGGACTATAAACTTTATACGCGTAGTTCTTCGGCCCACCAGATACAAACTCTTTAATATAGCTTCCTTTTCCGTAAACTTCTAGTTCATCCGTCATATCCCCTAAGAAGCTACCTACTGGAACTTCATATTTTCCTGGTTGAGAAATGTATATTGTACAATCTGTATCAAATATACCACCCGATTATCTACTTGTCAAATAGTCGTAGAGTTTTAATCTTGCTTGTGCCGTAGTATAGGCTGCCAAAACAACATTTACAGTAGGAAGAACATTGAAACATTCTTCTTTGTATTCCCAGTTAATGATCACTGTCGTGTCATTTATCATTGTTATATTATTCACTTGAATAGCAGGATCTGACAAGATTTTAAAAAACTCCTCCGCTTTGTTAACAATCGTACATTTTGGTTGATTTTCTCTTTGACCCAATTTACCCCAGAAACTTGTAATTAGGCTTTTACCTAATAATCTTAAGCCAGGATTAAAAGCTATTTCATCAGGATTAAGTTTAACACCCTCCTTTTCTAAATATTCTTTAATATACTGGTTTTTGATTCTTGATTTGAACAGTGAAGAGACCAGCCGGAAGCCTGTTGCTTAATCCTTAAAAATTTGTTTATAAAAACCAGTAAAAAGCCCCTCGGTATCTTTGTTGTACTGAATTTTCATACTTCCATATTTCTAAATATGTACCACGTGATACCTTTTTCTATGGCTTTTTAACTTCGTCTATAACCCATGTCCCTGTTATGGCTCTCTCTTCCACACATGATCACATTCTTTTCTTTAATTCTTCAGTACAGACCGACAAAGCGAAAACATTAACTACCGTTACATTCATTGGTAATACAGGGTGATACAAGTCCTTGCGGTGGTAATATTTTACATTTAATTAGACCTTCTGTACAATTTAAATTTAGTTGACGACATTTAACATCACCGACGTAAATTTCTGGGTGACCCACGGGATATTTACCAAACTTATTCACCCAAGGGTATAACGAACACACGTCTACATATTTTATCTTTTCGTTTTCTTTAACTTTGTAATATGTTTTAGTAGCACCTGTTCGACCTCCATAAAACTTTCCTAGGATTAAGAGGTAAATTTGTAACCAGAGGGTGTATACTAATGTACTCTCTGATACTAGAATCTTCTTCACTTCTTTTGTAAAGTCACATTCCCATTTTCAATACGTCATAACCCTTAACTTCTAACCGCTCGATTTTCATACTGGTTGCGATGAAACGCTGCTCCNACTTACGGATCGGTCTTGGCACAGTCTTTTTACAATAACAAATTTTTCAGACATTTTAAACTTGAAAAGTTAACTAACGAATGATCTAATTATCACAAATCTTCTCCTTTTAAAGACTTTCCCCCACTCCTTTTTAGTTAAAGACACGCCTACTCCTGAAATTTTACAGAATTCCCGAAATTATCTGGAAATGACCGAATAACCATTTATAGTTTTTTTATTCAGATTATATCATACCGAGTCAAGCATGTTTTTGGCTGCACTTCTTTACTAATCTAATACGATAATCAAGGAGGCAGTGAATGTTAGTGAAACTAAAATAAAAACATAATATATAAAAGGTTTAACAAAACATATAAATTTACAAAATTTTATATAAACTAAGTAAATTATTTTTATTTAACAAAAATTTAAAGTATTATTAGAAAGTTTTAAATTTTTAAGTAATAAACAGATTGAAATTTTTACAAATGTAACATAATACAAAACGTAAATCGTAAGTTTACAACATTTTATAAAACCTAAGTAAATTATTTATTATTTAACAAAACTTTTAAGTATAATTAAAAGTTTGAAATTTTTAAGTAATACACTATTTAAATGTTTTACAAATGTATAATAATAAAAACGTTATTATGTTTTATAAGATTTAATAAAATAAAAAAAAATATTTTTATAAAATTGTATTTAAATAATGGTGTTACAAAAACATACAAAAAAACATTTACGAGAAATACGACGATTAAAGTTATTTATTAAACAATTACTGTAAAAGACCGCATACACATATTACTGCATAAGTTATTAAACACTTACTGCAAAGACTAAAAAATAATTCCTTACCAAGAATGTATGAAAGGTCTAACAAAAAAAAATAAAAAGACTTGGCTAGGGCACTACTGTGCCCCCAGATTAAGAATATATAAAACCTTCTCTTAGTATAACCATGGGTAAGTAGGGAAGAAACGTATGTTCTGGTGCATATACTTGTAGAGGATATAGGACAAGTGAAGATAGGACAAGTGAGGATAGGGCAAGTGAAGATATAAACAGGGGTAGTGAGCCAGAAAATAAAGGGCAAGTGAGGATAGGGCAAGTGAAGATATAAACAGGGGTAGTGAGCTAGAAAATAAAGGGCAAGTGAGGTAGCATACTCTATAGGGTAGATGATAGGACAAGTGAGGATAGGCAAGTGAAGATTAAACAGGGTAGTGAGCTAGAAAATAAAGGGCAAGTGAGGTAGCATATACTTCTATAGGAGATGATAGGACAAGTGAGGATAGGAGTGAAGATAGGGCAAGTGAAGATAGGGCAAGTGAGATTTCTGAAGACAATAGAGGTCCTACTTGCCCTATCCTCACTTGCCCTATCTTCACTTGCCCTATCCTCACTTGTACCCCTATAGAAGTAATGCTACCTCACTTGCCCTTTATTTTTCTAGCTCACTACCCCCTTCACTTGCCCTATCCTCACTTGCCTTTATTTTCTGGCTCACTACCCCTGTTTATATCTTCACTTGCCCTATCCTCACCTTGTCCTCATCTACCCTATAGAAGTATATGCTACCTCACTGCCCTTTATTTTCAGCTCACTACCCCTGTTTATATCTTCACTTGCCCTTCCTCACTTTCCTTTATTTTCTGGCTAACCCCTGTTTATATCTTCACTTGCCCTATTTGTCCTATCATCTACCCCTATAGAAGTATATGCTACCTCACTTGCCCTTATTTTCTAGCTCACTACCCTGTTTATATCTTGCCCTATCCTCACTTGCCCTATCATCTACCCCTATAGAAGTACATGCTACCTCACTTGCCCTTTATTTTCTAGCTCACTACCCCTGTTTATATCTTCACTTGCCCTATCCTCACTTCCTATCATCTACCCCTATAGAAGTATATGCTACCTCACTTGCCCTTTATTTTCTAGCTCACTACCCCTGTTTATATCTTCACTTGCCCTATCCTCACTTGCCTTTATTTTCTGGCTCACTACCCCTGTTTATATCTTCACTTGCCCTAACTTTCCTATCATCTACCCCTATGCTACCTCACTTGCCTTTATTTTCTAGCTCACTACCCCTGTTTATATCTTCATTGCCCTATCCTCACTTGCCTTTATTTTCTGCTCACCTCACTTGTTATATCTTCACTTGCCCTATCCTCACTTGTCCTATCATCTACCCCTATAGAAGTATATGCTACCTCACTTGCCTTTATTTTCTTAAAATTTGGTTACATTACCCCCACTCCTCTGCCATCTTAACATATTTTTTACCCCCACTCCTTTAAGAGGCTATCTTTCTTACCGACTCATGGGTCGTACATTAATATTTGATCAATCTCTTGCATAAAGTCCCCCTCTCCATTATAATGAATACAAACCTCTTCTATATCATCTTAATTTATGTTCAATTGGATCAAGTCGTGAAAAAGATACCTCTTTTTCAATCCAACAGAACATTAATTATGTGTATATCTGCTGCTTTGGAATAAGGCCTTGGGATCTACTTCTTCAATAATATAAAGTTAGCTCTTAACTTGATGTAAGAGCATAAAAATTAAGCGAAGTTGCTGGTTTTCGAACCTATAACCCCTGGCTATACGTTATGAAACTAACGATTTTGGTTCTGTGCTATGCCTTCACTTTGCTTTTTACATGCACATTTCGGGTCAAAGATTAGTTAACCTCGCCATTGTAGGGAGGACGCCATTTCTTGTAAAAGTATTTAGTATATATTTTATCCAATGGGGAACGAGGGTTATTGTTGTACCTTGTGTCAACAAAATGGCTACATTTTATTGTTGTACCTTGTTTCAACAGAATGGTTGCATTTTATGCTACCTCGTTGGTGTCCTTTTTGTTAAAACAGGTATAGTTTTTTTTACAACTTCGTTTGTCTATATTTTTCTTTAAAGTACCTTTTCTAATTGTTTACAAACCTTCGGTGTCCTTTTTGTCGAAAATAGTAACGGTTTATATCGGCATTGAGTTTTTATATTAGAAAAAGTTTCTTTTTTATGACTTCATAAAAGCAGTATCCAAGAAACGTCGGTGTCCTTTTTGTCAAAAAAATAGTAACGGTTTATATCGGCATTGTGTTTAAAAATTAGAAAAAGTTTCTTTTTTTATGACCCCATAAAATCAGTATCCACGAAGCGTCAATGTCCTTTTTTTGTCGAAAATAGTAACGGTTTATATCGGCCTTGAGTTTACATATTTTAAAAATTAGAAAAAGTGTCTTTTTTTTTATGACCCCATAAAATCAGTATCCACGAAGCGTCAATGTCCTTTTTATGTCGAAAATAGTAACGGTTTATATCGCATTGTGTTTAAAAATTAGAAAAAGTTTCTTTTTTATGACTTCATAAAAGCAGTATCCAAGAAACGTCGGTGCCCTATTTGTTTGTTTAATTTGTTTAAAAAGTACCTTTTTCTAATTGTTGTAAAACTTCGTTGGACTCCCTTTGTCTATAATGTTAACGGTTTTATTTTCGGCCTTGGACATCCAAAATATTAAATTAGAAAAAAAAGTGTTATGGTTTTTTTCATTTATAGCAGATATGGATTATTATTTTACTTAAAAAATAATATTTTTTATAAACAGGAATAATGCATTATCTATTATTTTACTATTTACAATTATTTTGCGGCGTTGTTTTTAAGTTGCTCATATACATTGTTGTATCTTTATATTTTTTTCTTTTAAATTAAGCTTATGGATCGAAGTACGTATGCAAGTACATATGTAGTTCCTGAAGTTATCCTAATATAATATCAGCGGGAGTAATTTAAATAATAGTTAATCCTTTTAAAATGTTTTACTAACTACTCTGATATGACAATATTGATAAAGCCCCATTGCTTGAATATTAGTGAGTCTATAAGTCTCAAAAAATATTTGTCATATTTCAATATTTTTTACTACGCTGTGGAATGTTTTTAATAAAAATCAACTCCGTCTTTTCTACAAGATTTTTACTTTATTAAGGCTTTCAGCTTACGCCATCATCAGTGCCGGACAGATATCGAGCCGTCAACTGTCCAGGACCTCTGTTAAGAGTTTGGAGACGACTTAAAAAATATTTTTCATATATTGTAATATAGTCTCTTTTCTTTTGTAATCGTGTAATTAAAATCTTTATTGCGATTATGAGTATTCTTTATAAAATTAATTCTAATTTAACAAAATTTCATATGTTTCTTCAGTTTCTTCTTAAAGGTTACCGCAATACTTTATTTTTACTTTACATGTGGAAAAAGTAAAAAATAATGGGTGTGGCTTAAGACTTTATGGTTTTATGATCTTACGGGTGGGGTATGGATGGCTATTAGGGGTTTTTATGACACCTTGTAGGCCCAATTAAATGTCATAAAAAAAAAGGGTCGTCCCTTTTTGACCTGGAGTGGGATCCTTTTTCTTTTCTTCTTAGGTGAAGAAAAATAAAGTTTATGGTTTTATGACCGTTTAAGGGAAGGGTTTATGGCAAAAAATGTCCTTTATGTCCCCCCGCCTTAAAATTTTGGGTGGGGAAATGAATATAAAATAGAGTGTTTTTTAGTAAAAAATTGAATCTTCAGTGTTCCTTTGCGCCGATATATTAGTGTTTGTGAATTTATTCATCACTTCAACTTTCCATCTTGATCATCTATAGTTTGGTTCTGTATCCAGTTCTAGCTGTTTGCCATTCAACTTTGGACTTATCCAGCTTTAATTATTCCAGTTTTTACTTACATTTCTTAAGGTAAGACCATTTGCATACAACACTTTTCTACAACTCTACTAATTAAAATATTTAAGTTCTTAATTATTTAATTAAATTTACTATTTTTATTTTTACATCTCAAGTTTATAGTAAAATATTTAGTAGAGTGGTAGAAAAACATGTTATGTTCAAAGATTGTAATCAAGAAAAAATAGGACAATAAGTTTTAAAATATCATTTATTGATAATAAGGTTGTACAATATATTCGATACAATATTTTTTAACATAATTTGTTATACCTAATTTTAGAATAAGTTTTTATTACAAATATAAAAAAGGTAATCTTTTTGACTTTGTGGCATATTTTTTCCATAATTTTTTATAAATGTTTTAAATACTTTTAAGTCATTAGAAAAAGTATCATGGGTAAAGTTTTCACAGAATTCATTTAAAGACATCCCACGTGCTAAAGATACAATGGCGAGGTTAACTAATCTTTGACCCGAAATGTGCATGTAAAAAGCAAAGTGAAGGCATAGCACAGAACCAAATCGTTAGTTTCATAACGTATAGCCAGGGGTTATAGTTCGAAAACCAGCAACTTCGCTTAATTTTTTATGCTCTTACATCAAGTTAAGAGCTAACTTTATATTATTGAAGAAGTAGATCCCAAGGCCTTATTCCAAAGCAGCAGATATACACATAATTAATGTTCTGTTGGATTGAAAAAGAGGTATCTTTTTCACGACTTGATCCAATTGAACATAAATTAAGATGATATAGAAGAGGTTTGTATTCATTATAATGGAGAGGGACTTTATGCAAGAGATTGATCAAATATTATGTACGACCCATGAGTCGGTAAGAAAGATAGCCTCTTAAAGGAGTGGGGTAAAATATGTGTAAGATGGCAGAGGATAATGTAAGTAAAGAGTGTAGCGGGCTAATGTAACAAGTAAGGGCAACAGGGGTAGTGAGCTAAGAAAATAAAGGGCAAGTGAGGTAGCATATACTTCTATAGGGGTAGATGATAGGACAAGTGAGGATAGGGCAAGTGAAGATATAACAGGGTAGTGAGCCAGAAAATAAAGGGCAAGTGAGGATAGGGCAAGTGAAGATATAAACAGGGGTAGTGAGCTAGAAAATAAAGGCAAGTGAGTAGCATATACTTCTATAGGGGTAGATGATAGACAAGTGAGGATAGGGCAAGTGAAGATATAAACAGGGTAGTGAGCTAGAAAAAAAGGCAGTGAGGTAGCATGTACTTCATAGGGTAGAGGATAGGGCAAGTGAGGATAGGGCAAGTGAAGATATAAACAGGGGTGTGAGCTAGAAAATAAAGGCAAGTGAGGTAGCATATACTTCTATAGGGTAGATGATAGGGACAAGTGAGGGATAGGGCAAGTGAAGATATAAACAGGGTATGAGCCAGAATAAAGGGCAAGTGAGGATAGGCAAGTGAGATATAAACAGGGTAGTGAGCTAGAAAATAAAGGGCAAGTGAGGTAGCATATACTTCTATAGGGGTAGATGATAGGACAAGTGAGGATAGGGCAAGGTGAAGATATAAACAGGGGGTAGTGAGCAAAATAAAGGGCAAGTGAGGATAGGGCAAGTAAAATATAACAGGGTAGTGAGCTAGAAATAAAGGGCAAGTGAGGTAGCATATACTTCTATAGGGGTAGATGATAGGGCAAGTGAGGATAGGGCAAGTGAAGATAGGGCAAGTGAAGATAGGGCAAGTGAGGACCTCTATTGTCTTCAGATCCTCACTTGCCCTCGTACTTTGACCCTGCACCAGAACATACTTTTCTTCCCTACTAAACCATGGTTATACTAAGAGAAGGTTTTAATATTCTTAATCTGGGGGCACAGTAGTGCCTTAGCCAAGTCTTTTTATTTTTTTCTGTTAGACCTTTCATACATTCTTGGTAAGGAATTATTTTAGTAAATCTTATAAAACATAATAAATTATTAAGTATTTTTGGTTAATTTATCTCATTTTCAATAAACATTTTACGTTTTTATTATTTTACACTTGGACACATTTAAATTGTGTATTACTTAAAAATTTCAATCTTTTAATTATACTTAAAAGTTTAGTTAATTTACTTAGTTTTTATAAAATGTTGTAAATTTACGATTTACGTTTTGTATTATGTTACATTTGTAAAAATTTCAAACTGTTTATTACTTAAAAATTTAAAACTTTCTAATAATACTTTAAATTTTTGTTATATAAAAAATATTTAATTAGTTTATATAAAATTTGTAATTTATATGTTTTGTAACAACTTTTATATATTATGTTTTTTTTTTAGTTTCACTAACATTCACTGCTTCTTGATTATCGTATTAGATTAGTAAAGAAGTGCAGCCAAAAACATGCTTGACTCGGTATGATATATTGAATAAAAAAAACTATAAATGGTTAATTATTATTATTGAATTCAGTCGTTTCCGGTTAATTTCGGGAATTCTGTAAAATTTCAGGAGTAGGCGTGTCTTTAACTAAAAAGGAGTGGGGGAAAGTCTTTAAAAGGAGAAGATTTGTGATAATTAGATCATTCGTTAGTTAACTTTTCAAGTTTAAAATGTCTAAAAAATTTGTTATTGTAAAAGACTGTGCCAAGAAGATCCGTAAGTTTGGTCTCAAAGGAAGAACTGTCGAGTTTAAAATCAAGCCGCAAAATGGAGCTACAGAAGAAGAACGTGAGGATAGGGCAAGTGAAGATAGGGCAAGTGAAGATAGGCAAGTGAGGACCTCTATGTCTTCAGATCCTCACTTGCCCTCGTACTTTGACCCTGCACCAGAACATACTTTTCTTCCCTACTCATATATAGTGACATAAATGTGTTTCTTAATATAATTGAACAACCCATCAATCATTACATGCTTTGCTTTAACGAACAACAGCAATGATAAAATGTAGGCTGAATGAAAAGTTCAAATTTTATTTTCAATAAAATATTCTTTGCACTTAGCGACGTGTTTCATTATTCATAATACGGATGGATTTTTTTTCGCAAAATAAAAAATACTGTTGGCCAAAGGGGGCTGCTCTCAATTCTTTAATACAATAGAGCTCACGTGAATGAAAATGTAAAAATGATAAAGAGAAAAGCTAGAAATGTTTGTCTGGTAAACAATGATTTGTTCATACGGTTTATAATTATATTTTCTACACGTTATATTGTGTGATATTACATGTGACGTTGAATTTCTCTCCATGTTTTATTAATGTCTCACTAGCGCCCCATCATTAATAATGTAACGAAAAAATACAATATAATATTAAGTGCTAAACTTTTTATCAAGAACCTTACGAGGTTGTTCGAATGACGAAAGTGGGGGAGTCGATATCTGTTTTATGGCTTCCTGATACCAACAATAAAAAGAAATAATATATATAAAATAAAAAAATATATATATATATATATATATATATATATAATATATATATATATATATATATATATATATAATATATTAGCGAGCAAGCAAATACTTCGAAGTGGCTATCTTAAAGTTGTAGGCATTCTTAAAATCTAGGGACCAGTGTCAGATCAATTTAGATCTGAACCACAAATTTGGATGGTTTCACAGAGACGCAATTGGCAAATAAATTTATTATGATGTAATCACCAATTAGTAATATGAAGGCGTTTGCTATTTAGTGGGTGTTAGATTGTTCAAAGCTAGATACATATTGTTGTATGTATTTATACATTTAAATAGCCCAAATAAGGTATTATCTGACGAAAAAAAATCTATTAGAGACGATATTCTTTTAGAGGGGAGACGAACACCAATATATGAAAAGATATATTTACTGAATGAGCTATTCATCAACTACCGTTAAGGTCCCACCAGTCTCTATGTCCTGCCATAACATGAAATAGATCGCTCATGAATCATGACTAGCATACTTAATTAAATAAAAAGTACTTCTTACATTCTTGGGACTTAAAAGTTATGTTTACAGTTCATTATATACAAATATACAGTCTAGAAATAGAATATAAAAAGAATTGATAAATGTTGGTTATCAATTTATAAGGTAATGTTCCCTGGAAACTAGTGATAGGAGGTAAGGGAAAGAGTAAATGGTGGTAAAGTGGCATGGGGTTTTATTTAGAATGTAAGCCCACACAGACACACTAAATAAACCCAATAAGGAAAATGTGAGTAGTACAAATTTAAAAAACCACTATACAAGGACCCACGCCATGTAAACCCACTCTATTCCTTTGAGAGGTCAAATAATGCTTTGCTTAAATTAAGCCGGTTCAGTTAAAGGTTTAGGGTTACACAGAAACAACCATTTAAACCACTAGAACCTTTGAAACAGGTAAATTAAAGCAACGTCATTGATGATGATGTTAGGTGATGATGTATGCTTATGTTTATTTCCGTAACTATAATAGTCAGCAAAATATTTACTCCAAATTGTAAATTTGATATCCTATTCGACTTAAATGTGTAATTAACGACGTTAATTAAATAACGCGTTAATTAAATGTGTAATTAACGACGTTAAATAATGTAATTAACGCGTTTCTCAATTGAGATCCTTGGTAATATCCCAGCAGGAGTGATTATAGATTATTAATTTTTCCAATAAAAAGATGAAAGTAACCTAAATTATCTTAAAGTAAGTACTTATTGCTCGCTTTTTTGTTTTTAACAAGAAACTTTTACCTTGAATGTATAAAACAATTTTTAGTGATTATTGAGTTAGATAGAGTACTTTACTTTATGTTTACATTTTCGCTAACTACACATGTTATATTAAGTTTACACTAAAAGTATTAAACTTAGGAAAATTATGGTTTAATTCACTCATTCCTAACTAATATTACACAACAATAACCGTAGATATGCTTATCGTATTGACATACAATTGTGTGCATACTTGTTTATTACATATTGTATATTTATTACTAAAATTAGATGTTAAATTTTTCCCCAGAAAAAAAGGTGCTTATAAATGTATTTTTATAAGCTAAATCTAATGAAATCGTTCAAGAGTTGATACGACCACTCTTAGAGACTAAATAATTCTGGCGCGTGGTCCGCATGTCGGCGAATTTCCTTTGATGCGTGTTTCTGTGCTTTTTATATAAGTTTACAACTACTAAATAAATAATTCCGCCGCGGTGGTCCGCTGTCGGGCGAATTTCATTTAGAATGCTTGTTTCCGTGCTAAACAACCCATTTCTTGCTTATGCAAGAACCATGCCCATTGCGTGGTTCCGGTTCATGCTTTAGAACTAAGCAGTTACTCAGTTTAGCACGCTCGTAACTCATTTTGTCTGTATTTTTCAAAGGTAATGCGCATAATCATCTAGTTGTTGTACAAAACTATGCCTCTAAAATTAGAAGTACCACTATTACTTGCACTAGTTTAAAGCTTAGTTACTTATCTTTAAGCTTAGTCAGTTTATCTTTAAAGGTTTTTAGCGCATTTCCTTTGAAAAATACAGACAAAATGAGTTACGAGCAGTGCTAAACTGAGTAACTGCTTAGGTTCTAGGACCACTGCCATTCAACTCAGAGGCCTAAAAAACATTGAAAACGACAACCTACTCGAAATTTAATTTTCAACGACCGTAATTTTGGTTTTCTATAATTTTGTGGTTTTTTCGACTTTTGGTAACTTAGAGTGGTCTTATCGACTTCGGACCGGTTTCATTCGATTCAGCGCCCAAAATTACATAGAAAACGACACCCTACTCGAAATTTATTTTTTATCGACCTAAATTTTGGTTTTCGGTAATTTACAATGGTTTTTCGATTTTTAGGTCACTTAAAGTGGTCGTATCGACTTCGGACCGGTTTCATTCGATTCAGCGTCTCAAAAAAACATAAATTGACCTTTTTCGCGCAAAAAATATTAACCTGAATTTGTTGATTTTTTGAAAATTTCGCTGACTCAGCAAACCGGGTTAATGACGTCACAAAAACCTGGTTTTCAATAGGGTTCCTGTCCTCCCAAAGGTTGATTTTTGTACCAAGTTTGGTTAAAAATCAATATATATATATAAGTCTCGTGAAAATTATTTTTTCGTCATTAGGGACCTCTGAAACGGATTTGTGTCGTGGTCCAAGGTTCGAATTCGGCCATGACGCCTATCCCATTAGGCGAATTTTCAAAGGAAATTCGCTAAAAGTCAAAAAACCTTGTTGAATTAACGGCAATTTAAAATACGGTCCATATACAAATAATCTAGTGGATTTTTGTTTCCCATGATTCTTGGGGCGTTAAAATGAATAAGGTGGTCCGGATTGATACGACCTCTCAATGTACTCCAATCCAGGGTTCCCCGGTTCGAATCTTGGTGCCGGCGCTAATTTCTAATCGTCTTATTTAGAGTCATAAGATTATAACTTCAAAATATTTCTAGCAAGGAGTTCTACAAGCCGGGCGAGTTTTAGCGAATTTCCTTTGGAAATACGCCTAATGGGATAGGCGTCATGGCGGAATTTGAACCTCGGACCACGACACAAATCCGTTTCAGAGGTCCCTAATGACGAAAAAATAAAGTTTCGCAGACTATATATATATATATATATATATATATATATATATATATAATATATATATAATATATATATATATATATATATATATATATATATATATATATATATATATATATATATATATAATATGTATTTCTAGACACTTTCTTGTAAACACTCTATCTTTCGAACGGATTAATATTTTTTAACCAAACTTGGTACAAAAATCAACCTTTGGGAGGACACGAACCCTATTGAAAACCAGGTTTTTGTGACGTCATTAACCCGGTTTGCTGAGTCAGCGAAATTTTAAAAAATCGGCAAAATTCAGGGTTAATATTTTTTGCCGCGAAAAAGGTCAATATTTATGTTTTTTGAGAAACTGAATCGAATGAAACCGGTCCGAAGTCGATACGACCACTCTAAGTGACCTAAAAATCGAAAAAACCATTGTAAATACCGAAAACCAAAATTTAGGTCGATAAAAAATAAATTTCGAGTAGGGTGTCGTTTTCTATGTAATTTTGGGCGCTGAATCGAATGAAACCGGTCCGAAGTCGATACGACCACTTTAAGTTACCAAAAAGTCGAAAAAACCACAAAAAATTATAGAAAACCAAAATTACGGTCGTTGAAAATTAAATTTCGAGTAGGGTGTCGTTTTCAATGTTTTTGGGCCTCTGAGTTGAATGCCAGTGGTCCGGAGTCAATACGACCACTCAAACTCAGGGTACCTGGGTTCACATCCTGGAAGGGTCGATAATTTTTTATCGTTTTTTTTACTTAATATAAGTTTACAACTAGAAAATAATTCTGGCGCGGTGGTCCGCATGTCGGGCGAATTTCCTTTGGATGCGAGACTCAAACCCAGAGTACCTGGGTTCAAATCCTAGTAGGGACAATAATTTTTTTTTTTTTTTTACCTAATATAAGTTTACAACTAGAAAATAATTCTGGCGCGGTGGTCCGCATGTCGGGCGAATTTCCTTTGGATGCGTGTTTCCGTGCTTTTTACATTATATAAGTTTACAACTACTAAATAAATAATTCCGGCGCGGTGGTCCGCTGTCGGGCGAATTTCATTTAGAATGCGTGTTTCCGTGCTAAACAACCCATTTCTTGCTTATGCAAGAACCATGCCATTGCGTGGTTCCGGTTCATGCTTTAGAACCTAAGCAGTTACTCAATTGTCAAGCACTGCTCGTAACTCATTTTGTCTGTATTTTCCAAAGGAAATGCGCTAAACCTTTAAAGATAACTGACTAAGCTTAAAGATAAGTAACTAAGCTTTAAACTAGTGCAAATAATAGTGCGTAATCTATTTTTAGAGGCATAGTTTTGTACAACCAACTGGATAATTATGCGCATTTCCTTTGAAAAATACAGACAAAATGAGTTACGAGCAGTGCTTGACAATTGAGTAACTGCTTAGGTTCTAAAGCATGAACCGGAACCACGCAATGGGCATGGTTCTTGCATAAGCAAGAAATGGGTTGTTTAGCACGGAAACACGCATTCTAAATGAAATTCGCCCGACAGCGGACCAACGCGCCGGAATTATTTATTTAGTAGTTGTAAACTTATATAATGTAAAAAGCACGGAAACACGCATCCAAAGGAAATTCGCCCGACATGCGGACCACCGCGCCAGAATTTTATTCTATATAAATTATTTTATTCTATATAAACGCGCAGTAGGTATTTTGTTTATAAGTCTAATAGAATTATTGTTTAAGTTATGGGTAAATAATTAAAAGCCTTAACAGTAACATCACATGTTCATTTATTTCGATTTTTTAAATCGAAATAAAAATTTATTTAATCGAAAAGCTTATATTTAAAACATTTACAAACTAAACGTTTCGCTGAGTGAAACTCTGCATCATCAGTATAATAATCTAACTATATTCCAGCACCAAATTTACAAATTGTTAAAAACCATACATACCAAATATTTAAAAAAAAAACAATCTATAAAATGATTCCACACCGTAATAAACAGATTAAAAACAAAAACAAAATAAAAACATACACAAATAATCTGTTTATTATTATGTGGTATCATTTTACACATAGTTTTTTTAAACACTAAAAATCGGCATAAACTGAGCCTTAAATAAGTACAAATAATACTGTTTCGTGCATTTTATAATCTATAAGATTAATATGTGCATTTGTTTGGACGAATTAAAAAAAAAATTAGTTGCGACACTACTGCTCAGTCTATAAAGCATATACCTAAAACTTAAACAAGAATTGGATTAATAAGCATGAAAGCACGCAATTCAAACAAAATTCACCAGGAATGTGGACCTCCGTGCAAGAATTATTTTTATACTAATATGATTTTGCATAATTTAACAATTTAACATAATTTAAAAAATAAAAGATTACTGTACTTTTCAAAAGTCGCTACTTATTTAAAAATATAAGTCATTTATATTAATATCATGAGAGGGAGAGAAAAATAAAGCACAAAAGTAATTAGCAAATATATTAGGACTTGACAAATTATAGTCCTAATATTGCTTATAATTAAGGACTTCATACACAAATTACATTTACTAATTATTAAACGGTTCGCATCATATTTCATAATAACTTAATTTAAGGCATGGCTATACATAAAATAATTAAAATTAATTATTACCGTAACTTTTTCGAAATATTTTTTTTCCCAGCCATATATTTTTTTGGTCCTTTAAATGTAACATTTTTAAGCAACATATTATACTTAATGTAAAAGATTAGATTAAAGCAAAACCATTAGATTTTTCAAAGGGAATGTGCTGAAACATTTTGTTGATAAGTATAAACTGTGCTTTATATGACTGGCCTAAATGCTGAGGAGGACTAATCAAGCAAGGACAACGAAGCATAGTTTCAAACAACCTATGGTTTAAAATTATACACAATTAATTGAAGACTGCAGTCCTAAAAAAGCTTAAAAAGCTTATATTTAAAACATTTACAAACTAAACGTTTCGCTGAGTTAAACTCTGCATCATCAGTATAATAATCTAACTATATTCCAGCACCAAATTAACAAATTGTTAAAAACCATACATACCAAATATTTAAAAAAAAAACAATCTATAAAATGATTCCACACCGTAATAAACACATTAAAAACAAAATAAAAACATACACAAATAATCTGTTTATTATTATGTGGTATCATTTTACAAACTGTTTCTTTTACAATATTTGGTATGTATGGTTATTAACAATTTGTTAATTTGTTAAATTGTGTATCATTATTATCAACAGTCCATTAAAAATGCGAATTACCATAAAAAAATTATGAAAACTGATAGACAAGAATAAAGGTTACTACTCTAACTATGAAGCAGGCACCGAAAATCCGGAGCAGGAACAGTATTGGAGCGCTACAAAGCAACCATTCAAAAGGAAATTCGCCGGGCTTGCAGACCACCAAGCCAAATTTACAGTAAAAGAAGAAACTTAGTAATAACATAAATAAAACATTCTATGAGATACATAATAAATAAATATTGATATCTTACTCATAACCAGAATCAGATATTATCAAGATATGTCAAATATCTGCCTTATCTTGAATTGACCAGGATTTTTTTAAAGAAACGAAAGCAACAAAGTAGGTAAATCAAGAAAAAGTATATTTGAAAAAACTTTAGTTTATTAATAATTTTCAAGTGGAAAAAGGATATCTTGCCAAAATTTCGATTATAAATCATAAATCATTTAAAATAGAGACCCAAATAAAATTATATTTTCGAAACACAATTTTCTTATAAAATGAGTTACCAACGTTTTAACAGCAATCGTAAAAATTGAGTACAGAGTATTTTGGTACCTTTCCTTAAATTTCAAACACGCTTTGCTTTGAAAGATCACATTGACAAATCAACAGCAAGATACAATTCCCCAGAGCGTCGTTAAAGTGCCTGAAAATTCTGGCGCGGTGGCCCATACGTCAAATTGCCTTTGGAATGCTTGTTTCCGTGCTTAATAATTCATTTCTTGCTTAAGGATTCGGTATATGATTTATAAATTGAGCAGTTACTCATTTATCAAACAATTTTCTTAACTCATTTTTTCAAAGAAAATGCGCACAATTATCTTGTTGCCTTTACAAAACTAAGCCTCGAAAATTGGCAATGCACACCATTATCCGCATATGGTTGGTTTCTTCATAGGTTTAAGCGCATTTTCTTTAAAAAATACGAAAAAAATACGAGCAACTAGGCAAGAAATGGACTATTGGGTACGAAACACGCATTTTAAAGGAAATTCGCCTGACATGCAACCACTGCATATCTCATTGCTCAAGGTATAAAGCATGAACCGGAGCCTTATGCAAGAAAATTCGCCCGGCCAGACATTAATAATACCAAGTACTATACTTTTCCTCATTTATACCGTAGGTATATTGGAAAAAGTATTCTGTTTGCAAAAAAATCCGACACCGGGATGTCACCGGAATTAACCGTTTCAGGAGTTTCAAGGTCTCCTGAATGGTTTTTGCAAAGTTGTCTGTTTGTATATAAAAATATATATATGTGTGTGTGTGTGTATGAGTGTATGTGTGTGGCTGTTATCATCGTAGCCCCTGGTGCATTTATGCTAGAGAGTTGATAGTTTGCACACAAATCAGTCTACTGCTTTAGATGTGCTATACGGAAAATATTTTTATGACGTCATTAACCCGCAATAATAACTTGCAAAACGCAAACAAATTATGTTATCAGATTGAGATTTAGCACGCTTGTAACGTATAAGACTATCACATGAGCCATTGTTATCAGCATTAGTTCAAATTTTATTAAATTTCTTGTGTAGAGTTTTTAACAAATTGTAAAAAAACGGAAAACAATCCAATTTAGATAAAATTTGGTACAAGTCTATACCTTTACGTAATAAATAAAAAAACTAACTTTCGTTTTAATACGGCAAGTATATCAATGATTTTTGTTAGATCATAAAAAGTAAGAAGCATTCAGCGGGGTCAGTGCTTTACGGTTGACCGCTGAGGATAAAACAAATGTATTTAATATCTGAGGACGAGCGAAGCGAGTCCGAAGAGATGTTACATCTTACACACAATTGTATATTTGAAGTAGGGATGATGAGCGTAGCGAATCCAATGTGATGACAAGTTCGAGCCCCCCCCCCCACCAGATTTTATTTTAAAAAAAAAATATTCCTTTTTTTTTTAATTTTAAATAAAAATACAAATTAACAAAAATAAGTCGAACATGATTAAATATTCTAATTTAATATATTATTAAATATTCAAATATATTTAGTAGGAGTTAATTCCTACTTTAGGATGAGTGTCCAGTGCTGAGGGAATGTGAGTTTAGTCTCTTTTATTATCAGTAGTGTTTAATTAATATTTTGTTTGTTTTAGTATTAAACTGCGTCACAGTCATATCAAGTAGGCTTTCTAGCGTCAGTTGGGTCTTTTTCAACTACCGTTATTGTCATTTGTCTTCTGATAGTTAAAAAGAATATGGATAAGATAAAATAGTAGAACAACAAAGATAAAATAATGACAAAAAGTATTTCGGAAATAAGACTAAATAAAGTACTGATATTTAACGTAAAATAAGGATGTGTAGCATGATAGAAATTATTGTTTTATTAACCAATTTAATTTGAGGATAAAGTAAGTTTTGTTTTGTTTGAATTTAAATTGCTTACTTTTTTATAATTATAATTTTTAAAATGTTTAATATAAATTGCAAGTTGTCCCTGTGTACCTTTTTATACACACACACACACACACACATATATATATATATATATATATATATATATATATATATATATATATATATATATATATATATATATATGTATGTATGTATGTATGTGTGTAAGTATATACATAACATAAGATAAACAAACTGCGTGAACCTTCGAAAAATCGCTCATATTGTGGCAGTATGCCACTCAGTATTATGTGGTACTCAGTCATTATGTATTATTGACATATAATACATAATGTAAGCAAATCACGGTTTTTGACTTAATCATTAAAAATTTGCTAATATCGTACTAGTATGTCACTTGTTAACCTCAAAAGCGTAATTTTCATGATGATAAATTAATTTCCTACAAAATGTTTTTTTTTCTAAACAAGTTCTTTATTGGCAAAAGTATACAATATTTATTTTGTGTAAACCGGAGCCATATTTTATTTATTGATTTAGGGTTTGTGCCTCTTTATTTTGATTTAATTTATTTATTTATTTTATTTTTGTGGCATAAATTTTCATTGTTTTTTTGGTGTGTGAGGGGGTTTGTTTGGGTAAAGGATAATTTTACCTACAAAATGTTAAAACAAACCTTCAGATATAAATTAAAAGAATTAAAACAATTTTGCTACCTTTTGTCTACCGGGCTACCTATGCTTGTAAAAAAGGGAGAAATGTAACATTTAAAAAAATAGTTCTAACCGAAACATTATTTTTAACTTTTATAACTCTGGAGCCAAGAGATGGCCGGTGTTTAATATCCAGGAATTTTTTATCGTTGCCACATCCCTTAACTTGACAATTAATTGTAATCATAATTTATAGTAAAAGTCTTTTTGTTAAATTTAAAAAAAATAAAAAAAGTTAAATTGTCTATTTAAAAATACACTTATCACAGGTACATTAATTATACACAATTTATTATTATCATATCTTTTTTACCGAATTCTTCGTTAATTTGATACATTTATTATATTAAACATAATAAAATGGTGCTAGCTAGCTAAAAATATTGAATACAAACAGAGCGCTTAAGTGACGTTAATTTATTGTAGTAACGCTATAAAAACATGTAACAGAATATTTGTATACAAGTATACATGTTAAGTTAAGGTAATCTAACTTAAAGGTTAAACTTTAACCTTTAATTTTTGTTGAACAAATCAACTCTACTTAGAACTTTCTTTCCTTGAACCTGATATTTTACAATGAATAGCACTAAACAATTAGGGCCTAGGATAATTAGCATAGGTTGCCACTAAGCTATTGTAATAAATTTTAATAAATAAATTGCATACCATGTTGGTCTACGCTATCATATGAGAATTATCGCGTAATAAAATAAATATCTTGACAACAACTGATTGTTTTACATGACATCAGCATTGATTCTAACATAAATTTTTAAAAAATCGGGTATAGAGTACCTTAGAACTTTTCCTCAACCCATTGGATTCACTACGCTCATTCTTCCTACTACGGACTCGCTTCGCTCGTCCTCAGAATACACAATTTGCGAAATGTATACTGCAACACGTCTTTGGACTTCCTTCGCTCATCCTCAGATATGAATAACATTAGATTTATTCGAAACGATCACCCATCCAGGCACTGACATCACTCGATGCTACTTAAAATTTATGATCCAACATAAATCATAAATATACTAGCTGTATTGAAACGAAACTTTTACACTAAGCTGTATTTATAACGTAACTTAAGTATACTTATTTATAACGTAAAGGTATACAATTGTGCCCAATTTCAGCTCAAATGAATTATTTTTGATTTCTTTAAAAGACGTATCAAAAAGTTATTCGATACAAATTAAACTAATGCTGATGATGTTATGAAACTTGGCACATATGTTGGTCTTATATATCACTACATGCTTGCTAAATCTTAAACAGTTCCTTGTTTTATGAATTTATGAAATTATTGCTGAGTCATAATTCCGGGTAAATGACGCCATAAAAAGTTTTTTATCCGAATAGCACAACTAGACCTAAAGAATGATGTTTGTACTAAATTTCTATTCTCTAGCATAAATACAGTCATTGTAGATACGATAATAACAGATACACACACATACAGACAGACAACTTTGTGAAAATTACTCAGGAGGTCCTAAAAACACCTATATAATTATGTAAACCGGATAATACCGCAATATAATTATGTACTCTTGATGATTACCACTTGGGAGGCCTTAAAACACCTGAAACGGATAATTTCGGTGATATCCTGGTTTCAAATATTTTTGTAAACACAATATTCCTCCTATACCCACGGTATAAATGAGGAAAATTAAAAAATACCTATTATCGCAATATTACAAATAATATCATACATCAGCAATGTTGTTTATACTTAAATTTATTATTGATATATTTTAAATTAAAAAAAAAATTATAAATGATGATGGTAATTATGTTAATTACTTAATATAATTAAGGAGAACATTAATTATGCAAACAGGAAAAAAGAAATAGAGTTTCTTCAGGATAGAACATTTTTTAAAACATTAATATTTTATATTAAATTTAAGAATTGTTTTAGTATGAAAACGCTACAGTAAGTGTCTCTAACGCTTCGTGAAATATCGATGAAATATAAATCTTAAAGTTGTTTCATAACACTTTAAAAATATACATGAATATCGACTGGTCCTTCACAGAAAATTCAATTAGGTTACTCAGGGAGTGATATTTTCTATCCATTTAATAAACAAACAAGAAAAAATACTTATCAATCACTCTTTAAATTGATAGATGAATGACAGCAAGCAGCCAATCAATAACGAAACTAAGTAAAAAATTTGGTTGTATAGGATGCTAAATATTCTTATATCTATAAATCATACTTAAAACTCGAAGTCGAATAAAAATATCAAAGGTAAAAGAGTAAATGAATATAACAACATTGAATCAACGTAAGGAAATTGCTAATAAGTGCTAAAACTAGTAGTTTGGATTATATATAATTACTCCAATACAATAGAAAAATATTCAGAAAATCAGGTAATTGCTTTTTGAAAGAAATAAATCATCATTAAAATTGTTTTTTTGAGGTAGTACGTAATTAAGCACTTTATTGGACCGTTTTTAGGATGAGAAGCCAATCATTATTGTTATAGGAGGTTATTTAGTACTTTTCACCTCCGAGGACAATAATGAATGAAAAAAAAAACTCCTAGTACGTAAAAGTAATTCATATGTTACCGCCATTACTGTAATGTAGCGTGTTCAAAAAACAATCTGTGTTAAACCTTCATGAGCTTTATTTAAAAACGTTCATTTTGTTTCTGTTTTTGTTCGTAGACTAATTTTTTTCGTTTTTAAAAGGTGTTCTAATTGACAATTTTTGTGTGTTTATTTGTAAAGCTTTTACATTTTTGAGTAAAAGTGTGAAGCTATGGATGAATTTAATGACGGCGATAATATGGAGTTAATAATAATTGGACGTTTGTTTTTTTTTCAATTAAGTATATAGCGCAGTTTAATGAATGCTATTTTTTGATTTTTTTTTATGAGTGCTTTATTTAATGAGTGCTACCTCAAAAAAAGATAGTGTATGCCATCCGGCTGAGAATGTCTTTATGTCATGGCAATTTTTCCCGACTCGCTTCGCTCGTCGGTAAATCTGATTGCCGTGACATAAAGACACACTTCTCAGCCTTATGGCATAAATAACTATTATTTACAATTTTAGACGCCATTATTATAGATAGTACTCGTCTAACAATATTAAATAAGTCTTTAATTTAATATCTGCATATCTTTAAAATAATTCAGGATCAAGAACTATACAAGCTACATATGTGGTTGATGTCTCGTTGGAGCTAAACACTTAAAAGTATTTCTAGATAACATTTTTTTCCAAAAAATTTATTTTTAACAAAATTTTGATTTTGTTATCACATTATGAACGGCCGCTTTATGAGACGCAATGATGGTTGACCTAAATTGGAATTAGTTTTTCCATTTATAGGGTTTGATTTTTATACGAAGTTTTATCTCACTCGGTATAGCCTCTACTGGGAATAAAAAAATTGCACATACTTATATCATTCAAAAAAAGTATATTGTATAAACATCATGCTTTTGGAAGTTTTAACTAAGATTAACACATGAAAATGTGTTAACGTTCCTGAATGCAACCTTAGTTATTCATTTTGCCTATAATCTTCTGATAAGAATTAATGTTACCAGAAAAGTCTGATAGCAACGCCTTTTTTAAGGCGCTACAAATATCAATAACTGTTTTAAAAATAAATCAGAGTAAAAAGGCTAAAGAAGCATTATAGCAGTAGTGAGATAAGCTACGAGAGAATATAAATAAAGTAGCTTAAAATACTTTTTTATTTATTTTTGCTCCATTTATCTTTGAAATCTTTCAGGATTGAGGTAACAAAAGGAAAAGGTTAACCACAGAAAGGAAATGAAATACAAACGAACAGAACCAGTTTTAATATAGAGTAGATATTGTCAGGGACATCTTGTGGTCAGGCCTACAGTGAAGAAAAAAGACATTGTCCAGCCTAAGAAAGAAATATGGCCTTTTTAGAACTTTCATACAAAATGTACCTTAAGCTAACTAAGTCTTCAAATATTAGATTTCAAATATCTTAAGAAGTGCTTAACTAATTGATTAAAATAAAACGTAACTAAAATTCTATTTTATTTTTCCTCATTTATACCGTAAGAATATAGGTGAATTTAGAATACTGCGGTTGCGATGCGTCCGGCCGTTTCGTGCGTAGCGGTCATTACGATGCGGAAAATGATAGTTCCACAATAGCAACGCCACGGCCGCAATAGCCGCAAACACAGCGCACTCTAGTTCCGAATTTCAGAAACAACAATATATTTTTCTTAATAGAAGATAAAAAGATAAGAAGAAAAGGTTTTGGAAGAGCTGTCTCTTTTAAGATTTTATTTAAATTTCTTTACTATTTCAATTTTATTTTGTTTAAATCATGTCTGATGATAATGGGAATCTTATATGGTCTAAATTTAAATATATATTTTTTGGCCTAATTATTTTTTAACTGACCAACCCGATCAAAACGTTCTTGTTCAGTTTATTAAATTTTAAGGTACTTGTTATAAAACATAAGCAGTCTTTTTTTTTTAAATTCAACTCCGGGAATTACTTGTTAAATACTAATTAGGCTGTAAAACCAAGAGAACAGAATCAATTACATTAAGATAAAATAAATTGATCAAGATAATAAAACTATAATATTCATATTGGCGGAGACCAAGAATATTAAGAAATAAATTTCATTTAAGAATAGAAATATAACTTTGAACTAAAACAACTTTGAACTAATAAAAACTAAAAAGAAAAATTGAACACTTTAAAAAGACACAGCACAAATAAAAGTAATAAAATAACAATATTGTGTTATAATAACAATAAAATATTATGTTTTTAGATAAAAAAACATAACTCTTTTATTAAAATGAAATTAAAACGACTTTAAGAATCAAAACCCAAACAAAACAGAAGTATTTTTCACTAAATCGGAAGAGGGGGTATTATTATTATTATTAATGATTGAGGTTGGAGTCGAGGATAGACCCCATTTGCACTGCGACTGGAAGTCTATTGCACAATCCCCTCAATTGGTCCAGGTTGGAATAATCCTTTTCCCCGGTCTAGGATCTTTTTAACCAGAGATTCATTGGTAGAGTCAAACTTAGTGAGAGTGCTGCAACCAAAGTTGGAGAACCTTTGAAAAGCTAGGGCTTTACATCTTAGAAGTATGTGAGAGGCAGTTTTGGTTTCCGATTCACAAAGCCTACACACTGGGCTATCTTCAAAGATGTTTTCGGAGGTAACAGTGACCAGTCAGTAGTCCAGTTACTTTTCTAAGGTCCCGTCTGCTTAGACTGAGGAGGTCCTCAGTTACTTTGGGACTGGGTCCTTTTGACATAAGTTTACTGTGCCTCATGCCAGAGGATTTGTTCCAGTAGTGCAGGTGATTGATTAAGAGCCAATCTTTACGCCTTTGGCTATATCTTTGGGTATGGCTACTATGGGTCCAGGGCCTACAGGAGTGGTCTCAGGCCCCTTTTTGCAAGGATGTCCGCTTGCTCATTACCTTCAATTTCCTTATGGCCAGGCAGCCATCTAATTGCTACATCATTGTTCAGTGACAAGGCCAGAAGGTTTGTAGACATTCCCAGACAAGCTAAGAGTTGACTTTGTATGAACCAAGAGCTTTAACGGCAGATTGGCTGTCAGTAAAAATATTTATAGAAGTCTGATTAGAATTATTTTTAATTTTTTATTAGACAGGCATCAATAGCAAATATTTCTGCCTGAAACACTTATTTCCTTTAGGAAAGTATGTCACTTCCTAAAGGAAATGAGGATTTGAGATTTGCATGAGCCTCATATATGCCACTCCCAGAGCCACAGTCCATGTTAGATCCATCTGTATACCATACAGTGTCACTAGAGGATTGAGGTGGTTCCCCATTGAAACTATCACAACTGAGTGTGAAGGGGTTTTCATAGGAGTAGAAGGTGGTCATGTAATCAGAGTTCATAGATAGTATGGGACTCTGAATTACATTCACTATTTTGAAGTGACCTTTAATGATAGGGATCTTCCAGTTCCCACTGTCCTGCAGTCTGTAAGCCGGCAACCTAGCCTCACTCTTTATAACAAGATCATGAAGCAGAAGACTCAGCATGACTTCTAGAGCAGTAGGTGGTGCTGAGTTCATGGACCCTGTAATGGACAGATAAGCTAAGCGCTGAACTGAGTTCAGTTTGATAAGTGCTGTGGTTTGATTGACTTTTGGCCATCACACAAGAGCACAATAGGTAATAATAGGTCTGACCACCATTAAGTAAAGCCATCGCAGTACTTGAGGTTTTATTCCCCAGATTTTACCTACAGCTCTACGGACTGCCATTAAAGTCAGTTTGCCTTTTTTAATTATTTTATCCAGCTGTTGATTCCAACTTAGCCTCTTGTCAAGGATTACACCGAGATATTTGACCTGGTCAGATAGCTGTAGTTGTTCACCAAACACTATAGGGGGCCTTACAGTGTGAGGTTTTGTTTGTTTGGTGAAAATTACTAGTGCAGTTTTGGCAAGATTGATTGAAAGTTTGACCTGTTTGCACCAGTTCTCAATCAGCCTTATCGGTGTTTGAGTTACCTCTAAGGCTGTATTCATGAATTTGCCAGGAATAAGGATGACTATGTCATCAGCGTGCCCTATGGCAGAGCACCTTTACTGTTAAGAGAGCAGAGTATGCCATCCACAACAAGACTCCACAGTAGAGGAGACAAAACTCCACCCTGCGGGCATCCCCTGGTGACTTGGGCTTCAGCCGTCTCTCCAGCTACAGAAGCTATAACATTTCTACTGAGAAGTATAGTGGCTATCCATCTACAGACAGATTCTTCAACATCACGCTCTCTCAGAGAGGATAGTATAGTTTAGAAAGATTTATTATCAATGCTCCTCCAATATCGAGAAGACAACAATAACACATCCTTTGCTTTTAAAAGCAGCTTCAATCTTATTAGCAACAAGATGTAATGCGCTTTCGCAAGATTTGCCAGCTTGATAAGCAAATTGATATTTGTGCAACGGCTTGGCAATCAGCGCCGTTTCGCGATTGTGTCTGTCAATAATCTTCTCCATCGTCTTGAGAAGAAAATGTGACAGACATATTGGTCTATAAGCTTTACCCTCCGTGTATGAAACACAGGCAGGTTTAGGTATAAAAGTAACCTTGGCAGATTTTTAAGGTTCAGGAATATGATTTAGAGCTATACTTGCTCTGAAAATGCTACAATGTAAGGGAGCCAGAGTGTCCAAGCCCTGCTGTAACAGGGCTGGGTAAATACTGTCCGGTCCAGGAGACTTGTAAGGTTTACATGAGTTAACTGCACATTTGACCTTGTTAAGTGTTATAATTGAATTGGCAACAGCCCAGTCAGGAGCTTTATGTATAAAAGAGAAGCCCTGATCGCTCTCTGTTTGATCATTGTTTTGATCTACAATCACAGTCTGGGAAGTGTGCCTTTAGTAGAACCTCCACAGTTTCTCGGCCATTGTGAGAATAGGCTCCAAGAGGAGTTTTTAAGGTGCCAACCGGGTTAATTGGAGTTTTAGACAGTATTCTGTTCAGTCTGGCTGCTTCAGAGATATTGTCTATCTCAGAACAGAAACGTCTCCAAGAATCCTGCTTGGCATCTCTAAGGGCTTTATCATAGTTAGTAAGTGCTGAAGAATAAGTTTCCCACTCTCCAGTCTTTTTGGAACGATTGAATAATTTTTGTACTTTTTGTCTCTGAACGTCGAGAGAGTGGTCCCACCATGGAATTTTCCTGGAGACTTTCTGCACACTCAGAAGACATTTTTTCTTGAAGGAGAGATCCATAGCCTCAGTTAATAGTGAGGCCATCGACTCTAGATCAAGATGATTACCTATTGCAACATTAAAGGAAGACAAATAGGGTGCTAGATCCTGCCGGAAGGCATCACAGTCAGTTTTCCTAGGATTGTAATAAGTGGTTTCATACTTTTGATCACATGTTAATTCAAAAAGAATATATTTATCACAAGCTTCCTATTGGTGGTCTTCTACTAACCTAAAATTAATATTGGGCTCAAGGTAAAAAGGTATAAAAATAAAACACAGGAAAATAAAAATATATCTAAAAAAAGAAAACTGGTAAGGAAGAATAAGACCTTATAAAAATATAAGGTTGTGGTGACTTAGTTTTGTACTCCCAAAACCTTTCACCAATCGCAAACCCAGGTTGTAAAGGAGGAAGAATGAATTAAATCTCAAACCTCGATCTGTGAGCGATCTCACAAATAATAACAATTAACTGTGGCTCAAAACCTAAAATCTGCCAAGAGATCGCCTATCACCAAGGCTATATTTTGTTGCCTAATCCTGAACCCTAGCTTAGTCCAAGAGCGAAGTATTTGGCAATATTTGATTCCCTAGTTAATTCAATAAATATCCTACTCTTTAAATCCACAAAACAGGGCAGCTAAACTAACAAAACTTAGCACAACTTAGAAAAACTTAACTCTCTAGAACATGAGGTCACGAACTCAGACCCTCAGTCACTGACTACAGTGCAGCCAACCTAGCATATAAAAAGGAAAGCTAAAATAAAATGTAAACCTATTAGAAACTACCGGAAAACTTAAAAAGGAAAAAGAAAAATGTATTAAAATAAAACTTAAACTTCAGGAGAACTTAAAGAAAGACCACTAAAGAAATCAAACTGTTTCCCTCCAATTCTTAAATTGGCACCAAATATTCAAATTAAAAATTATTTTATACCAATTACAAATTTAATGAGAACATTAAATAATCAAATTGGTATACCCCAAAATAAATATGTTACAAAAGCTCCTTCCTGTCATATAAGATCTTAATCAAAGTGTCAAACGCCTTACTGAAATCTATAAAAGAACCAAAGAATAGCAATTATTCTCAAGGGCTACATGTATAGCTTTGCCAAAATAAAAAAAAAACGATTCAGTACTTTTACCTGCTTGATAAGCATACTGATGTTTGGACACAAATTTATTTTCCTTCCGGTGTCTTATAAGGTATCTTCATAACCTCTCTAATTACTATGCTTCATCCTACAGTATCAATTCTCAACGACCTGACCTCATATCAAAGCTCTCTGTATTTACTCTAGATATCACTCCCATTTTGCAGAAAAGGGATTATTGGGCAATAGCTGAAATTGATAAAGTAGAAGTCTTGGCTCAACACCAAACTAATCTATTATCTCCTAACCGTAACATCCTTAATCAAGAACATATCCAAATGATTGAAGAATATCTCCTTCCTTGAAACACTATGAAGAAGGTTCACTAAAATCCTGAAACATCCCATAAAAGGAAATCCTCTTCCTAACCTACATTTGAAACTCAGTCCTTAGAATCCACTTTCCTACCTAATAAAAATTCACATAAGTCACAATGATCCCAAAACCTTCCAAACCTGCCCATCAATTCTTATCCTACCCACCAATCAGCCACCTACCAGATAGGCTATGCCCCCTCTAGTGTATATCTCTATGCATATACATATTAAAATGATTTTTTAGTCTGTATTATTGACAAAATCTATATTTTGAAATTTTGAAATCTAAATTTAAATTTAAATTTCAAAATCTAAATTTTGAAAACTTTGGGTAAAGTTCTTGAAAAACTCCATCGCCACAGACTGCTCCCTATAATCAATCAATTCCTTCCTAATTTGCAGTTTAGATTTAGGTCCCATCATTCCACAATCTAACAATGTCATCGGCTTTTCTTCGCCATAGCCTCCTCCCTTGTGAGGAAAAAATATCAATCAGTGGTCTTTCTTGATGAGGCTCAGGCTTTTGATAGAGTTTGGCACGCTGGCTTACAATTTAAACTTGAGAGTGCCCTCCCTTCACTTAATATCTTATCCTAAAGTCTTCTCTCAGACAGATATTTTCGAGTCAGCTTAGGGTCATCCTCTTCAATTTATTCAGTGCAGAGGTCCCAAAATACAAAACAGTATTTTAGGTCCAACTCTGTACTCTTTTACATACATGAAAACCCTGAACATCCATCGACGATTCTAGGAATTTATACGGCTGATAAAGCCATTATTTCTGTCCACCAGGATCGTACCTTGAGGAAGGAAATGGAGGATAAAAACAAACAAGTGTTCATGTCACTTTAGATGACTCCTATCCTCTAGCCACCCTAATTAGGTCCTTATTCATCAATTCTCCTCTGTCCGATACCTTGGTCTTAACCTTAACAGACGATTAAACTGGCAACTACACACATAAATTAAACGTACTGACATTTCAAGATGAAATAATTACCTGCTGTGTCTTCTAGATTATAGGTCGAAACTATGACTGAGCAGCAAGCTTCGAATTTAAAAGTTAGTCTTAAAACCCGCAAGGGACTATGGACTAGAATAGTTTGGGGTAGCAACAAGCCTATAAATTCTCAATGTCTACAAATCCTACAGTCAAAAATCCTCAGAAAATCAGTAATGCTCTTTTCATGTTTCTAACTTTACCATTAATAACGACATCAAAGTCCCATTTGATAGAGGCCTCTTCAAATCCGCATCAAATGTTTCATGAATCACAAGTAAACAATACAAATTTTTTAGTACAACCCCTCTCATCTAAAACCCTTCCAGATAATCTAATCAAGCGCTTAAGACGATAGTGGCCCAGAGACCAGCTGAAACAGCCATAAGTTAATTGCCTTCTTTTTAAGGTTTGCAGCTTTTAACATCGGGCGAAACTAGAAAGCATTATTATGCTTTACATACTGTTATTTTTTTCACTCCGAGAATTTCATTCATAATTTGCCAAATATTTTTTACTAGTCGATCTTAATTACTGCTACTTAAATAGTATTCTCTTCCTAACTGGTTCTTCTAACCAGTTACTAATAATAAATTCTTTATTTATTCTATTCTTACCACGTGATTATAAGATATCGTCCAGATTAACAAATAGTCAATGTTCCTTTTTCACCGATGAAGCTTTCTAATTTTTTTAGTCAATTGATTGACTATTTCCCACGGATCTTTTCTATTTTTTAAACCTCCATAGTTTTTCTTGAACCCAGCTGGTGAATCTTTAGAATCTTTTGATGGACTTTTCGCATCTAAGTCATCATCCTAAGAAGAATTGTCTAATTCCACATTGCATGTTTTACAACCCAAACTATTTTCAGAATACGGGATTTATTATCCCATTATTTTTTGTACATCCACAACAATCCTCCCTTAAGTGATACGTGCACGGACACACACTACACCTAGCGTAACGTTTCTAACCCAAAACACTATTACACTTTTATATATCATTTCTACTGTTTAAGCATTCAAAAAGCTCAATAAAGCAACAAACCCATGGTTTGTTAATTTAAAATTTTGCGGTAAAACGTCTTGATTTTGACAGATGTGAACAAACGTTTTAGGTGTCGCACCATATATATATGTTTTCCCAATAACTTACAAAGTCTGGGTCTGATTTAGTTGAACAACCTTGAATCAAAATTTATTAAGTATGTTACATAACAAGTTATTATCTCTTATAAATACTTCTTCATAGGGCCTTTGTTTGGAAATGTTTTAAATTATATTATAGTCCATTTATGATCACTATAATTGTAATATAACAAATAAATTCATTTAAATGTAAAGAAAGTCCTAATTAATTAAAAATGGACACTTGCCAATTAAACAAAACGCTTCTTTCAAAGTCCTCATGAACAAAACAAAAATATCTACATAAAAATGCAGTCATATGAATATAATTCGGAAAAACAGTTTATACTTTCCTAAAATAAAATAAATACTGAATAAATGGAACTGCAAAGCGGGATAAAAACTGAACTGTTGCGCGGGAAGCCCTTCATACAAAATTTAATCAAGGCGGAAATACTCGGATGAGAAGTTAAAAATTTCTATCTTCTTTAACTTTGGTCTGCTTGAATTACTCTATTTCAGTCCCAATTCTCTTTTATTTTTTTGTAAATATGAATAAAAATGGAAAATATAAAAGAAGTAAAGAAAAGATAAAAGATGGTTCTGTATAGTATATTCTTAGAGTTACATATTTTTAATATTAAAGAGCTTCTTTAAACTTTAATGAATAACTCTTTCATTTAAATTTATTTTTCTTTGAAATGTAGAATTTTTATTATGGATTAAAACTGAATATGGAGCTACAATATGGGTCTTTTGGGAATTCTTAAAAGACCCTTATTAAGGAAAGCTTTTTATTTTAAGTAGAAAACATATGAGGATTTATAATAATAAAATAAAGGAAGAATTCACTTCTCATCGCACTACTAAGAGAGTTAGTCGATAAAAATAAATTAAAACCAAACCAAGAGTAAATTTCAAACATCTTGCTTAAGAAAATAAAAAGACAACTTAGGAAGAGGCCAACATTTATTATACTATTTATTTCATAATTTGGCACCTCTTATATTATCTATTATGCATGAATGTCTTTTGCATGGTTTTTTTACTGGGCCCCAAGAGGAACAATAGCATAGCTTCATTATAAGTATTGCAGAAGTAATGGCGGCACAGGAGCCAGGCATCCGGCCATGTCCCTCTCAGGTCACAGAGCTCTGATGTCAAGCGGTTACCCATCCGCACCCTACGGTGCAAAAATGAAGAGTAGCACATTTAATGCTACTCTTCATAACATTGTCGAGTAGAGGTTGTACAGGTCTATATTTGTATTTATGAGTTACGCAATGCAGAAGTCTGTTAGACATCCGTTGCGTGACCTTTGAACTTCTTACATCATAATTTTTGTTTTTATCTATTATTTTGGACCCCGGTTTACGAAATTACAAGTCCTGTATACTACAAATAAAAAGCTGCAAGTTTACAAATCATTGTAGGAAATTTGGTTCACTGATGTACAAGTATAGACTGGTTATTACTAGCGGTTTTTATACAATTTTAATAAAAAAAAACACTAGTAGGTTACAAGTTTTGTCTTAGATCTCCTAGGAAACGAGTATATATGTGTCAAACTCCAATCAAATTCGAGTATCTTCCCCTCAAATCTTACAAACTACTATACAAAAACAACTTGTAACTACAAGTGTCAAAATTAAGCGTTTCACGAAAATCATTACAATTTAATGTAAATAACTAGAGTTTTTGTAAACAATGTGTCAAAATATTATTAAAACCCAGTTTCATTCATATGAGTAAGTTATTTCGAATACTAATATTTATAAAATACAAGAAGTAATATTTATAAAAAAAAGTTTTACAAACTCACATTAAGCACTAGATTACTAATAAACTGAAAGTTGGCAATAATAAAAACAAAGTTTTATACAAATAAAATGAACTTGTAACTCAGTCTACTAAGGTTCGGACTTAGGTAGAATTGTGACAAGTAAATTTTACAAGTAATTGTAATAAACAAGAAAATGTTGTTTATTAAATAGAAAAATGCTACAAATGTACAAGTGTATCCTTGGTAACACTTGTACATTTTTATTACAAGCTGTTTTTTATAATTTTTGTAACTACAAAACTTGTAATTTTGTGAAAGGGCCCAGGTATTTATTAACATTAGTAAAATATACGCCATGTCACAAACATCGATTACAATTGTTTGCCAAATGAGTCATAAAATCTTGAGAGTTAATAGCAATGCACATCTCGTCGTTATTAGCAAAATTAGACGATTCATTGAACAGGGTAAAGGCATTCTACTGATAACGCGTGACAGATTCATCAAAAACCAGCGGTTGTCTGATGTCTAGTAACTAGTAAAATTGTACTAAAGCTCGTTTGAATAAATGTTCATTATATATCTAAAATACCATGATTGCTGCACATGGCATTCTTACCTTTAAAGTAATGTTAAATAAAGGTATAGATATAATGAAAAAATTCAGTACCTTATTTTGATCTGTAAATTTTACTCCTAAAAGCCAAACCCATGCTTATTTGTAGTATATAAAAATATGGTTGTCAGTTCACCTGTATAGTCAATTAATTTAAAATGCTGATCTAGGAGACTGACTTTTACACTCTCCATTCTTTTAGTGTTAATAGGATAATATAGCGGTCTTAAAGGGGATTTAACTACTTTATAACCTGGAGGTACTTTTGTGTAATGAAATCTAATACATAGATTTTTTACAAGGGTTTAACGTGTTTAAGTCGTTACTAAAGAATCGTTCCGCTAAATTGCACTCTATATTAATAGACTTTAACTATAAGAACAGTGAAAAAATATCGATAAACCAGTGCATACTCTATTTTGTATTTGACTTTACAGAAAAGCGAAGAGTCAAAGAAGTAAGGAAAAATAGAATAAAATAAAATGAATAAATCTTCGTTTTTTGTTTAATACGTTTATTCTATTTTTTAAAGATTTATAATGATGTTTTTTTTATAAAACCAGTGTATAGTCCTATCTTTTGTACTCGGAGCTAAATGTTGAGCATACAGCCTAAGCTTTTATTTTTTTGTTCAAATTCAAAAGAATACTAAAATTTAAAAACTAAAAAAGCGAAAAAAAGAAATCTTATTTGAAAAAAAATAATAGATCAAAGGTTCTTCCTTGTTCATTCTTTTATTGTTCTTTTGTAAAATTTAACTCCATTCTCCAGTTATAATATCCAAATATGTTTAAAAGGGAAAAGGTTTTCTAAATTAAATAAAATATTTATCTGGTTAGAAATAAGTTGAGGTCCGTAACATAATCTGGTCGATTTCATCATTTTTGGTTGTCAAAGTATATTTTTCTTGAATTGAAAGAAAAAAATAATGATAAAAGTAACATTTGATTTACAATTAGCCAATAACTAATGAATAAAAATCGGATCCGGGATACCTCAGTACTTTTTCTCACACTTCCAACGCTCAACCACAAAACAAAATGGTTATCCAAAGTCTAGATTGCAAAAACTTGAGACTCGCATCGCTTATTATCAGACAGACATAATTATTTTAAGCATTAGGTCACGTTACAGCGGTTTCGTTACAAACGACCTCAGAATGAATTAGTGTTTCGAGATTTAGAAGATTTTGACTTTGAACTCGCTTCGCTCACCCTTAGAATGTTAAAATTACTTCAAGCTTAAGGTACTTGTACTTCCCGGTACTACCGCCCGACCTCAACATCCTTCCGATCTGACAGGTTAACACTGCCAGAGTCAAGCTTGTCTTGTCACTGCAGGTAGGACGCCCCGTCCTACCTGCAGTGACAAGAGGAGCCCCTCCTATATAGTACCTTACCTTTACGTTCAGAGCTATAACATGTTATCACTGTCATAAACTTAACCCAGCTTCCGAAGTCAGACTGCGGGGTGAAAGTCCGGTTGGGTAAATGGGTTTTAAGGTGAAGCATCAAGATGATGCTCCGAGGCAGTACACCGGATGTCAAAATGGCGACCGTGACAGGACAGTCGTTAGTTTTTTTCTGCATTTATATCTTTGGATACTAGTGAAGTTTAATGTGCTCAGTTGTTAGTCTATTTTGTAGTTCCTGTGTTTTCCTATTTTTAATTAGTCCTAGGTTTGGGGGTATAGTTAGATTAGGTTCGTTTATTTAATCTTAAGTCATTAAATTTTGGTTAAGCTATTTATTTGTGCTTAGTGCGCGAGTGAACTTTTGTTATTGTGAATTTTAAATTTCGTTTTGACTATAGAAACCTGACATTATTCAATATTTAGACTCAGTTAGTGTAGTGTTTAGTGTCAAACCGGTTAATATATTTGTAATTTTTTTACGATGTATTCTAAAAGATTGTGCCATCTTACAGTGGCGGAGAGCAAGTATGAGCTAAGTAAGAGTGGTCTTTGTACTAAAGGAAGTGCTAGTGACCTAAGGATCCATTTAGAAGAAGTAATACGATGCTCAGGAGTTGGCAATCCCTTAGATTACACCTTTTGGATCCCCACTGAGGATCAGTCTGGGTCGGATTTACTATTAGGTTCTCCCTTACTTGGTGATTGGTTAACGAAAGTAGATCTCGCGGTAGGAGGACCGGCACCGTTAGTTCCTTTACCTCAAGGCCCGAGTGTAGATATAGATGAGGCATTTAAGGACACAAGGGAATTACCATCTTGTTCTAGGAATGCATACGTATCGGTTCCGCCGTCAATCGAAAACCGAGGTACGAGAAAAGTGAATAGGCCTCCGGTCGCAACTGAAATCAACCAGTTAACTCAACAACAGATCACTGCTGGAGCGTCCTTATCGAATCCTTTTGCTGGATTGGAACCTCCTCAGATAAGTCGTGAAGCAATGAATACAATTCCTGCAAGACGTTCAATTGGACAACCGATTGTGACTTTTTATTCACCTCCAACTCATGAACCTGTTTGTGTCATCACTCTTGTTTTGTCTCATCCGAGTCAAAACGTGATGACAGAAAGAGTTTCAGATATACCGTTAGTACGCCATCCTCCTCAGATTTTAAATCCACCTCCTGTGTCAAGTAGAAGTAATGCGTATCTTCGGCGGGAAGAGGCCGCGCAACCGCGAAGTTTTCGTCCGTCTACTCAGATTTCACCAGCCACGCCAGTAGTTAGCTTTATCGACATGACTAACCTGATAGAAGCATTTATCCAACAGTCAAAGGAAAATCGTGCTCTCATACAAAGTTTTGTACAACGATTGGATGAGCCTAAACAGAAAGTGGATTGGGACCCAGCCTTGCTTGATTTTGTAATGCTGCCATTTGAAGGGAAAGTCTACGAGGACCCGGCCAAGGTGATCAGAAAATGGGAAACTGGCTTGCTAAAAAATAAAGTTCCTAAATCCTGTTGGGTTAAGGTTGCCCTTAAACACGTAGGCAAAGAGGTGCTAGACGTTTGGTGCTCCCAATGTATACTTGATGCCACCTGGGAAGAGTTTGTCAATTCTATAAACTCCCGTTACTCAGCTCCTAGTGACGTTTCCCAGCTTAGAGCAAATTATCATGGCGGTAAACAAGGTGAATGTGACAACGTCGAGAGATTCTTAAGAGAAAAATACGCGATATTCAAAATATTATACCCGTTAAACCAAGATTCTGACTTCATCGAAACGGTGACGGAATTAGTCGTGCCATACATGCGTCAGCTTTTGCGTTTGAGAGAGCCTAAATCAGTAAACGACTTTATTGTGATGGCCCGTAGACTGGAATCGGATCGGTGTAACCAGCCATCTACATCCTCTTCAACGAACCCCTTTTTGAGTCCAGCTACTCAACAGAAACCTGAGGTTAGGACAGATAAACCACGTCCCGAGTATCAACCTGCTCCGCGATTTCAAAATAGGTCAATGGGGGATAGAGGAAATAGTTCCATAGAAGGAACTCGGAGTAAGGAGAGCCAAATTTAAAATTAAACAAACATTTTTCCGAATTAAAGGAATTATCTATAGTTTTGCTGAGTTATGTCTATTTTCCGGATAGCACAACAAAATCTAAACATTAATTTTTGAGCCTAGTTTCAACTTTTTAGCACAAAGGCACCGGAAACAAGACATTAAAATACACACGCAAACACCCAATCAAAAAAACACGCACATACAGACAGCAATATGGTAAAAACTATTTAGAAGGTCATAAAAAGGCCTGAAGCAAATAATTCAGGCATAATCTTGGTTTAAGATGTTTAGTGCATATACAATACTTTTCCTACATACCCATAGTATAAATGAGGAAAAGAACAAAAAACACCTAGATATTTGTCTTTTAATAAAGCGTTTAGTAATGATTTATACAAAAATATACTGAAATCAACATTTAAATTTTAATGCTTTAATAGGTAACATTTGTATAAAGACATGCAAGTGTTTATTAAGAAACGGATAAAATAAAAAGGAAATTTAATATTTATTATGAATTTAGGAAATTTAATATAATATAGAAAATTCCTACATCATTTGATACTACCGAGTTTTGCATAACATGAATAGTTGACACAATATAATTGTGCGAGAGACACCTAGAAAATGTAACAAGCAATTGCAATCCTACATCTGGGATTGCTCAATCATTAGACATTCGTTATCATTGATGGCTCAACATAATCTTGCACAACTATCGTGAGTCAAATTTATTTCTTTCTAGAAATTTCCTTATATGCAAAAAAGGAATTCCTATTTAATATATTTTATAAGGATAGACCTTCTCTTAACTCTGTCTCAACAAATTTTATATTTTAACAAAAAAAACGTGAAATATAAAACTAATTTTAATCAACGGGATATATATAGTATTTTAGCTCGAAGCCCTACTACGTGTATCTAATATTCGTTTCCATGTTATTGATACTTCAAATATTTTCTTAAAATTAAAAAAACGTGAAACCGATATGGTAAACTTTTCTCTCGCCGTATCAGATTTGCTAAGCTCATCCTCACCACTTATAACTTGTTTAGCTCTCTCAAACTAGAAAGATCTAATTTATTCCCAGCAATTATCCATTCAGTTACCGACAACGCTCATAGCTACTTATTATAAATGAACAATCAGAAACCATAGAAATGTTAACAGTATTGAAAAAAAACTTAGTGTAATTTTTTATTACAGAAGGGGGCACACTTGTACCAAATTTCAACTAATTGTATTATTTTCGATTTTTTAAACAACGTATAATAAAAAAAAATATAATATAATAAATGTTTGAGAATGAGCATAAATGGAGTCCATCGTAATAGAACGAAAGAATAAAAAAGTCTCTCCACAGTTATAGATTTTATTAAAACTAAAGCAGAGCGCTTTCGACCTAACAAGAGGTCATCATCAGTGCCTATTAAACAAATAAGACAAAAAATGTCAAAACACACTTATACATAAAAAATTACAAAAATATACCAAAGAAAACAGATAAATTACAGAAATGGAGTGATAAATAATATATAAATAAATATAAATAAATAAAAATAAATACAAAAAATATAAATAAATAAATTAATTAAAAGTGAATAAATAGAAATATTACCGTTGAGCCGAGATAAAAGTGTTGAAAAGGTAGTTTTAAATATAAAACAAAATCAGGAAGGTTTGAGTAGGCTTGTAACAAGACACATACTGGTGGATGCAGGGTGCGGCGCTCGTAGTAGCGCATTGATAAGCGGCGTTCGCTCCCCTCTTTCATTCAAATTCAGATCACCAACAGTGTCTTGACTTCTAAAGATCTCTAAGTTCTCCAAAAAGTTCAACTTACGACCTTTTTCTCCGTAGTGAACTATGCAAGCTTTATGTGGCGCGTTCACGTGGTTTTCTGTGATAAGGTGTACGTAGAACTTGCTGGAAGTTCGCTTAAGGTGCTCAGAAAGTCTTGTGCTTAGTTTCCTACCAGTCTGGCCTAAGTACTCAGCTTGGCACTCCCCACATTGTACTTTATATACTCCACTGCGCGATTCTAAAGGGATCGGGTCCTTAACATTACTAAGGTAGGTTTTAAGAGTCTTACGGTTGCTGAAGCTAACATTTAAGTTACTGTGTTGTGGCTACACTGTCGTTGAGGCAACACTGGACATAACCGCCCAAAGGGGAGGTTATCTTGTTTTGCGGTTATCATTCGTCACGTTCTTGTTATTTGATTAATCTATTTTACGTTATACTTGTTAATTTAATAAATGTATCAATTATATTTGTTTAGTTTAAATATAATTAGACGACCTCGCAATACATGGTGTCAGGTGTGATCGGTACGAGATAGTTGTGTGCTCATTTTTGTCAACATGCCCGGTGGAGACGGTGACGACTCCGGTGTCGTTCAATCCGTTTTAACTAAGCCTCAAGCTCCTCAAGCTTTTTCGTTTAAACCAGAAGATTGGCCGGCTTGGAGAAGGAGATACGCAAGGTACCGGCGAGTTACCAAGTTAGACAAAGCTGACGGAGTTCAGCAGGTTGACCATTTTATTTATGCGCTCGGAGATGTTATCGCCGAAGATATCTTAGAAAGTTTCCAGCTATCGGAGGCGGATTCTAAAGATTTTAAGAAGGTTATCGAAAAATTCGATGAATATTATGTGTCCAAAAGAAATGTTATTTACGAAAGAGCCGTGTTTAATCGTAGGAAACAGAAGGAGGGAGAGGACGTCGATAGTTTTATCACTGATTTGTTTGTTCTTTCTAAATATTGCGAGTTCGATAAACTTCGAGAAGAATTTATTAGAGACCGAATTGTGGTTGGTCTTTTAGACGCGGATTTAGCGGAAGAACTACAAATGGACCCGACTTTGACACTTGAAAAGGCGAAAACGAAAGCCAAAATGAATGAACAGGTTAAGAAACAACAATGTACAGTAAGGGGAGTTTCGGATCAAAAAGAGCAGCTAGTTGTTGAAGCCATCTCTAAGAGAAAATTTCAGCCAAGATCGGATAAAGGAGTTCAGAACGGTAGGCAATATAATGCAAATTCTAGTTTTTCAAATCAAAATCCATGTAAAAGGTGTGATAAAACTCATGGTTATGGGAGATATCCTGCTAGAAGTGTGACATGTTTCCGGTGTTCGGATAGGGGGCACTATTCTAAATGTTTTCCAGATTCTAAAAACCAAGTTCAGGAAGTCCAGGATGAGGAAGAATTTTTTATAGATGAATGTGGGTCTAGTAGTACAGATAGAGGCTGGTTTGCTCGCATATGCTTATCGGAGGTTCCAATCAGATTTAAAATTGACACTGCTGCTGATGTTACTGTAGTGGGTGGTTCTATTATTGACAAACTAAAGATTAAAGAGCTCCAAAAAGTGGGCAATCGTAGATTTTATGGACCTGGTCGGTCTGAAATTCCAATGTCCGGAAAGTTCATTGCTGAGCTGAGATGGAAGGGGAAGAAGTGTAAACAGGAAATTTTTGTTACTGCTTCTGAACAGCAAACACCATTATTGGGTAGACCAGCAATAGAGCGGCTAGGCTTGTTACAGTGGGTAACCGAAGTTCAGTCCGGGTCTACTAACAGTACCCAAAGTGTTGTAAACAAGCACTCACTTGTTCACGGGACTGGGTGAGATGGATGTTTCATACAAAATAGTGTTGTCGGAGGAAGCTGTTCCTTATGCTATTGTAGCTCCCCGTCGTATAGCTATACCTTTGTTTGTTCTTTCTAAATATTGCGAGTTCGATAAACTTCGAGAAAAATTTATTAGAGACCGAATTGTGGTTGGTCTTTTAGACGCGGATTTAGCGGAGGAACTACAAATGGACCCGACTTTGACTCTTGAAAAGGCGTAAACGAAAGCCAAAATGAATGAACAGGTTAAGAAACAACAATGTACAGTAAGGGGAGTTTCGGATCAAAAAGAGCAGCTAGTTGTTGAAGCCATCTCTAAGAGAAAATTTCAGCCAAGATCGGATAAAGGAGTTCAGAATGGTAGGCAATATAATGCTAATTCTAGTTTTTCAAATCAAAATCCATGTAAAAGGTGTGATAAAACTCATGGTTATGGGAGATATCCTGCTAGAAGTGTGACATGTTTCCGGTGTTCGGATAGGGGGCACTATTCTAAATGTTGTCCAGGCTCTAAAAACCAAGTTCAGGAAGTCCAGGATGAGGAAGAATTTTTTATAGATGAATGTGGGTCTAGTAGTACAGATAGAGGCTGGTTTGCTCGCATATGCTTATCGGAGGTTCCAATCAGATTTAAAATTGACACTGCTGCTGATGTTACTGTAGTGGGGGTTCTATTATTGACAAAACTAAAGATTAAAGAGCTTAAAAGTGTGGGCAATCGTAGATTTTATGGACCTGGTCGGTCTGAAATTCCAATGTCCGGAAAGTTCATTGCTGAGCTGAGATGGAAGGGGAAGAAGTGTAAACAGGAAATTTTTGTTACTGCTTCTGAACAGCAAACACCATTATTGGGTAGACCAGCAATAGAGCGGCTAGGCTTGTTACAGTGGGTAACCGAAGTTCAGTCCGGGTCTACTAACAGTACCCAAAGTGTTGTAAACAAATACTCACACTTGTTCACGGGACTGGGTGAGATGGATGTTCCATACAAAATAGTATTGTCGGAGGAAGCTGTTCCTTATGCTATTGTAGCCCCCCGTCGTATAGCTATACCTTTACGAAATAAAGTAAAAGAAGAGTTAAACAGAATGGTTAAGGCTGGTATTATCGCCCCAGTTACAGAGCCGACAGAATGGTGTGCCGGCATGGTTCCTATTGTCAAGAAAGACAACTCCGTGAGGATCTGCGTTGATCTTACTCACCTTAATAAATTTATAAAAAGGGAAAGAACGGAAATGCAGAGAGTGGACGACGCGTTAGCTCTTGTCGGCAAGGAAGCTAAGGTTTTCAGCAAATTGGATGCCAACTCTGGGTTTTGGCAAATTAAGTTAGATCACGAGTCCACATTACTGACAACTTTTATCACACCCTTTGGGAGGTTTAGGTTTCTCAGGCTTCCTTTTGGTATTTCATCGGCACCGGAACACTACGAACGTCGAGTCAGGGAGATATTGAAGGATATTCCTGGAGTAATCAGTCAATTAGATGATGTTCTTATTTGTGGACCAAACCAAGCTATACACGACGAGAGATTAGAATTAGTGTTGTCAAGATTGTCGGCAGCTGGTGTCACTCTGCAGAAAAGTAAGTGTGTTTTTGGTGTAAACTCAATCAAATTTCTGGGTAATATAGAGTCGGCAGAGGGTATCTCGCCAGACCCTGATAAAATCAGGGCTATTACGGAGTTTAAAACTCCTAGTAATCGTACTGAGGTACGTAGTTTTCTAGGTATGGCAATGCAGCTATTGAAATATCTGCCTGGTCTTAGTGAGGTAACTTTACCTCTTAGGAAGTTATTAAGTACTAAAAATGAATGGGTGTGGTCCCACCCTCAGGAAGATGCGTTTAAAAAGCTGAAGGGTCTCATGACCTCGGCCCCTACGTTAGCTAAATATGACCCAAGTCTAAAAAGCCGAATAACCACTGATGCTTCTTCCTACGGAATCGGGGGTTTTCTTGAGCAGAAGCAAGCCGACAATACTTGGAGAGTGGTGGCATATTGTTCAAGATGCCTGAGCCCAGCTGAAACTAGATATGCTCAGCTAGAAAAAGAAGCGCTAGGAATAACCTGGGTTGCGGAACGTTTAAGCGTTTATTTAGTCGGTGCTGAATTTGATATTATTACAGATCATAAACCTCTTATATCTATATTAGGGTCAAAAGATCTGAATAGTATGTCAGCACGGTTGCAACGCATGAGAATGCGTTTAATGAGATTTAAATTTAATATAATGTTTGTTCCTGGAAAACAGATTGCTACAGCTGACTCTTTGTCACGAACACCAGTAGAAAAGCAAGGTAATAAAGATGTTTTGTTTCAGGAGGATATAGAAACGTATGTAAACCAGGTAGTTAGGAGTGTACCTTGCTCAAAAGCTTATTTAGCAACTTTATTGGAAGAACAAAAGAAAGAGGGTATGTATATAAAATTAATTAAATACTTGCAAAACGGCTGGCCTAAGTCGGCAGCGAACGATGTCCAAGTAGGGCATTTGTATAAATTTAGGTTTGATATTATTCAGAAGGATGGCCTAATTATGAAAAATTCACGCATTTAGTTCCACTTAGTCTCAGAAAAATTATGTTAACCAAAATCCATGAGGGACACTTAGGTCTAGAAAAATGCCGACGTAGAGCCATGCAAAGTGTTTGGTGGCCTGGTATTAATGCTGATTTGGCAGAGCATTCAAAAAATTGTATCCCTTGCATCCAAATGAAATCAAATACCAGAGAACCTATGCTGGCATCTGTCATGTCTGGCCCTTGGCAACAGGTCGGCATGGATATTTTCCATTTATCAGGAAGAAATTATCTTTTTATTCAAGACTATTTTTCTAAATACCCTGATGTTTACTCTTTAAAAAATTTAAAAGCTTCACATATTATTGATAAGATAAAATCTGCCTTCTCTAAATTTGGTATACCGTTTATAGTACGTGCTGATGCTGGCAGTCAATTTGATTGCGCAGAATGCAAGAATTTTGCATTGGAATACGGATTTGAACTGGTGATATCAAGCCCTAAGCTTTCTAGAAGCAATGGCTTAGCCGAGTCTGGGGTCAAGTCCATAAAAAGAATACTGAAATCATCAGCAGACCCGTACTTAGGCTTGCTGGCTTACCGTACTGCACCACTGGAATCTGGTCTTAGCCCATCTGAAATTATGATGGGACGTCGGATACGTGACACCTTACCTGTTTTATGCGACCAACTGCTTCCTCGTTGGCCTGGTTTTAAGGAGGTGTACAATAAAGAGGTCAGGTTAAAGGATCGACAAAAGAAAAATTATGACAAACGTCATAGAGTGAAACCCTTGACAACATTAAAAACAGGTACTCAGGTATTTGTCAAAGATAAAAAGAGGTTCGAAAACGTCAAAGCACAATACACTACACCTCGTTCATATGTAGTTACAGGTGGAGGAGAAAGTGGGATACGCAGGAATAGAGAACATTTAATCCCTGCCCCTGTCTCTATTAATCCACGGAAGTCTACCGGTAGAAGAAGTATGATCCCTGTTGAAGAAAATGGGGACCCTTGTCAACCAGTGGAACAGTCACCAAAACCTACTTTGCAATCACCTAAACATACAACTCCATCACCTAAAGCTACATCGGCATCACACGAAGCAACATCACAGTCACCTATAACTTCATCAAAGTCATCCATACCTAAAGATAAAAATAATAGTACACCAGTGAAAATTACTTCAAGATCTGGCAGAACAATCATTGCTCCTCAGCGCCTAAACTTATAACCCCTGCCGGAAGAGAGGATGTGTTGTGGCTACACTGTCGTTGAGGCAACACTGGACATAACCGCCCAAAGGGGAGGTTATCTTGTTTTGCGGTTATCATTCGTCACGTTCTTGTTATTTGATTAATCTATTTTACGTTATACTTGTTAATTTAATAAATGTATCAATTATATTTGTTTAGTTTAAATATAATTAGACGACCTCGCAATACAGTTACTACTCTTTAAAACACTACCTAAACGTTGCGATAAAGTACCGACGTAAGGAATGGAGCACCATTGCTTGATATTTTCAGGTTCTATCGCGTCCTGGCCATATTGACTATTCATAGCTCTAAGCACAAGCGCGGCCTCTTTCTTCCTTATTATTTTATTTACTATTTCCACCTGATATCCATTGACCCGGGCTATATCGCAAATGGTGTTGTATTCTTTAAGGTACGCTTCTCGATCCAAAGGGAGGGTAAGTAAACGATGAATGAGTGAGTTGAAAGCCGCCATTTTGTGGCACCACGGGTGATAAGAATCGGCCGGAATTATGTTGTCTGTGGATGTTGGCTTTCTATAAACTTCAAAACTAAGTTGACTTTCTTTCCTGAATATTGAGACATCTAGATAGTTAAGTTTGCCTCCTTCTTCTACCTCAAGGGTAAATTTAAGATAATGTTTACAGTTATTCAAATATTCCAGGAAAGAGTCAAGTTTACCAATCGAACCAACCCAGACCACAAAAATATCGTCTACATACCGCTTCCAGAACTTGATATATTTTCTGAACGGGTTATTAATGTCATCGATGAACTCTTTATAAAAGAAGTGCATAAATACATTAGCACCTAGGGGAGATAAAGGTGCGCCCATAGCTAAGCCTCCTTTGCCACTGTAGAACTCTTCATTAAAACAGAAATAATTTTGACTAAGGCATAGCTCCATAATTTCTAAAAGTTCAGCATTAAAGATTTTATCCGAAGAGTGTTTACTAAGCAAGGCACTGAACAAACGTAAGCAAGTATCGGATGGTATACATGTAAACAAGTTGACTACGTCAAACGATACTAAAATAAACTTATTAGGTAAGTGGACTGACTTCAAAGTCTCAACAAACTCACACGTGTTTTTCACAGCATCAATGGCTTGAAAGTTAGTTTTGTTGTAGAATATCTTATTTGCCCATTTACCCAGCTTTTCAGTAGCAGAGGAACAAAATGGAACAATAGGCCGAATATCCAGTCCTGGTTTGTGTACTTTAATAGCTCCATAGAATCTGGGTGGTATGGGATTAATATGTTTTAAACTATATTTAAAAAAGTTTTCAGGAAACAGGGATAACTCTCTCTTAAGTATGTCGACAACCTTTTGTTTAAACTCCTCTGTAGGATCCTTGTCAAGCTTCCCAAAACCATTTTCATTTAAAAACTTAAGTACTTTGTCCTTATAGACATCTTTATCAATGACGACACTGCAATTGCCCTTATCAGCCTTGATAATGATAAGGTTATAGTCATTAAGTTTTCTCTGGATGTTTTTTAGAGTTTTATTTTCTTTCTTTATTCTGGTCTTTTCAGCTCTAGAGACATTGTGTTTCTGATGTAGTCATCAATTTTCCTACTACATTCGGTCTTAATCCCATTATCTATAAATAGTGAGTCCAATGATGAAATAAGGTTAGCCAGATCATAATAAGATGGCAGAAATTTAGGGCTATACTTCAATCCTTTATCTATCATCTTCCTTTCTTCATCAGTAAATATATCCGGTTCTATGTTTACAAACTTAGTACGAGAATAGAAATTAAAAGATTGGGATTGAGAGCTATCGTTAGTAGACGTAGTATCACTATTATAAGAAGCGGAAGATGTCGAAGGGTTTTCATAATTGGTTATTGTAGTAGGTAGAGGCTGGTTATTTATGTGACTCGATGACGTCATAGAGTTCCCAACATTCGGTGAAACGTCATTGTTAGTTAAAGATGGGGATATATTAAAGATTTATATATTATTTATCACTCCATTTCTGTAATTTATCTGTTTTCTTTGGTATATTTTTGTAATTTTTTATGTATAAGTGTGTTTTGACATTTTTTGTCTTATTAGGTCGAAAGCGCTCTGCTTTAGTTTTAATAAAATCTATAACTGTGGAGAGACTTTTTTTTTTTATTCTTTCGTTCTATAATATAATAAATTATATATATAATATAAATATAATATAATAAAATGATATTATAATATAATAAAAATCGGTGATACTATAGCGGGGGTGGCGCGAGCCATCCTGCGCCTCATATGACGCATGCGTCACATGTTCACCTTCTTCACCATTCGCGCAGGCGCGAACCAGCGAGCTAGTTTTGCATTATCTATGGGGTCATTCTTGGCTACAAACCAGTTTTAAGCCAAAACCGGAAAAACGGTATTCCAGTCCTACCAAAAATTCACAAATTAGACAAGGTTTAACTCTCTAGCATAAATAAACTGGGAGCTATGATGATAATAGTCATATAAATACAGTCACACACACATAAACACACACCCACACTTACAGACATACAACATATCTAAAATCCGCTATTCAGAAAGTCGGATAATTTAGGTGAAAATGCTGTTTTGGAGTTAAAGCGCAAACACGATACTTTTCTTATACCTACCATGTAAAGAGGAGGAAAAGAAAAAAAAACAGAAACCTTACTTTAAAAATATAATAATCATAATAATACCTGTTTAGAGCATTAAGGCTGCATTTTATATCTAACGTTCAATTTTCAATTTTAAGAAAAGCTTCTTTAAACAACTGACTTAACCAATTAATTTATTAAATTTAGCCAAAAGACGTAGAGTGCATTCGACCGGTAAAAACTAATAAATGTTACGGACCGTGCGTAGTAAAGTAATAATTTAAGTAGCTTTAAAAGCTAGTTGCCCTAAAAGATAACTAGCACTAAGCTAGTGAGCTTAGAAGCTTTAGAATTTAATAAGGCAATAAAAGGGATTTCAACAACTTTAAGTATACTCGGAACTCATTTCTTTATTGTTAAAACGACTAAATTGGTTTTATTTAAAATTTATATAAAAAAATCTTAACAAAAATTAATATTAACCTTAGTAACTTTTACATAAATAATAGGCCAATGCCACCACAATCTCTGAGGCAATTTTTTTTGCCCGTATCGACCGCTTCAACATCTTAGCAGTAAAGGACACTTATTTGAAACTTTAATTTATTTTTTCCTACATTACAAATTTTAATTTTAAGGCTATTTTTATAACATTTTCAGCCCCGAGAGAAGAAACAGTTAAAAGTTTAGATACGCCAGCTCTTTCAAAATAAATTAATATTTAACCAAACAATATAAAAAATGCTACATTTTTAAAAAAAATGAAAATATAAAGGAAAATCTGGTTAAAGCTTATTTTCTGTTAAATATTCATTTTTTTATAAAAGGAGATAATTGAATATTTTTTGTTTAATAATTGGGTATAGAAAATAAATACATTATAATATTTTAATACTTTTTAGTCATGTTAGAAAAACTGAATTCTACATAAAATGCTTACTTTAAGGTAAAATTCAATTAAGTTGCTTCTAATTAAGATATTTTATGGACCGTACAAATTTACATTAGACATGAAGAAAATATTATAAGAAAACTTTTAGCATCCAAATTCACTAAAAGGAAAAGATATAGTTTGGTGCCAAATAAGTAGAATCAAAGGCTATAGCTTTTAACAACATTGATTTTAAGGAAAAAGATAAATAAGATGGCCTGTGAAAATGGTTTTGTCTACGGATCGAGATAAAATAAATTTGATAAGTTATATTTGTAAGAAATGTTAACTTAATTGCATTGTTTTTCAACTTTTTACAATATTTTAAAAACGTACACAAACCAATCAAGGATTTTTATTTGGATATTTCATTTTTATTCTTAATTATTTATTTTTGCAGTTTGAAGTTTACTTTGTTGGGATTTTGAATAGGTTAATTATGTTAGGGAACATTTTTTCATGGGGTAAAATTGTTGGGGTTTGGTCCCTAGATTTTTTGAGGCTAAGGGAAATAGTTTATTATTTCACGGATTTGAGAGTATTAATTATATTTTTTAATTATGAGAAGCGTAGAGTCTTAGCTCTTTTAGTCTTGCTTAGGTTACCTTGAATTTTAATTATATTTTTTAATTTTGAGCGTTCCGTCTTAAATTTTGGACAGTCTAGTAGAATATGTTCTACTGTAGGGCAGGTGTGGCAATAGGGATTCGCTTAATCCTATCTTGTTTAACCAATGTTGATACAATTTTAAATCCAAAAAAGACAATCTGAGAGCTATTTTACAAAAAGTTTTAGTATAAAACGGCTAACTCTCCAACTAAGCGCTAAGAAACCAAACATAGCTGTTTTAACTCAACTCATGAAGTGTTGCATATTATTTAAAAAATGTTTTTGAGATAAAATACTACACAATATACACATCACTTGTTTGCGGTATGTTAAGAAAGCTTATTACATAATATTCATCGACATATATCATAAATATAAAATTATCTTTTTTTAAACGCATTACCATTTTTTGCTATTATAGTGTTTATATTTTTTAATTAAAAATAAGTAAAAAAAATATAAGAAAATAATAATTATAAAAGATAAGTACAGAATTTACACAGAAATGAGATAAGTATCGACCCTTTGTTAATAAATAAAGTAGCATATAAATTATTCTGTAAGTAAACCTTGGCAAAACACCAAGAAGGTGTTTTGGATCTAAAATTTAGTAAGAGACTAATCGGAAATCAGGAAATATATTTTTCTTGGCATTTGTTCAATTTTCTTTAATGTCCATATTTAAGCTCGTACTTTTGACAAATTTAAAGAACGTAAGGATATAGAGTATATTACTAAGCATAAAAATAAGATAAGGTTAGATCAAATATGACCAAATTTTTTTACTTTTAAGTAAAAAATATTTTATATTTCCTGCGAAATAATATGGGGAAAACCATGCTACTTTTCTAAAAATATTAAGACAAGGAGCCGTATTAGAGGCCAACCATTTTCATTTCTAATCAAAACTAATACAAAAATGGACAGGGAACCTTGGGACGTTTTTTCACGCTTATCTATCAAACTAGCATCGCTTGTTTGAGAGCGTAACATAGGGATTATTCATGCCTAAAAAATCTTTTTGCTGAACAACTTAAGTTACTTCGGACTTTTACAATTACAAAAAATGTTTGTCTCGAGCTATTGATTTTGAACAATGCATAAACTTAATTATTAAAAATGATTAGATAAAATCAAGTATACTAAACTTTCACCCTTTAATATTTTATAAGGACTTAATCTAGACTAGCAACTAAAGTTTAATTAGAGTCTCGTAATTCAGACAGGCTAGTTTAAGATGAATAATTAATATTTTAATTATTCATCTAATAATTCTATTTTAACAGGCATTGCTAAAAAATAACGGTAAGTAACAGTTTTATAATAATTCATAAAAAACGTAATTAGGTAGATCCATCATAATACGAAAATGCCTGAAATAATTTTATTCTACGAAAATGTATTAACACATGGGCATAATATATCATCAGACATACATAATTCTGTTAGTTTTAAGTTTTAAATAACCTAAACTTTATCAAATTACCTGGGTCTTGTTTTACCTATTTAAATATATTCTGGGATTTCAAAGCTTGTAACATGAATTTAAAATATCAAACTCTAAACTAACTTTTAAAGATAATTATAAGAAAAAGATAGTAAAACCCTTTTGAAAATGTTAATGGCAAAGTTTAAAAAAATACATGTAGAATAAGAAATGCCAATTCTAACTAAACAAAAGATTTTAATAATACAGAAAAAAGTTTTATCAGTAAGCGAATTTATTTGATCAATTATTCTAAACAAAAAGAAATAAGTTTATTTTAACTAACTCAAAGATAAATAATAACTGATTGTAATAACAAGGGATAATCAAATTGATTGCTTAAAATGCCGAGGGTTAGGTTCCAACAATAGTAGATTCATTGATAACTGATTTATTTAACAACTAAGAATAAGGCCAGATAGTATCCTCTCATACAGTCAACCTGCATATACATTTTCAGTCAAAATTATTACAACAAATGCAAATCTTTTTCATAAAATAAATTAACATTTTAATATACAAAATCTTTCTCTCTAAATCCTTTACTAAATTTATTTAATCGTCTGTTTTCTATAGTTGAATTATTATCAGTATAATCTGTTATTCATTATTGAATTAATGCTATTGAATTATTCGTGTATAGTATATTAGTAAAGGAAATTTAATCAAACTATTAGAAAAATACTACGAAGAGTAGACGGTAAATATTTATATTATTAAGTGCAGTAGTATAAACGGAACATTTCTTTTAAACTTAAATATTTCTTTTTAAACGGTAAAATATTTTACAATTATTCGATCTAAACTTGAACAACCTAGAATCTAAAAGTCTTTTAAAAAGATCGACATTATTTAACTTTTTACATTCTTCACCTACAAATGTACGAATACGAAAAAGTATTTCGTTCACCCTAAAAACCCAAAACCGTTATTTCATCAAAATCATTCGTTTTAGGAACTTTTATGACGTTCTCAGTGGATTTTTACTTTTTCTTTTGTATACCGTTGTTATATAGGAAAAGTATTGTGTTTACACAAAATACAAAAATGAAACCGGGATGTCACCGGAATCATCCTTTTTTGGAATTTTTAAGGCTTCCTGAGTGGTATTGACAAAGCTCAATCATCGTAGCTCCCATATGTATAGTTTATGTATGCTAAAGAGTTGAAACCTTGCACAACAATCAGTCAATAGGTGCGGTTGTGCAATTTAGGAAATATTCTTTATGACGTCATTACAATCATAATAATGACTCTTTTTAAAAAATCATAAAACGCGAAAAAATGTGAGAAACAATTTGAGATTTAACGCGCATAAAGGTATGTATAAGCCTTATATATGTGCTAAGTTTCATCTCATTATCAGCATTAGTTTAATAGTTACAAAGTTACTTGTGAATGTTAAAAAAAATTAAAATTAAAATTAATTTGAGTTGAAATTTAGTACAAGTATATATAACTTTATGTAAATTATAAGTACACCAAGTGTCGTTCCAATACAAGTATACTTATGATTTTTATTGGATCATAAAAGACACACTGCATCGAGCGTGGTCTGAGTCTGGATGGGTGATTGCCGTAAATAAAACAGATGTCTTTTCTAGAAAGGTTTTGCAGTATAAATAGTACGAATTGAATATTCTGAGAACGAGTGATGCGAGTCCGAAGTAAGGAGTGAGCGAATCCAATGTGATTAGGAAAAGTTCGGAGATACTACGTACCCGCTTTTTTTATCATGCTGGCAGTCTGTGGGTGTATCACGCCTAACTCCGGCTGTGTTTACGTTACATAGTCGTAACGTGGCACCAAAATCAGGCATAACGTCTTGTTTAAAATTTGATAATACTGGAGTAGAAATTATACACAAGTAGACATTTATAAATACTAAATCGTTTCACAAAATTTTATTTTTATTACCAAAGTTGCCATTTTAAATAATTTAAAAAATAAAGTTTAAAAAGTGACTTAAAACTTGCTAACATGTTTGTAAGGAGAGAGTATGTTAGGACACTTCAAAAGTAAAGTTACAAGTGGCTTTTAACATTTTTCGTAAGGCTTTTTAAAATCTTTGAGTGTTCTTTAAATAATTTTTATGAAATTTTATCTCTTACCCGCAGGGTTATTTCAAGTACTTTATATAAACAAAAAAAATTAAGCAAATATGTTTCACTCAAGATTTAAGAGTTAGCTTTGTAAGTTTTATACAAAAATAATTCTAGCGCGGTGGTTCGCATGTCAGGCGAATTTCTTTTAAAATGCGTGTTTCCGTACTTAAAACCCCATTTCTTGATTAAGGTTCTGGTTTATGCTTTATAACTTGAGCAGATATTCAATTATCAAGCACTACACGTAACTCATTTTTCTTAAATTATTCAAAGTAAATGCGCACAATTATCCTGTTGGCACTACAAAACTATGCCTCTAAAATTGACATTGTACACCAATATTAGCACTAGTTTCATGCTTAGTTGGCTTATTTGCAGTTTTTAGCGCATTTCCAACAAAGGTTTAGATAATTAAGTAGCTGCTCAAGTTATAAAGGACAAAGAAGAAACATAAGCAAGAAATGGATTATAAAGCACGGAAACACGCATTCCAAAGAAAATTCACCTGACATGCAGAACACCGCGCCAGAAGTATTTTATAGTTATAAATTTATACAGTGTAAAAAACGATAAAACATTATCGTCCTTTCCAGGATTCGAACACAGGTAACTTTAAGTGCAAGCTTCATGCACGTATCATTCAACTCACAGGCCAAAAACAGCAAAAACGACTCCTCGCTTAAAATATACGGTTTACCGGCCGTATTTTAGGTTTTCTGGCGAGTGACCACCGTTTTATCGACTTTTTGGTCACTTAAAGCCGTCAAAAAGTCGCCCCTTCTCTTTTCGTTTTCAGGGACCTCTGAAACATATTTTTGTCGTAGTCCAAGGTTTAACTTCCGCCATGACGCCTATCCCATTAGCGATTTTTTTCTAACGGAAATTCGCAAAAAGATATTTTACCTAAGGATCTAAAAGCAATGTAGTATTTAAATAGAGATAACCATATTAATCAACCTTAATCTTCGGTGGAAAAATCTCACCTAAGCATGGATGCTCTTCAAGGTTCTGCTCTTGGGACTCTGCGATTTCTCATCTTAACTAATGGTCTTTCTGAATATAAAGCACTAAGTCTGTATAGCACGCTTAACTGGAAAGCTCATGTCTAGGAAGCAGTAACCATCTATTATGCTTCACTACTACTTACAAAAATTATGATCTATTACTTTCCACATAAATTTTGTTTAATTGTAATTCTAATTCCATAAACATTTCAATCCTTGAATGCTCTATTCTACAAGAATGAGAAGAGTCATAAAAAGTATTAATAATACAATATAACGCTAATTTTATCCAGTGTATACGTTTTGTTTATTATTGATTATCAAATTTAATTTAATATAAACAAAAGAGTTATTAAGAGAGAAGTTTAATAATAATAAATATCACAATTATAAAAGAGAAATGGGACTAATTATAATATTTCTGCTTCCAGACTCCCCTATAATAATAAATTCCACCATAAATAAATTGAAAGTTTTATTAAGGAAACTTCTTATAAAATTAAACTACTACAAAAAGAATCTTTATACGATAGTATGTTGCTTAGAAATGTTACGATTAATGTAACATTTTGAAATGTAAACTTAAAAACGGTTGATACTTTTTTAACTGTTACTTTAGGGATTATTGTGCAAAAGTATTTTTTTTAAAAAATGTTTGAAAAACATCTTGGCCATTAGGTAACCTTCATTCTGCAATGGGTATTAATGATATTTTGACGAACGTAGCAAGTCACTTTGACTTAACACTGTTAGAGTTTCAGTTGCATGCATGATATGCTAAGCATTGGATCACTTTGATAGAAAACTGTAGGCGAGTAAAGTAATTTCATTTAAGCTTCGTGTAAACGAAGCAACTCTAAAGTTGCATAGATAGAGTTTCAGTTGCATGCATGATATGCTAAGCATTGGATCACTTTGATAGAAAACTGTAGGTGACAAAAGTAATTTCATTTAAGCTTCGTGCAAACGAAGCAACTCTAAAGTTGCATAGATAGAGTTTCAGTTGCATGCATGATATGCTAAGCATTGGATCACTTTGATAGAAAACTGTAGGCGAGTAAAGTAATTTCATTTAAGCTTCGTGTAAACGAAGCAACTCTGCAGTTGCTTAGAAACAGTAACGTTGAAGTTGCAGTAGAAAGAGAGTCTGAAGTTCCGAGGCATCCCGTACCCGATTTCTTTTTTTGTTCATTTAAAATAAAATAAAAAACTTTTTTTAAAGTAACTTGAAGTAATAAAATGAATAAAAAATATTTCCAAATATTATAAAATAAAATATACCCATGAGTGGTTGTTTAATAGTAAATCATCAAGTTTAATGGTATACATCAAAATAAAATTAAAATTCAAACAATATAACTTATAATAAAAAAAAGAAAACTTCAGGTAAAAAGAGCAATAAACTAAGCAAAATATGTATTCTATTAGTAAAAAGTATGAAAAAACTCAAAGAGAATAATAAATTATGATATACCTTAAAAAGAAAATATGGCACGCGAAGCAAAGTGTTTCCTACTTTGTACTCTGATAATGGAAATCCTCTTCCACAGCTCTACCTGAAATGAACATAATTGTAAATTTTACAAGTATAGACGGAATTCAGGACGGACCGCTCTGCGGCCCAAAATACTAAGCAGCATCAAACGGACTACCGCGCCAAGAATTTTTTAACTCTTGACATATTGGCAGAATGATAAGAACTACATGAATGGTACATGTGCACACATAGGATGCTTCATACGGATTTTTTTGGCTTAATTATTTTCCAAAGGTGGTTGCCTTTCCTAAATTCCTTTTCTCTTTGCATCTCGAAATTACTTTACTTAAAAATTATACTACAAAACATAAATTTGCTCCAGTAGTAATTTGGAGTATTACACTTTATTTAAATTATACATTTTATAAATATAATTTATGATACTTTTTTAGATGGTAAGTTATTATCCTCCCCCGTGTGAAAATAAATGTTTGTTACTCCCCGATCGTAACATCTTTGGTAAGTTTTTATTTTAAAAAATCGAGTACGAGGTACCTAGGGACTTTTCTACATCACAACGGATTTGCTACACTCATCCTCCTTCCACTTTCGGACTCGCTTGACTCGTCCTCAGAATATACAGTTCGTCTAATGTATGCTGCAAAACTTCATCAGACCCGCTTCGCTTTTCTTCAGTTAGTGAATACATCATCAGCGGTCACCCATCAAAGCACTGACCATGCTCCATGCTCCTTAGCTTTTTTGATCCAACAAAAATCTTAAACTTATTACGTAATGGTATACATACTCGTCCTAAATTTCAACTCAAAAGAATTATTTTCAGATTTTTTACACTGTTTTATAAAACGTACATAAGTCAAATGATAAATATTGAATAAATGCTGATAATAAATAAATAAAACATGGCACATATGTTAGTCTTATACATGTCTACATGCTTGCCAAATCTCGATTCAATCGCATCATTTTTCTGCATTTGTAATTTTTCAAAATTTTTGCTGAGTCATTATTGCGGGTTAATGACTTCATAAAAAAATATTTTCCGAATAGCACGAATACAGCGGTAGAGTGATTTTTTTACAATTTTTCAACTCTCTAGCATAGATACACTGGACGCCACGAAGAAAACAGACACACACACACACACATACAGACAGATAACTTTGTAAAAAAACCATTCAGGAGGCCTTAAAAAACACCTGAATAGGACAATTTCGTTGACATCCCGGTTTTGGATATTTTTTTTGCAAATACAATACTTTTACGGTATAAATGAGGAAATTTAAAAATAATGAGAGTAAATAACAAAGCAATCATGTATGCCAAAATACCTAATCATATTTGCAAAACGGAATACTGATCAATACAATCTATACTATAATTAATTATATATACAATTATATCTATAATTAAACCAGTATCCTGACGAGATAGTACAACCTCTGGTCGGTTGTACTCAATGCCACCAAAATTTAGCACGTGTAAAAATGTTTACGTATTATGTCTTTCCTGGTGGCGCTTGCAAGTACCACTCGATATAAGATCCTGTCTCTTATAGCTATGATATTACACACATAAAATAAATAAATGTAGCAGTTAATATCACAAGTGTAAATTTATTCACTTTATAACATACGATGTAACTTAATTAAAGTAAAAAGGAAAAAACTAACATTTTAAATGCATCGCTGTCAATGCCATAAGATTATGACTCCTTTTAGCGAATTTCCTTTGGAAATTCGGCTAATGGGATAGGCGTCATGGCGGAATTCGAACCTCGGACCACGACACAAATCCGTTCAGAGGTCCTAATGACGAAGAAATACGTTTCGCGAGACTTTAATATATATATATATATATATATATATATATTAATATATATATATATATATATATATATATATATATATATATATATATATATATATATGTATATATATATGTATTTCTAGCCACTTTCTTGTAAACACTCTATCTTTCGAACGGATTAATATTTTTTAACCAAACTTGGTACAAAAATCAACCTTCGGGAGGACACGAACCTATTGAAAACCAGGTTTTTGTGACGTCATTAACCGGTTTGCTGAGTCAGCAAAATTTTCAAAAATCGGCAAAATTCAGGGTTAATATTTTTTGCCGCGAAAAAGGTCAATATTTATGTTTTTTGAGACGCTGAATCGAATGAAACCTGTTCGAAGTCGATACGACCACTTTAAGTGACCAAAAAGTCGAAAAAACCATTGTAAATTACCAAAAACCAAAATTTAGGTCGATAAAAAATAAATTTCGAGTGGGGTGTCGTTTTCTATGTACTTTTGGGCGCTGAATCGAATGAAACCGGTCTGAAGTCGATACGACCACTTTAAGTGACCAAAAAATCGAAAAAACATTGTAAATTACCAAAACCAAAATTTAGGTCGATAAAAAATAAATTTCGAGTGGGGTGTCGTTTCTATGTACTTTTGGGCGCTGAATCGAATGAACGGTCCGAAGTCGATACGACCACTCTAAGTGACCAAAAAAGTCGAAAAAACCACAAAAATTATAGTAAACCAAAATTACGGTCGTTAAAAATTAAATTTCGAGTAGGGTGTCGTTTTCAATGTTTTTTAGGCCTCTGAGTTGAATGCCAGTGGTCCGTCAATGCAACTACTCAAACTCAGGGTACCTGGGTTCAAATCCTGGAAGGGACGATCATTTTTTATCGTTTTTTTTTTACTTAATATAAGTTTACAACTAGAAATAATTCTGGCGCGGTGGTCCGCATGTCGGCGAATTTCCTTTGGATGCGTGTTTCCGTGCTTTTACATTATATAAGTTTACAACTACTAAATAAATAAATCCCCGCGGTGGTCCGCTGTCGGGCGAATTTCATTTAGAATGCGTGTTTCCGTGCTAAACAACCCATTTCTTGCTTATGCAAGAACCATGCCCATTGCGTGGTTCCGGTTCATGCTTTAGAACCTAAGCAGTTACTCAATTGTCAAGCACTGCTCGTAACTCATTTTGTCTGTATTTTCAAAGGAAATGCGCTAAAACCTTTAAAGATAACTGACTAAGCTTAAAGATAGTAACTAAGCCTTAAAATAGTGCAAATAATAGTGCGTACTTCTAATTTTAGAGACATAGTTTTGTACAACACTGGATAATTATGAGCATTTTCCTTTGGAAAATACAGACAAAATGAGTTACGAGCAGTGCTTGACAATTGAGTAACTGCTTAGGTTCTAAAGCAGGCCTGGGCAAACTTATCTAGTAAAGGGCCGCTTAGTCTTTTTTCAACCAGTCGCGGGCCGCATTCCTTAAATTTTAAAGTATGCTAAACCCGCAAGAAATTGCAGTTACGCTGGTGTCTTACTAAAGTCAAATTTATTCTCAAAGAATAAGAATTGGGGAACTTTAGCACTAAACGGAAAAAACAAAACGGAGTATCTTCGTCAGATCTTGAAATATAACTAAAGACAAATTTTGCCAGAATACTAGGTGTAAAAATATTTGTAAAAAGTATCCCTATGAAATAAAACTCAAAGGGATTGTATTTTATCAACTCCTTTTTTTATCTTCGCCAAATCCGACAATGAGAATTGATATAAAAGGCGGCCGCTCTTTATGTAATTGTTTCTTATCTTACTAGTTTTTGTTTCTCCAGACTTTAAAGTTAATTTAACAATCCATTATTTCCTTTTTTGATATCTAACTTTTCATAATAATTTTGAGTTAAACAATTTATTTGGTTATATACCTAATGTTTTTTTAAATTTAAATTTTCTTTTTCCAAAATTTTAATTTTTCACGCGGGCCACATAAAAATGCTTCGCGGGCCGCATGTGGCCCGCGGGCCGTAGTTTGCCCAGGTCTGTTCTAAAGCATGAACCGGAACCACGCAATGGGCATGGTTCTTGCATAAGCAAGAAATGGGTTGTTTAGCACGGAAACACGCATTCTAAAAGAAATTCGCCCGACAGCGGACCACCGCGGCGGATTTATTTATTTAGTAGTTGTAAACTTATATAATGTAAAAATTCTGGCGCGGTGGTCCGCATGTCGGGCGAATTTCCTTTGGATGCGTGTTTCCGTGCTTTTTACAATATATAAGTTTACAACTACTAAATAAATAATTCCGGCGCGGTGGTCCGCTGTCGGGCGATTTCATGTAGAATTCGTGTTTCCGTGCTTAACAACCCATTTCTTGCTTAAGGTTCCGGTTCATGCTTTAGAACCTAAGCAGTTACTCGATTGTCAAGCACTGCTCGTAACTCATTTTGTCTGTATTTTTCAAAGGAAATGCATAATAATCCAGTTGGTTGTTCAAAACTATGCCTCTAAAATAGAAGTACGCACTATTATTTGCACTAGTTTAAAGCTTAGTTACTTATATTTAAGCTTAGTCAGTTATCTTTAAAGGTTTTAGCGCTTTCCTTTGAAAAATACAGACAAAATGAGTTACGAGCAGTGCTTGACAATCGAGTAACTGCTTAGGTTCTAAAGCATGAACCGGAACCTTAAGCAAGAAATGGGTTGTTAAGCACGGAAACACGAATTCTACATGAAATTCGCCCGACAGCGGACCACCGCGCCGGAATTATTTATTTAGTAGTTGTAAACTTATATATTGTAAAAAGCACGGAAACACGCATCCAAAAAATTCGCCCGACATGCGGACCACCGCGCCAGATTTATTTTCTAGTTGTAAACTTATATTTAAAAAAAACGATAAAAATGACCGTCCCTACCAGGATTTGAACCCAGGTACCCTGAGTTTGAGTGCTCGTATTGACTCCGGACCATTGCCATTCAACTCAGAGGCCCAAAAAACATAGAAAACGACGGTACTCGAAATTTATTTTTTATCGGCCTAAATTTGGTTTTTGGTAATTTCCAATGGTTTTTTTGGACTTTTTGGTCACTTAGAGTGGTCGTATCGACTTCGGACCGGTTTCATTCGATTCAGCGCCCAAAAGTACATAGAAAACGACACCCCACTCGAAATTTATTTTTTATCGACCTAAATTTTGGTTTTGGTAATTTACAATGGTTTTTTGGACTTTTTGGTCACTTAGAGTGGTCGTATCGACTTCGGACCGGTTTCATTCATTCGATTCAGCGCCTCAAAAACATAAATATTGACCTTTTCGCGGCAAAAAATATTAACCCTGAATTTTGCCGATTTTTTAAAAATTTCGCTGACTCAGCAAACCGGGTTAATGACGTCACCAAAACCTGGTTTTCAATAGGTTCGTGTCCTCCCAAAGGTTGATTTTTGTACCAAGTTTGGTTAAAAAATATTAATCCGTTCGAAGATAGAGTGTTTACAAGAAAGTGTCTAGAAATACATATATATATACATATATATAATAATATGTATCTATATATATATAATATATATATATATATATATATATATATAATATATATATATATATATATATATATATATATATATATATATATTATATATATATATATACATATAATATATGTGTATATATATATAAAGTCTCGCGAAACGTATTTTTTCGTCATAAGGACCTCTGAAACGGATTTGTGTCGTGGTCCGAGGTTCGAATTTCCCCATGACGCCTATCCCATTAGCCGAATTTCCAAAGGAAATTCGCTAAAAGCACGGAAACACGCATCCAAAGGAAATTCGCCCGACATGCGGACCACCGCGCCAGAATTTTTTCAAATATAATTTAATGCTTCATATCTAAAAAGTCCCTAAAATGTTAAGATAATATTAATTATGAGATTAAATGTACCTCTTAGTACTCCCCCTCAGTGCAACAAAGGCTTCTTAGCCTACAATACTCTTTTCAACAGCTATAAAACAACCTTAAAATGTTTCCTTAATAATTGAATTTATTAGTACAGGTGTTTAATGTAATCAGTGTAAGTAAAAAAAAAAACCTACACACAAAGCAGCTTTTCCTTTTTTACACCTCGAATGAAGAGAAATGCTAACTATTTTTAGCTCAACAAAATACAATCATAATACATTTTATCTTGGTTAATTTATTTCACTCTAATTTCTTCTTGAATGTAACAAGAAAAATGTATTGTTGATGAATCCCATCTTACGAAACCACCCTAATAACAAGACTATATTTGTGAATATTTTTGTTAAACACATTTCTCTCAATAATTTCCTAAAATAAATTATTTTTTTTAGTATTAAAATTAAACAAAAACCCCCACGCGATATTAAATAATAGATACGAAGAAAGAAAAAATACAGATAAAAGATGTAAAAATAAAGATAAAAAAAAAATTACTTCACTTCAGTAAAAATTAAATAATTACTGGTAATCAATTCAGGCACAGCCGAGATCTGTCATGTGATTTTTAATCCAAACCCCTTATGCCCATATGGCTGGGTACAATTTGGAAAATTTCTTAAATTTTTGTTAAAGTCAAATTTATATTTTACGTTTACTTCCCCTCTCCCTAACATTTTCCAAATCGTTAGTCGTAATTTTATTTTAATATTTTAACACATTTTCCCATTGATGCTTGGCTAGATATTGTTTATGATTATTGAGATGAGAAATTTAGATACATTTTATGTATTTATAGTTTTAAGTTTAATAAGAACCTTTGCTTGTTCTAGTTCGTATAACATAAACTAGTCCGACTATCCCTAGCTGCTTTTAACAAATATTGAAACTATAATAAGTCAACATTTGATGTATTTTTTAGGATACCTTAAGTTCATCACGAAAGTTAACTAGTTTAGTTGCTAAGTTAAATATTGAAGTAAAGTAATTGTCTATATGAAATTTATCGATAGTTTATAGATAGAAAAATTTTAATTGTGATATAAATTGATTTTCGAAAGTAACACCATCTTTAACATTGGGAATATATATGTCAACTGTTATGTACTGAAAAGTATGGATAGTACATTAAATTCTTGTAATGCTTTTCTTAATATTTTGGTATAATAATACATGGACTGCAGCATGATTATAGGCTATATGTAGATCTAAAAATAGCTGATTATCTTATGGTTTCACCTTACATTCTTGAAAATATGGAAAACTAATAAATTTAGAGTCTACCGAGAACGCATACATTTGTTAGCCGAGATTTAGATTTCCTTTTTTACTCAAAAGATAATTCTTGTATTGCATATGAGCTGCTATCGGCTCTGTTGGAAAATATCTTACGTTTCGGTTCACGAAGGTCACATACACTATTTAATTAATTATTTAACAATTCCGGCGCGGTGGTCCACATGCATTGCCATAGAGTATTTTCATTTTTCCAAAAAAATTTTTACTCATAAAATAATTAAATGTGTTTAAAAAATATATTAAGCTGTAAAAAAATATTTAATTTAATTTAAAATTAAAAGAGTTAAAAAAGAGGAGAGAGTGGGCTAAAAACGGAGCTGTAATTTTTACAAAAGAAGACAAGTGTTCCTTGAAAACGGACATTTTAAGGCAAAAGAGAGCTTGGCAAACAAAAAAACCGATTTATTACATGGCAGCTTATGAAGTGTTTCTTTTGTTAGTTTTTTCTAATTATTTTGTTGTTTTATATTATGTTGCTTGCCAAATTCTCTTTTGCTTTAAAATGTCCGATAAAACCTCAACAACACGATAAAAGACATAATTTAACACTGTATTTAGCATAAAACTTTGTAAAAATAAGAATAAAAATAAAAACGATTTAATTTTAACCTCTCTTCTATAAATAAAACAAACGACTAAAAAGCAACAACGACGAAAAAAGCATGCTTTTTTGCTAGGTACAATATAAGTTACCGTATAAAGCCAATAGGTGCTTAATGCCTTAAACCCTAACCACTTCATCATTTTTTACCTAATAATTTAAAATAAAATACAGTCATACTAATCCTTTCTTGTTTCTTAATTGTGTTCAATTAAGCGTTGGCTACCCCACTAAGCGCGCACAATCATTTCCAATTGGTGAAAATTTTAATTAATGAAAAAAAAAACCTGCTTCTATTTATACACAAAAATCGGGTACGGGTACCTCGGAACTTTTCCACATTACATCGGATTCACTACGCTCGTTCTCCCTACTTCGATATACTTGTCAAATTAAAACGAATCTTCCTGTATTTATCTATTACGTAAAGGTATATACTTATACTGAATTTCAACTCAATTAGATGATTTTCCAATTTATTAAGAACGTACACTAGTCATTAGATAAAAATTGAACTAATTCTAATAATGAGATGAAACTTTTTACATATGTCTTATACATGGTTACAACATTTTCCTCGTTTTATACTTTTTTGAAATTTTTGCTGGGTTATTATAGCGGGTTAAGGACGCCATAAAAATATTTACCGTTTAGCACAATGACACCTATACACTGATTTTTGTACAATGTTTCTACTCTATAGCAATATATACACTCGTATATATATATACGAGTAGCTGTAGTTACCCCGCTATATAAGTCAGGAGATAAATGTGATCCCTCTAACTACCGCCCAATATCTGTAATTTCTAATCTATCTAAACTACTTGAGAAATGTATTAAGGCAAGGCTGAACGAGTTTCTTGAAAAAAAATGCAATAATATCTGATAGACAGTATGGTTTTAGAGTTGGGAGAAGCACTAATGATGCTATAGTTAGACTTGTTACTAACATTACTGATGCTTTGGACAATGATGAGAAATGTATCGCTATTTTCTTAGATATTAGAAAAGCTTTCGACTCTGTAAGCCATACTGTCCTGTTAAATAAATTGTATAATCTAGGTATCAGAGGTATCGCTCACGACCTTTTTGCGAGCTACCTATCAAACAGAACTCAAGTAGTTAAATGCAACGGTCAACTAAGCGATCCTTTAGAGATTGTTCATGGAACGCCTCAAGGGACAAATATCTCACCGCTCATTTTTTCCTGCTTCATAAATGATCTGCTTGCCATGGAGGGTATTGATGATATCATCTCTTACTGCGATGATTCCTGTCTTGTTTTTCGAAGTCAGACTTGGTCCTCAGTTTATAAAAAAGCATCTAAAGGTATGGCTCAAGTTACAGAATGGCTTCATCTAAATTTTTTTAAATTTGAATATATCTAAAACTAAATACATCTGTTTCTCATGTGACCATAGGGGCGAACCACCTGAAAACTTAACGCTAACTTTTAAAACTTGTTACTCTGGGCAAAACTCAATTCAATCCACTTAATCAATAGTTAAAGTAAATAATATAAAATACTTGGGTGTCTATATTGATAAGCACCTGAACTGGGAATGCCATATTGAAAATCTCTCTAAAGTTATAAGAAAAACTATTTACAGCTTCAAAATACTCAGCAAATTTCTCTTTTTGAGCCACTTAAGAATGGTATACTTTGCTTTAACGGATTCTTTGATAAACTATGGTCTTGTGGCTTATGGATCCACTGCGAAATCTAAACTAGACTCAATATATCTATTGCAGAAACGAATCATTAAAATTTGTCTGAGAAAACCGCTCTTGTATTCATCGGAACTTACTTTCAAAGACTTCAAAACCATACCTTTAGAGCTTTTATTTAAAAAATCTATTTTAATTCAATTCTATAAACAAGAAAAAGATAGATTAAACCATCAATACAACACCCGGTCTAAAATTGATTTTTCCGTCAAGACTCCAAGATGTCGTACTACCAAGAAACAACATTATATTCAATATCTGGGACCAAACTTCTTTAATGAACTTCCCACTGATATAAAAATTATTACTGATTTTAACCACTATAAGCTTAAGATTAAAAAATACATCAATTCCCTAATTAACAATTTTTTTAAAAATAATTCACACATATAAAACTATGAGTTGAAATAATTTAAACAATTTATAATTTTTAGCATTTCACCTTTTTATGTTTATTTTTATTTATTTATTTATTTATTTATTTTTATTTTATAATTTATTTATTAATTAAAAAAAATAAATCAAGTCTTATGTCAACTATTCCTATTAAGTTTAACTATTTAAATGTATAAAAACTTGCAAAACTCCGACACATACTTGCAAACGTATTCACACACTCAATTGAATATACACTCACACAAAAACTAAATAAGTGTTGTCAATCATCTATTATTATTTTCAATTCTCTGTTTTTTTTCTTTTCAGTTTTTTAATAGAAAAGCAATCCTTTTTACAAACTGATAGTCGTATAGGAAACCTTTCTTTTTTCTAAATTATCCTTATACGTTTTAATCAGGTTTTTAGAACAATTTAAAATATATTTTATAAGAATTTTATTAAAATTTCATAAAATAAGATTTCAATAACTTTTCGAGCTGATTTGTCCGAAGTATTTTACATTGTATTTAACTTAGATTTTATGATTTTTTTTTATTTATTTTATATTATTTAGTACTTTAGACTTATTTTTCACAACAGCTTAATAAATTGTTCTTAATTTTTTATAATATTAATTATTTTGTATATGTGTGTATGGTATGTATATATTATGTGTATGTGTATATGTATATATGTGTGTGGGTATGTATATATATGTGTGTATATGTATGTATATATGTATATGTGTGTATGTGTGTATATATACGCATGTATGTATGAATGTGTGTGTATGTGTATGTATATATATATTTTTACTAAGAACATGCTAGTGAAGTGACTGAGTCCTCACTCCAGCAATCGCTTTTGAGGACTCACATTTTTGAAAGAAATCTATTGCTGTTACTGGTAACTAACTCTAAGTATAGTATAACTTTATATTTTGTACAAAATTTATTTATATGTATATTTTTTTATTTGTATATTATTTAAATGGAATAAAGCATACTTATTATATATATCACATATATACACTCGTACACTAGGAGCTGCGAAGATAACAGACATACACTCGCACTTACACGTACAAATATACCGACAGACAACTTTGTGAGAACCTCACAGGAGGTATTAAAACACCTGAAATGGATTATTTCGGTGACGACCCGGTTTCGGATTTTTTTGCAAACACAATACTTTTCCTATATACCTATGGTATAAATGAAGAAAAGTAAAAAAATTAATAATTGATGTAAAAAATATCTGATAGGACGTTCAACAACTGATATTCAAGGGGAGCAGATATGATACCTACTTCTTCGATCATTTACAACATTAACAATATTATCAACTGAGATAAAATTAACATCAAAATGAGTTTTAGTAAAGTAAACGTTTAATAAAAGCATAGTTGATCCCTAAAATTTATTAATTTACGAAATGATTAGAATGGCCAACAAATAAATATCACAACCTATTAATGAAACTCAACAGTCCTGTAACTATACCAGTGTGTTTGTATTCAAAGAACTTTCGATCTTCATAATCCAGAAAGTCTCAATATTCATTAAAATGATGAAACATGAAAACGAAAGTTTTAGCACTGTATACCCGTCGTTTGAGCTCAAATTTCCATTTTATCTTACATTTTGAATATTAAAATCATTCTTCAGATAAGTTTTAAGGATGTTTACTATGAATCACAATTTATTCATCTTCATAAGTTTATGTTCTCTTAAGATTTCATAGCTGCTATAATAACCACTAATATCTAATCCGATAGATTTCAAAATAAAACGGGTTTGTGAAGATTTATATTTGAACATTAAAACCTGGTTAATAAAATAACAACGTTAACTTTAAACCAAATCTTGTGGTATTTATAATGTTTGACCAAAGAGGCAAAAATTATCTTTGATTTGACAGTTACTTAAATAACTTTAAAATTTCTACTATAGATAAACTAAAGTAATTTAAAAAACAAGTAGGGAAACAAATACGATTTCTGTCAGATATGGCATGAAGTTCACAATTTGTCCACCAGGGAGTTGGCTTACATTTTTCTATAAGCGCAGCCATTTCGTTTCACCATTGTAAATGTAATCAAACTATTTAAAGTACTCGACAATATTGTGTTAAATGCATTGCGTTTTACTTTTTAGAATAAGATGTTTTTATATATGTTATATATATATATATATATATATATATATATATATATTATATATATAATATTATATATATATATATATATTATATATATATTAAAAATATATTTTTATCACATCCAATAGAAGTTAAGTAATCCTGAGAATACTAGGTTTGTTTAAATTACTTAAATCGACAGGCTAATTAAATTAAACTTTTATTTTTGTGTACTTATAACATTTAAGTTTATTATAACTTTGTATATATTTGCAACTAATAAGAGTTTCTTCCCTTCAAATAATAATTTTATTGAAATGTAAGAATAATTAACCTAAAATTTTGAATATAATCATAGTAATCGTAATTTTAAGTTACATTTAAGGCAATAAACTTTTGTCCATATGTTCATCAAAACCGTGTGTGATATACATATACATAGTATCTTTTTTCTTTAACTAAATAATTGTACAATTATTTTACAGAATTTAATACAAAATTTGTAAACTAACATGTAAATAATAATAATCGAAAACGCTCAAAAAAAGTAATAAAACCTTAAATGATTAAAGCTGCCAATAGAATAGAACAGAAAAAATGTAAATCCTAGAGTGCTCATACGCAGTTATTTCATTTGTTGCAATTTTTATATTTATGAGGCAGCTATCAGCTGATCATGCATGTATGAATTTTTTACATGGTTAGTACAGGAGTTTCCCTACAGTTAAACTAACACTCAAATAAAGCCATTATCGTTAGATATTACATTTTTATAAATAGTAAAATGAAATTAATGTGGAAGATATATAGAAGAATAATGAATTTTTCAATAAACGCATAAAGGCTTAAGAAAATTAGAATATGTAGAGAGCTGATTTTCGTTTTATTCATATAGGTATTTGCATAAATGTATACCTATATGAATAAAAAAGTATTTTTTGCTACCCAGGGACTAAAAAAAACCAGTGGCAAATTAGCTTCTCATCACTATTCAATAAGACCAGTTTAAAATACTTAGCTTAATTTTTTTTAATATGGGGTTACTTATATCACAATATAATTGTGCGAGAGACACCTAGGAAATGTAACAAGCAAAATGCAATGCTACATCTGGGAACTGTTCCATCATTCGACATTCGTCATAATTGATGGCTCGACATAATGTCATGTCCCACTCTGTTTCGTTACGTCTAACTCATCAGGGCGCCGACAGAGCCTGAACTCACTCTGACCTTCAATTAATTCCGAGGAATATAATGTGAAGTACTTACCAGAGACGAGCGGTGCTCTCTTACCGCCATCATGCATGGCAAGCAAAACATATATCATTTGATACTACCGAGTTTTGCAAAACATGAATAGTTGACACAATATAATTGTGCGAGAGACACCTAGGAAATGTAACAAGCAAAATGCAATGCTACATCTGGGAACTGTTCCATCATTCGACATTCGTCATAATTGATGGCTCGACATAATGTCATGTCCCACTCTGTTTCGTTACGTCTAACTCATCAGGGCGCCGACAGAGCCTGAACTCACTCTGACCTTCAATTAATTCCGAGGAATATAATGTGAAGTACTTACCAGAGACGAGCGGTGCTCTCTTACCGCCATCATGCATGGCAAGCAAAACATATATCATTTGATACTACCGAGTTTTGCAAAACATGAATAGTTGACACAAATATAATTGTGCGAGAGACACCTAGGAAATGTAACAAGCAAAATGCAATGCTACATCTGGGAACTGTTCCATCATTCGACATTCGTCATAATTGATGGCTCGACATAATGTCATGTCCCACTCTGTTTCGTTACGTCTAACTCATCAGGGCGCCGACAGAGCCTGAACTCACTCTGACCTTCAATTAATTCCGAAGAATATAATGTGAAGTACTTACCAGAGACGAGCGGTGCTCTCTTACCGCCATCATGCATGGCAAGCAAAACATATATCATTTGATACTACCGAGTTTTGCAAAACATGAATAGTTGACACAATATAATTGTGCGAGAGATGTAGCATTGCATTTTGCTTGTTACAATTCCTAGGTGTCTCTCGCACAATTATTGCGAGAGACAATAATTGTGTCAACTATTCATGTTTTGCAAAACTCGGTAGTATCAAATGATATATTACTTATATCAACTAAAAATACGCAACAGGATACTAAGCGAGTTTTATTATATTGTCAGTAGAGCCACTTTCTAACAGCTCGGCTGACTATGGCTCCTTTGGGGGCCACGTGGTTGTTTAATACTAAAAGGCTTTGTTTGTTGCTGAATGCTTCCACTTGACTTATAGTTTAATATCTTAATATTTAGTATAGCTTTATGGATTTTGCACTAATTATCCCTTCGTCACAGTCATCTACATTTTCTTTTTTACCCTTCATTTTGGTTTCTTCTACCTTAACTTTTAGAATATTCTTAACCTAATTTTAGTATAGTTATAAAATTTTAGATAACTGACTAAGCTTAAAGATAAATAACTAAGCTTTAAACTAGTGCAAATAATAGTACGTACTTCTAATTTTAGAGGCTTAGTTTTTTATAACCAACTAGATAATTATGTGCATTTCCTATGAAAAATACAGACAAAATGAGTTACGTGCAGTGCTTAACAATTAAGTTACTGCTTAGTTCTAAAGCATGAAACGGAACCTTAAGTAAGAAATGGGTTGTTAAGCAAGGAAACGCATTCTAAATAAAATTCGCCCGACAGCGGACCACCGCGCCGGAATTATTTATTGAGTAGTTGTAAACTTAAAAAAAACTTAAAAAATTATCATTCCAACGGGATTGTTGTTAAGCACGGAAACACGCATCCAAAGGAAATTCGCCTGACATACGAACCAACGCGCCAGAATTATTTTGACTAATACATTTGGAAATTCGCTTTTAAAGTTGCAGTATGATACACTTATATGACTAGTAATAAGAATACATAATACAACAAATACCATGTGAGAAGGCCAAGAGCTGCGAAGCGACCCCCCCCCCCCCCTAACCCGACGTTGTGGCAAAGTTGCCGAAAGCCACTCTTTTTCTTTTAAAAAATTTGCAATCATTTATAACAATTTTTATATTTAAATACATTTACCCCTCCCCCCATCATTTTACTCAAAGTTACTTAGTCATTTTCATTTTAAATTGTGTATTATTTATTTATATTTTTAGTTTAATTTTTCTTAAATTGTATTGTTAATATTTTTAATAAAATGTAAACTTTTAAAAATGTAAAAAAAGTATTTATTTATTTTTTGTTACATTTAAATTTGTTTAGAATTTAGTTCAAGTTCTTAATGTTTCCATTTTTGTAGAGTTTATTTTTCTCCTATTATATTTAATACTGCTGTTAAAAAAAGCAACTTAACTTCCGAGGTGCCATTAACTTTTGGCTAGTCGAATTAAATGTATAGTAATATAAAAGTATTACCAGTGTTAATTGGTTGAGAGCATATCTGCTGTATTTTTCTAACTTTAATTAACTTTAACACTTCGCATAAATACACTTTCGATGCTTAATTACGTAGCAAGGATGAGCGAAGCGAGTCTGAAGTTATAATACTGTAGATTCGGATCACTATACTATTCTAAAGTAAAGTGTGGTGAGACCTAAGTAATGCCAAGTTACGCTTAAATGAAGTAGCATATTTTGAAGGCTAATACGTACAAAATAGTATTTTTTTCTCGTAATTTCTAAATTACGAGAAAAATATTCATGTTCTTCATATGTTATAAGCGAAGTTCTTTCTTTAGCAATCATGTTATAACTTATCCAATAATACTTCACAAATGTGGCTCCAGAAATCATTATTCTAAATTTGACTTTTTTTGTAAAAATAGACAAACTTATTTTATAAAATAAGTATATTTTTATATTTTATAAAATAAAATGCCAGCGAAATTCCATTGGAATGCTTGTTTCCATGTTTAACTAGCCATTTCTTGGTCAAGTGTCCGGTTAATGTTTTAAAACTTTAGCAGTTACTCAATTATATAGCACTGCTCGTAACTCATTTTTCCTGTTTTTTTTTTCAGGAAAATCGCATATTTATCTAATTAGTTATATGTACATCTAGTTCGGACTGGTTTCATTCGATCACTTTTTCCCAGCAAAAATTGTATCCTAACATTCAAGCGGTTCATGAAAATTTTGCTGACCCAGAAAACCGAGTTAATGACATAACCTTAAATTTGTTTAATCAAACAACCAGTTTCATTATATATATATATATATATATATATATATATATATATATATATATACTAAGTCTTACTTGCATTATTTGTCGTAAGAAGGGATCTGGCATCTTGTACACCTATAGTTTAAAATATTAGCTTTTTTTAAATATGCAATTCGCTGAAAAGAGAAATTTAGCTGTAAATGACACATCCTAATAACATAGAAAATTAGAGACGTTGCAATTCAAATGTTTTTATTTATTTAGCAAAGCGTAACATACATTTTCAATCGAATTATAAACGACAGAAGAAACGTGTGCGAGGTCTGTGACATAGAGGAAACACATATCTTCCAATCATCTCAGCATAGTAAAATATTTTTAAATTTAAACTTAATATTTAAAATAGTTTCATCTAAAAATATTATAACCAAAAAAACACGAGAATACTCGTAATGAAGGAAACATGTCTATAAATAAAACTTAAAAAACACGTAGAAATTAAAATCAGAAAAAATGAGAGTTTGCTGTAAATATATAATACAGGCACGTGCACCATCACCATCATGCGTCAAATAAAACGATAATTCTATTTAATATAATAATACTAAACTTTAAAATTTCATTCCACACAAATATTACAATCAATATTTTAATATTGACTGCTTGTTTATGTTTCAATAAACAAGCTGCCTAATAGTGGACTTGCTCCCTATCCTAATTTCTAAAAGAAATGATAAGCACAGTAAGCTCTACTGCCAAAATTTTAATCTTATTATCTTGGCAACTGTGGAAGCCAAAGATTTAGGTCTTGTCGGGCTTAGAAAACTTTTAGGTAACTAAGTTCGTCTACATCGTTTCAGCAAAAAAAACATTTATTTATTAGATGTATTAAAAGACCCGCCATTGTGAGACGTTACGTAGGTTGTTTTAAAAGCAATATTAAATTCTTTCTCTCATAGGAATTGATTTTTAAATTTACCATTAAAATAAAATTCGTCAGTTTAATAAAATACTTATTGCTAATTTATTTGTTACTGCGAAATAGGTTAGCAGTTCATACTCACTATTAGTTTTAGAATACAAACGTTTTTTAGGAATACTCAGCTTAGGTAACGTCAAGATGAAAAGCAGACCTAATATAGTGTCTTGCGGACTATTTCAGTTAAAATTATTCATGAAAGATATGTAGAAATAATCACTTTATATTTTTTGAAATTGCTGCTTTTTTCGCTTTGCTCGTTTTCAGAACAATTTTTTTAGAAGTGGTTAATTAATAAACAAGCCGTAATGAAATGGAACTTTAAACACAGGTTGATTACAAAAAGAGTTACACTCGTGCCGATTACACTAGAATTTTTTTTAAATTTTAAACATTTTTTTAATGTATACATATCATTTGATAAAAATTGAACAAACTATGACTATGAGATAAAACTGTATCTGATTGAGTTTAAATCGGTAGGAAACATTAATCCGCATTAGAAAAAACCTTTTCCGGACAGCTCAACCAGACCTAAAGATTGATTTTCGAATCAAGTTTCAATTCTCCAGCATACACACACTGGGAGATATAAGGATAACAAACACACCTACAAACAGATGACTAGGTAAAACGACTCAGAAGGTCTTCAAACACCTAATGTTTAGTTACAATCACGGTTTTGGACTTTAAGACAAAAAACATGTTTACTTTTAGGTAAAAACTTGATTTTTTAATTTACTAAATTAGGTACTAAAAATGGCATTGCAATTGGACGAAAGTTAGTTAAACCAGTAGAATCGACGATAAGGGGAGTGAATGTAGCTTCAAACCAACTGTTGAAAAACTAACCCCAAACGTTGTGGCAAGTGACGGGTTAGCAACTTTAAATATTTGTTTATATTGATACCGCTCCTCTTGCTAATTTGCAAAAAAAATGCATAAATGTTTATGGTTATATACTTGGAAAAAACCAAAATCTTCAACTTTTATAAATTAGGATTTTGCCTGCTGACCTGAGGTAGAAGCGCTGTGAAGTTTAGTCTGTCACCGTCCAGTTATCTCTTACTGAACTGGCTAAGACATTTAGCAGAGAGAGCATCCATTACACCCTAACTACACTGCTGTGCTTATTATTATACCTAGGCAATTAACGGAGGGTTTTCCTTACTACACTGGCTTAACATTTAGAGGAGGGTGCACATCTAACTTTGGTCAAGGCATTTATTAAAGTGTCACCTTCTCATTCGCATGTCTTGACATTTAGCGGAGAGCGCTTACAACTAAAAACGGATATTTTTTGACCGCGGTCCGAGAAAGGTCCGTTGTATTGACGTCATGTGGTACATCCTTTCACTTTCCGAGCCCCATTAACATCTCTGTTAAATACAAACAGGTATTTTTAACCAATACATAACTTCCAACATATTTTATGACTGACCAAAGGAGTGAAAATGATGTAAATATTAAATAATATATAAAGGAATATTTTGACCCTTAAAGGTTAAATTTGTAAAAGTTAGCAAGTCTAAAGTTCATTTATTGTTGCTTACAAAGATTAATTAGACGACGCTAGAGATTAATGTCGAATACGGGAGCCTGTAGAAGATTCTAAGCTCTAAATAAATGTCACTACGTTAAGTCGATTCGCTTTAACAACCAGAGGTAATGCAAGTAGGTCAAACAAGTAATTAACTATATCCTGTACGTTAAACACATCAGTATGGCATCATGATAAATAAATAAGACACTATGTAAAAGATAATTCAGAATTAAAATTTAACGCAACAAGTAGGCAATGGCAATGGATGTTTTTAGATAATCACGAAGAGTAGAAAATCTTGAATCTCGTATATAAATAAAGAAACACTATATAATTTTGTACAAAAGAATACTAAATTGACAAAAACACATTTTACTAAATAAATAGATAATTATGGAGGGGGGGGGGAGGTAGTCACTTTTTTACTGAACTTCCCGACCAACCTTCTACATAGAGCGTATAGATACTTATACTACAGTATAGATATATAGATACTTATTTTTAAGTATATACTATATACCTATATAGGTATATAGTACTTATAGTAGTACTTATAGTACCTATATAGTATATATGTTTATTTAAAAATACATTTTTTGATTAAGTTTCTGGTATATGCTATAATATAACCTGAGCAGTAGCGTCAAACTTCGCTAAACAAAATACGACCGGTAGACATCGGTCTACCAGTCGTATATTTGGTTTCCGATTTTTTTTTACATTTACGTGGTTTTTTAACTTTTTGTCTCTTAAAGTGGTCGCATTGACTTCGGCCAGGTTTCATTTGACTATGCGCCAAAAAACGCCCTAAAACATACATGTGTGTGTGTGTATACTAGTTTTTTTAAGTTCAGATCATGGAAATTTTCTTTAAAGAAAATTCGGTAAAGGATGTAAATACGGAAAAATACTCATTAATGACATTTCTCCAAACTTGGACAGGGAAAACCCGTACTCTTATTAATAAATAAGAATAATAAATTAAAATAATATGTGGGTTTAAAAAAAATAATATGTTGTGTTAAAATAAAATAGTTTCTGGTTAATTACAAGTAACATGGAACGACATACATACGAGCAGAGCCAGATAATTGCAATATATATTTCTGAAATGTTTTCCTTAATAAACTTAAGATTTTTTGTTTCTGTCTTAGTTGGCTTCTATAAAGACAGATTAAAAATTGGATAGCCATTTCCAATGGAAACCGCACAACGTAACTTTGAGTTCTTTACTGTTATTCTAGAAAATAAAAAGTATATAGTTTCAATAAATACCCTTTCGTTATTTCTATATTAAGCTCGCATTTTATGGAATATTATACAATTTATCAACAACTTAAAGAATTTTCTAAACTATTATAGACATAATTATACAACGATTATTGCTTATAAGATTCTTTTCGATCCTTTTCAAGCCCTATAAAGTATAGTCGGCAAAGTTTTGTTCGGACGATACGAAAATTTATTCACCAACATGCAGCAATAATGAACTTCAAAATAAATAAATATGAATCTATTCTCAAGTTACAAGGTAGGCAAATTTCCTAAAGTGAAGTCACTTGGGAAGAATTATTTTTTGCGACGAAGTAAATAAACTATATTAAAACTTAATAAAATTTAATAAAAGTACTTTTTGATTAAAATACCTTTATATAAAATATTAAAAAAGTTTCGAAGTCTGCGTTAGTATAAAATAAATTAGTTTACGCTCCAAGACATAGTGATATAGTATGGATGATGTGAAATACGCACAATTCACATTCCTGAAGAATAGGCAAAGAGAATATATGTTCGCACAAGCGATAATTGCCAAAAATTACCAATTATAATAATAATAAAATACGTATATTTATAAAATACAAAAAAACTTGCAAATTAATATAAAGAAGTATTATAGTTACATTTACTATAATTATGTTATTAAAGCAACTATCTAATTTTTTATTAGAAAAAAATAAACTTTTTTTAAGCCGCAAAGGCTTGAGCTTGTACACGGCTTAAGTTACCTTTTTTATATTTTTTTTTGTAAATAGCTTAGTTTTATTCAATATTTTAGCTCAGTTTATAATGTTTTCTTTATTATTGTTTTTATAAAAATTTCATTATTGTGAGTGATTATAAAATTCAATACATAAATAACAACGTAAATGATTTAAAGCCGTTCAGTTTTTAGCATAAACGAATACCTGAGCAATAAACGAATACAGCATTATTGAGCAAAAACAAAAGGATCATAACACCTTGGAAAAATGTGAGTCATATTCCTAAACATCACACTCGCTATCAGGGCCACCTCATAAATTAGCGAAGGATACACTCAACCAAATTTCGACTTATTTAAAACTTTTCTCGATTTTAAACAACTTTAAAAATGTGAACCAACCCTGATAATAAGGTAAACCTTTTTATAATTAAAAGGTTACAATTAAAGCCTCAATAAGTGAGGGGGGGGTCAGACCCCCACCCCCTATTTTTAAGGTTTGAGGTAAAACCAATGCAACACCTGAGGTTTTAGAACCCAAATGTTACCCATAGTTCTGCAGACTGTCATAAAAATTAGTTTAGCTTTATTAGAAATTATATTAATCTGTAGATTCTAGTATAGTCTCTTATAAAGGATTACTCCAAGATATTATGCCTGATTAGACAGCTGTAGTTGTTCACCAAACAGTATAGGAGGCCTTATAGAGTAAGGTTTTGTTTCTTTGGTGAATATTACAAGTGCAGGGTTGTAATATTCACATTGTAACATTCATATTAGCAGGGTTAACAGAAAGTCTAACCTGTTTGCACCAGTTTTCGAGCTTTGTTATTGGTGTTTGAATGACCTCTAAGGCTGTATTTATGAATTTACCAGAGACATATGTCATCAGCCTACATTATTAAAGATAAGACTCCACTCTATGGGCATACCCTGGTGAATCGGGCTTTAGAGCCATTATTTTAAGAGCTGGTGAAAAATTAGAAGAGAGAGATTTTAAGATTTAATGTGAAGAATGCTTACAGAATACACAAACTTTTTCCAACATATTAGGAAGTACAACTCATTGTTTCAAATGAAGTGTGGAGCAAAGAGTGCTGTGAGGTATGGCCGTTTCATGTCTACTTTAAAAAAAAAAAGGAAAAGTACATCAAGACATCGCACTTAGTCTTTATAATGGTGACAACAATTTATTTAATTATTAATTATACCTTACAGAATAAAATATTTTACTTTTTAGGGCCATTGAATATGTTATATATTGACCGTAGATTGCCTTGTGGCTCTGTATTTTTAAAAAAAAACTTTTCAACAAAAACACGTAGTTATATAAATAAATATATTGTATAGGTTATATAAACCGTCCTGCATTGAGGTTAGGTTTAAATTAATATGCACAAGGACTACAAGAGCTAGACATTAGGGTTACATTATAAAAGACTTACAAAAATCTAATGAGAACAATAAATTAACAAAACACTAGCCACACGCAAGTATTACGCTTATGTGACAAGCAAGATTTGACTGATAAGCAATTTAATTGTAAATAGATCAAACCAGTACATTGCAGTCATCTTGTATGATTATTTTGTAAATTATTTTAAATAAATTATTATTATTATTATTATTATTATTATATTATTATTATTATTATTATTATTATTATTTACATGAAATTCAGTATCAATGGAGTCATTCATTATGGGTGAAATAAAAGAGTCTCTCCAAGAAATATTTCATTGGCAAAGCGCTTTCAACTTAGTATGAGGTCATCATTAGTGCCTTAGAGTAAAGAGAAATTACCCATGGTTTATTTCTCTTTATGCATAAAGAGAAATAAACCATGAGACAAATAAATAAGTGAGCCGTGTACACGGCTCACTGAGCTTTTACTATCTAAAAAGAAGAAGTAGTTATTTGTGGTTTTATTAATTTTATTTGTCTCGTGGTTTATTAATTTCATCTTTTCTCTTTCTTCTTTTCTCTTTCATTGTAGGCACTGATGATAGCTTCATGCTAGGTTGAAAGGGCTTGGCAATAAAATATTTTTGTGGAGAGACTCTTTTCTTTTACTCATATTATTATTTTAATAAAATGGATATAAACTATTAGCTTAAAGTTCTATAGGAAAACTAAAAACTAAAAATTAATTAGCTATATATTTCATCAAACATTGTTGACATCTTTAGGCTTTAAACACAGACAAGACTTACATAACTGGTTGACTAGATTAAAACTTGACAAAATCACAAAAATACTATAAACTAAATCACTGTTTAATAATTAATTAACACAGTCAAAAATAAAATAAACAAATAAATCATAGATAAAAAATTAATAGAGAACAATTAATGATAACAAATTTAAAATGTCGGAACTAACTAAAATAAATAAATAATGAAATAAAATAAGTAATAAGAATAAAAATATACAATATATTAAAATAAATAAACCATAAATATTAATTTAAAGAAAAAAGGTTTAATTAAAACTAATAATTAAATAAAATAAATAATTTTATAAACCAATAAATAAATTAAATTAAAATTGTAAAAGTAATATGTTGGACAGAAAGATTAAGAATAACAATAATAATGATACAATATATGCATTAAAATCATAAGCACATAGCTAATAAAAACAAAATTTAAATTAAATAAATGTTAATAAAAATAAAATATATTTAAATAAATAAATAAAAGATAAGATAAATAAATAAATCAAGTAGAAAAATACAGATAAATATATCAGAATATAATATATCAGAATCAGAATAAATAAATCAGAATAAATATATCAGAAGAAATATATCAGATGAAATATTGAGGTAATTAATTTTAAATTTTATTAAAAATAGGTGAATTGACCACATCCTTTTGTTCATTAAGGGTATTAGTATCAGGGCTTTTATTATAAAATAAAGCCTTATTTATAAAATAATATCTCTAGAATAAAATAGTACTGCACAAGCAAGAGTTTGGTCGTAGATTAAATGTTTTAGAGTCTCTAGAGATATATCTATCAAATAAAAGCCCTGATACTAATACCCTTAATGAACAAAAAGGATGTGGTCAATCCACCTATTTTTAATAATTTATAAATCATTACCTACAAATATTTCATCTGATATAACTTAATCTGTATTTTTTCTACTTGATTTATTTATTTTATCTGTATCTTTTTATTTATTTATTTAAATATATTTTATTTTTATTTAACATTTATTTAATTTAAATTTGTTTTTATTAGCTATGTGCTTATGATTTTAATGCATATATTTGTATCATTATTATTACAACATATTACTTTTACAATTTTAATTTAATTTATGTTTATAAAATTATTCATTTTATTTAATTATTAGTTTTAATTAAACATTTTTTCTTTTAAATTAATATTTATGGTTTTATTTATTTAATATTGTATGTATTTTTTATTCTTATTATTTATTTTTATTCATTATTATTTATTTTAGTTAGTTCCGACATTTTTAATTTGTTATCATTAATTGTTCTCTATTAATTTTTTATCTATGATTTATTTGTTTTATTTTATTTTTTGTGATTTTGTCAAGTTTTAATCTAGTCAACCAGTTATGTAAGTCTTGTCTGTGTTTAAAGCCTGAAGATGTCAACAATGTTTAATGAAATATATAGCTAATTAATTTTTAGTTTTTTGTTTTCCTATAGAACTTTAAACTGATAGTTTATATCCTATTTTATTAAAATGTGGGAGTTCTATACAATTAAAAGTGCTACAAAAGAGAAATTACATATTATTATTATTATTTAAATCGCGACAGTGAACACAATAATTTTCTTATTTAGTAGGTGAAAAATGTAATAAAGAAAGATGTGAATAGGTTTTTCGGAGTATATTTCTAAACATAGTTTTAAGAAAAAGCCTGGAAAAGAACAATATTAATGAGTTTCTTTAGTAAGTTTAGGATAGACACGAAAATGTTTTACTCAGTCATATCTATAAACTTATTTTTAAGGTTAGTATTCTTTACTCTTTCATTTATTTATCCTACTCTAAAATGCCCTAAATAAATAAACCACACAAACAACCTTTATACGGCACTGTATCTTGAATGGGACTTTAATAGAAAAAGATAACCATTAATTATTAATGACAACTTTATGTTTTAACAGCAACAATTCAAACATTATTGTCGGATAAAAATACGCTATAATCAATATAATGATATTAAATGATAGCAATAATACTAAGATGGTATTGTTGTTTAATGATAAATTATACAACAATAACATGTACACCGACACCGACAGTTTACACAAAAACATGACTTATTGCAATTTAATATACGATTAAATATGAAGTTAAATAAAACCTATTCTTAAGACGACTTAAAAAATATAAAGTTTTCTATTGCAAAGCAAATATTTGTTCTAATGAATTATAAATGAAATATTAGTTATTTTGAATTGTCTTATAAACATAGTATAGAGAAAGAAAAATAAAAACTTAAGATATTTATATTAGAATACAGAATTAAGGCTCTAGCATATTTCTTGATAATTATTGATTTTGGTAACATAATAAAGATTCTTAAAGAAAAATATTAATCAATTCTTACTAAATTTACCTGTTTCAGAGTAAATGTTTTGTTTGAATTACCAACACGTATGCTTCATCACTAACTTGAATAGACAACATTTTGCTTATTTTCTAACTAGATATAAGCCTAAAAGAGGCCGATCAGCATAATATGGCCTTTACGTGTTTATGAGCCTAATGCTATAAACTGACCATAATTGCGTGCTTTTATTTATAATTAATTGTTTTATTAATGCAGCAGATACATATAGAACCTATAGATTGACGACAAAAGATTACTGAGAAACCTGTTTAGAACCATTTTGGCCGCAACGCAGCGTCGGCGATAGGGGCCGCTTTGCGGCCATATAGTTGTTCTACTTTATCAGTTCTTTACATTACTGGTGGCACATTAAAAGTGGCATGCTGCCAAGATATAAGCGAATTTTAAAATGTATTTGTCAAAAAACGTGATTCGTTCACATTTTGTCAATGACACAAAGTTTTTTTTTTTAATAAAAATCTTTTATTAATAAATATTTTTACAATGTACAATTATTAATTGAAATCAGTACACAACAATAAATTATTTGGCACAACAACAATATGATTGAAATATATATGTCAAACAATAAAACCGGAAAATTATTACTAACTAAAACACCAGCCCAGTTCTTCCAAATGTTCAGAAACATAAAGACTACCTACTAGACATAATAATTTCTTGCTTAAAGTTTTGAATTTAAGCAAGAAATGGATTTTTAAGCACGGAAACACGCATTCCAATGGAAATTTGCTTGGCATGCGGACCTCTGCGCCAGAATTTTTAATATGTCTAAAGGAACTAGCTTTGCTCGCTAGCTGACTAAATGAATATTAAGTTAAAAGAGCCAATTTAATTTTGACTTGACTCCCTCAATATCTTTTTAGTTTTATCGTATATAAGTTTTAAAATCGAATATAGTAAAAATGTTGATTGTTCTCACATCTTTAAACCTATTTTGAGCATTTGGCGACCGTACTATGGACAATGGAAGAACAGCAGTATGATAACAACAGACGTATTCGAAAAGTCAAGAGAGCAGCTTTCACGAAGCTCGATTCAATCAGTTAGGATGAAAAGCGATAAAGTGAACTGAACTAGATACAGCAATTTTGAATTATCTTGTTTCGCTACCTGATGATAGTAATTATGAAGATGAAATTTAACAAGCTAACAGGTATCAAACTAGATTTTTTGTGTTACAATTGACAGTAAGAAAAAATGTTAACAACAGTAGTTTCAGTAGACAGAGGTTCAGTAAATCAAACTGTTATAGAGAGAAGTGGGGGTTCAGAAACATACAAGCTGCCTAAGATCGAATGAACAAATTGTTGTAGAGAAAAAGGTGACTGGATACAAATATGGATAAATATTATTATTTATTACAATTTATAGCACTGAACTTGAGGGCAAAACAGTTAGTTAAAAGTTATCCAGTTCTAGCTTATAATTATGTTAAAGTAGCCTTGAAATCTCGATTTGGTCGAGATGATCCTCTAATTGGATATTGTGTAAAAGAATTGCTTAAATTATTAGTTACAAATATTGAGATAAAAGTTAACTCAACTCGTATTAACAATAATTTAGTATCTAAATTGAAAGCTTGAGATACGTTTGGAGTTAAGTCTAATGCATGTGCTGCTATGCTTTTTCCTTTCGTTAAGTAGTGTATACAGGATAAAACATTTAGAGCCTGGCAGAGGAGTAGTTCTTATATTACCACTTTTACGATGAACCAGAGATGATATGCTTTCCTATTGTTTATTACTCAAGAGGTTGAAAATGAGAAAAGAATATGATCAGCAGATTCAATTCCATAAAAAATAGTAAAAAGAAGAAAAATGTGATCAGATACAGGGTAGTCATCGAAAGTTGTTTCTCCGCTAACAGCCGCCGGTTTATTGACCCAAAAAAAGCCTATTGCTTATGTGATTTGTAAAAATACGCACGGTCCAGAAGAGTGAAAGAAAGCTAAGAGTATGAAAAGAGATGGATATTAGATGTTTTATTTTTTATTTTTTTATTGATTATTCTCTACAATGAATATATATGACATAGTGTTCTTCCTGGTAAAAGTGAATTGGCAGGTTTGATAGGAGGAAGCATCCTGTGGTGATACTACTTGGCGAGGTAAGGAATATGTAAATATGTAAACATTTAAATATTATTTTAAAATTTTGGCTTGGACTAAATTAGTGGAATAGAAATTGGTTAACTTTTGAATAGATGAATTTTCTGAAATGTTTTGCGTTTTTACATAAAAATTATTATAACAGATTATTGATTATAACAGAAGGTCACGCGGCCACTGTCGTCAAAGTCTTGAGTGGAGTGAATCTAATTTCGGTTAAAAGGAACTGTTTAGAAAGGAAACAATGTCTTGGACGAAAGGAAATTTGAGGTCATTGTGGATGGTTAAGTTAGATAAGAACCAAGGAGCTTGAACTATTTTGCGAAGGACCTTGGACTGAAGGACTTGAATGCATTTAAGATTGGAAGGTTTCGTGGAACCCCATAATTCAACACCGTATGATCATGATGGTTTTGTTATGCTTTGGTGAATGAGTTATTTGTTATCCAGTGTGAGGTTAGACCTTATATCACGTAAACGTTTGAGGATTACGACACGACGGTTCCCTTCCACATTTTTTTGTTTAGTGTGATGCGCCCATGTTAGTTTCCTGTCAAAGTGTAAACCCAGGTAACATGCAGTGGTGGACGGGAATTTTAGACTGATAGAGAAATACTGGCGGACAAATGCTTCGACGGAGGGTGAATGTTAAGTGAATGCTCTATTGAGGATTCACTTTTTTCTCCACATTCTAAGCCATGTTCCTAAGTAATCAAGACGGTCTTGTATATTATTTGAAGCATGAACTGGATCTGTGTGGACTGATAGGATGTTTTTGTCATCTGCAAAGGATAGATGGATGTTCAGGAAGGTCTGAGGTGTAAAATACGTAAAGGAATGGTGAAAAGATACTACCTTGTGGAACTCCGGCTTTTATGTCAAAAATTTTGGACAAGGAATCTTTGTACTTAACTTGAAAAGTAGGACTTTATAATGATGAAATAAGTGAACGAAAGAACGTTATGGAGTTGAGCAACAAGCCCAGGTGCCATACTCTATCGAAAGCTTGCTCAACATCAAGGATGACAGAAGGACAATAATGCTTACGCTCGAGAGCGTAGATGCAATGATTTAGTGGGAACAATTTGAAGTATTTTATTATTTTTATTTATTTTATTATATTAATATGATAAATTATTTAATTATAAGTTGTATTAATCAATTATTAAATTATAGTAGGGTTGGCCATTTTTTAGTTTTAGTTTTATTTCTATTGTTTGTTTTTTGTAAACGCTTTTAGATTTTGTAGTTATTAATGACATATAGTTAAAGGGCTGAGCTACACATTTGGTAGCATTCAACTTATTGAAGAGTATTGTGCATCTCACTGAATAGCGAAAACAGTGCATGATAATAAGCTCGAGATCCTGCATTGCAAATATTGCTAATTTAATTTCATTTAAGTAGGATTTACAGATACCATGGTTTATAAAGTCGTGGTTTAAGTGGTTTACGAAGTCGTGTTATAAAGGTTGAAAATATCTGCCGTTGATAGTATGGCCTATAAACCAAGGAACAAGACAAACTGTTGGCTGATGTTCCTAATAGAAACTGCCGGCTTGCTAGATATTTTGCCATATTTGCCATTTAGATAGAGCCGATAACTTACTGCATGTCATAGATAATTGCAGACTCATCGTTGTCACAGCTTTTCTTAGTGTTGTTATCTACAATTTCATTAGGCCGATACCCACATATATATTTTTAACAGTTTACGGAACAAATTTTAAAACTCATTTATTTTAAATTGCGGCGGCCATGTTGAATTTTTGTGAAACTTGCATACAACATGTTCTGACATGTAGTAATAACAGCACTGAAATGTTATTATTACTTCATTAACACCAAATTTGATCAAAATCTGTCAATGTTACAGCAATTATCGCGTCACCTACACACAAACAAACAAGGAAATATACAAACTGTCTATCAAATATGCTAATTGCTAATATGCTAATGTGCTAATTCAAACTCAAAAAGTTCATAAGGTGGTTTGTTTTGTCATGTCCGGAATTGACATCATTGCAGGAATAAATAGTAAATTTTAATGTTAACCGCCAAAAACGATTTTTATAATGACGTCACACGTTATTCATAAAAAAGTCAGGTTAAAAACCTCTGAATGCGTTTGGTATGTTTACATCAAATTATCACCAAATAAATTTCTAACAGCTTAGACCCAATTAGCCGTCAAATGAACTCACTAACTTTTAATGAATTTCAATAAAAATAAATATCGTAATAAAACCTTATATTTAATATAAGGTTTTTAAATAAATAATTAACAATATTTACATTGTTGAAAATGGTACATATTTCATTATCTAGTTCTAGTTTCCCACATAAGCACGATTTATACAATCATATTCTACAAGAATTGTTTAACCAGTTGAATAAAAAAATATTATTCTTTGTTATAACTTTAAAATACAATTTCACAAGAGTAATATTACTCTCTTTGTTCCCTATTGTGACTGAAAAAATGAATGAAAGTCTTGATTTTATACTAAATGTATATAATAAATTACTTTTCTCAGAACAACTTTATTTCTAAAGATACAATGCTCATTCTGATTCTTAGTTTCAATAATATTTCAGGAGTAATTTATATTGTAGTCTTATTTATTATCAAACTTTATTATATATTTTCCTTTTAAATTACAATAAACACTACAAATAAATTAATTATAATAACTATGTGTTATGTATGTTTTTATATAAATTCCAAGCATATAGAAGGCTTCATATTTTTTAAAAGTAACTAAATTTTGTAAGATTATATTTTTACATCCTTTAATTACTTGATACAGCCAGGATATTATCCTTGGACAGTGACGCTCATAAAGAAGGGGGTCTCACGAAAGAAGTGGAAACGGGTTGATTGCATTAAGTTACTAATTTAAAAAAATACATTAAAAAACCAAATAATAGCTTCTATTTATTACTTTTCTTATTTTCTTTTTTTAGGTAGATTTTATTGTTATTTATACCGTAAGAAAAGTCAAATTTGTGCGGTGATTATCAGGAACCGAGATTTTACCTTAATTATCCTTTTTAGTTATGCTAGAGAGTTAAAACGTTCAAAAATCAATATTTAGCTGTAATTGTACTAATCGTACAACTACACCTATTTATACATATTTTCAACTTACACAACTACTTCTATTCTTATGAAGTCAATAACCAGCAATAATGATTAGTAAAATGTTGAAAATGTATAAAACACAAAAAAATGTTTCTATAGATTTGAAATTTAGCTCTCATGCAGACATATTTAGGAACAACAAACGTGCTAAATTTAATCTCATTATTGGCATTAGATACATTTCAAAAAATCATTAAGAATCGAACAAATTCCATTAAGGTTTAAATTTAGGTTACGAATCCCTTTACGTAATAAATAAGTATACTAAGTATCGCAACAATAAGCCAAGTATATCATCGGTAATTGTTCGATCATAAAAGTTAATCAGCATTAAACAAGGTCACAGTAACTGAAAGAGTGACAGAATGGTATAAAAGGAATGTATTTTTTACTATCTATAAAGACGAGTGAAGTAAGTCCGAAGACGTGTTACAGTATAAATTAGGCGCTTTGTATATTCTCAGGACGAGCGAATCGAGTCCGAATAGTTAGAATGAGCATAACAAATCTAATACAGCATGAAAAGTTACAAGGTACCCTAACCCGATTTTTTAAATGTATGTTTAAGTTCATACTTGACTAATAATTCTTTCAAAAAAGAGAATGAATTTCATTATACCATGAACTAAGGAATGAAATTTGATTAAAAGCTAGTGTACTAGCCCAGTGGTTTACCACCTGTTTTCACTCATCGCCCCCTTATAGATTCATACATTTTCCACCAACCCCCTCTTTATTAATAATCGAGGAGGGGACAAGGTGCACATTTGATTATCCGTGGGTAATATTATCTATTTCTTATCTTGATTTAATATTTAGCGGTGCCGACCCAATGAAAAAGTAGGATAATAAGGAGCAAAGAAATAAGCCTCTCTAAAGTCACAGTTTTACAATGGTGAAAGTTAGGTAACTTTGGCATGTCGATCAACATTTGCTTCTCCCTAATAATAAAATGAAATTTAGACGTTTAAAAATGTTAAATAAATCTCTCTTTTTAGTATTGTAACACATATGTTTCATAAGTGGTTCCCCTCATGAAAAGGGGACAATAAAGCCCACGTTGAGAACAGCTGTACTAGGCAACCTAAATTAATGTGGGACAAAATCAGCATAATAATAAAAATGTCAAGCTAAATATGAAACATAAATTTTGCTGATTTTCTTAGACTAATAAATGATTTGATTGCAGTATGAATTTGGTGAATTTTATGTTCTAAGGATGAGCGAAGCGAGTCCGAAGTAATGAGTCAGAGCGTAGCGTATCTGATTTATTTATTTTATTTATTTATTTACCCCGTACCCAATTTGTTCAAATACATCTTATAAATGATAAAGAAAAACGTAATCCGGTTCACTAGATAAAAAGCATTTCATAAAAATTGCTCGGGTTGTATCACAAGTAAGTTCCAGAAGTAAATTTTAGATAACCGCAAAATACAATCAGCAAACAACATATGTCGAGTAGGGTGTCGTTTTCTGTGTTTTTGGGGTGCTAGATCCAATAATATCGGTTCGGAATCAATAAGACCAGTCATATAGTAGTCAAAACAAAGGTTACTAGATTAAAATCTTTATGCCGACGATCATTTGATATCATTATAATTACACAATATAAAACAAATAATACTGGGGCGGAGGTCACCAACCGGTCGATTTTTCATTCCAATATGTACGTTAATGCTCAACAATCCATTTCTTGCTTAAGTTTACGGTTTATGCCTTATAACCTGAACTATATAATTAATATTTGTTACAAATCTTGCCTAGATTTTTAACAGAAAATGCACTAAAAATTTCAGAATTGGCATAAACTGAGCATTAATTTGTGCTCGACTTACAAATGATGACAATAGTTTTGAATAATTTATAGAATGCGTATGCGCTAAGCAAATGTGGATATGGCAAAAATGAGCTACAAGTAGTAATGCTATTGCTCAGGTTATAATGTATATACCAGAAACTGAAGCAAGGCCTGGGTTGTTGAGCAAGAAAGCATGAATTGCAAAAAAATCGCCCGGCTTCAGACCTCAACGCCAGAATTTATCATTAGAGATACAATTTCAATATTTAAAGCAATACAAAATGAATTACGTTATTTCGGCTCTTGGGCTAACTAATGCGGCTTTTCACATTAAAGATCGTAGTAGTTTTGAATTAAAATAGCAAATTTCCCATATAACCTAATGCACAGGCAATACAGGAAATATTTCTTATTGTTCGTTATATTTTTTAAATATTGTTATTACACTCATTTAAAATAATTGAGAGTTCAGTAGAGTAAAGTAAATAACAAGGAAAGTTAAAAGCTAAAAGTAAAAAAGCCGTTATTTGCAAAACAAACTAAATAAAGCATTTCTTTTCAAACATTATTTAAAAAGGCAAGATTAGGGGTAGAATTTATTATTCTTAAATGTAAAAATGAAATAAAATTCTGTTGGTGCGCATGTGGGGCGAATTTCCTCTGGAACGCTTGTTTCCGTGCTTAACAATCCATTCCTTGCTTAAAGGTCAGGTTCATACGCTAGACTTATTTTGTAAAAATAATTTTATATAATTTAAAACGATAAAGGAAATAACTTTTTTATGGTTAGTAACCACAGAGATGGCTATAGGTCAAATACGAATCACGCCATGTCGCCTATTCTATTAGCATACTTGTTTCTAAAGGAACTTCCTTAAACGGTGAGACCTTAAATCTTATGAGGTTGTTATATATATATATATATATATATATATATATATATATATATATATATATATATATATATATATATATATATATATATATATATATATATATATATATATATATATATATATATATATATATATATATGCGTGGGGTGTGTGTAACAATTTCAACAATTTTCATTGCGGATTGCGCACAAAAACTCTTGAAGGTCTAAACTTCACCAACTTCGTATTTCCATCAATACACTTATTGGTTTAAATTTATTTACCACTAACGCTCTAACGTAGTCGTTAGAGCGTTAGTCTTTACACAGACTTTTGACACCTCGGAGGTCTGGGGTTCGCATCCCAGGTAACATTTTCAGTTTTTATGAAATTATTGTACAAATACATTATCGCCAACATTAGAATTAACTTTGAGCGTAACGCTTGCCGAAACCACCTGAGGAGGTTTATCCCTGATGGGACGCAAGGCTCCAATTACATAATCATAGATTATAATTAATTATAATATTATTATAATTATTAATAATTAATTTATATTATTATTATATTATATTATTCTAGATTAATAATAATATATTATTCTTTACAATTACAGAACCGGCTTGTGGTTATGACAGTACTTAAAAAAGTAAAACCACCTCAATCTTCATAAACTAAATAAAAATCCTAAAATACAAAATACAGAGATAAACTATTAAAAATAAAACAAAGTAAATACGAAAAGAATCCATCAATAGCAATAAAAATTAATAAAAATATAAATAATACAATAAATGAATACAAAGAAATAAGAATATGGAAGTTGAGGGTGATGTGTAGACTCTTTCAATTCTAGAAGCCGAAAGGGGTTTAATAGAACATGTTATTGCTTGAAGTATACGTTAATTAGTTTGACTTGTGTAAGAACTGTAGATTCCATTATAGCCGAAAGCCGACTCTACATAGAGTAGTTAAAAAAGTTGGTGTTGTTCACATCGTAGAAGACCATTCCGTGACGCTCACTGAGCTTAAGTTAAATTGTCGAAAGCATTCTTAAAGCAGAACGAATCTTGGCATAATGGTCAGTGAAATTTCCCAAAGGAGCCACTAGATAACGGACCACAAAACAGCTCACATAATAGCAATTCGCTAAATGTAATAAAAAACAAATAATGTAACAGATGTACAAGGGAATCTCTTGTGTATGTTCCCAATACACAAGGGAATCTTTTGTCACTCTGCAAGATGAAGCCCTATCAAGCAGCGGCCAAGAAACGACCAGGGACCGAAAGCCCATGTTAGCTAGTAAGACGGAACCATTTACTGCGGGAGTATAATTTTCCCTTTCCTGTAAGAGGTGGGGAAGCAAAATCACTCAGAAATAATTGCTTGATTGTAAAACTCTCTCTCTTACCTAATTGTTACTAGGAATTGCTAATAGAAATCTCATGTTAAAATGCTTTTACAGTTTGCTAATTAAGAGAAACATCCAATCAAATAATATTACACAATAATTAGCTTTTAAGTCCTATAAGAAGAAAATTGATTTGGGCAATTAGTTCAGTTCTACCTAGATTCTTAGGAAGTCTAGATAATTTTGGATTCTCCCACTCAACACGGCGTATTAAAACTAAATTATTGGTTTGATAAATATTATATTATACAACCAGGTTGTGAAACGAATCTTTTTTTACCGAAGCGTCTATATTTACTGGCAAGCGAAGCGAGTTAGTAAAAGAAGCTATGGTAAGTGCATGCTATTTTTCTGAGTTAAAAGTATTATAATAAAATTAATAACATATATAAAACACTTTCACCACTTCAATGGCTAAAGTTTTTAACTCTAGTGAAGTTAGTACCAACTCAGTGTCACTTAATACTTTCTATTAAATAAATACAAGTAATTAAATTAAATTTATTTTCTATTTTAAGAAACAGAAAAAAAGAAGAAAAAAAGAAACAGCAGGTTATACTGTAACAAGAGGGCTGTAATCCTCTTGTATAAAGAGGATGACAAACAAGTCGATTCGCTACATATCAAAGACACCCCATCGAGAACAGTTAAGAATCTTTCACAAAACACAAGTCAAAAACAAACTACATATGTTTGGTAAGAACTAAGCAGGCTAACGATCATTAAGTTAACCGCGCAGGTCCTAAATTTAGAGGCAAACTTACTTTTCGATGGTTTCCTGTAGTTTTGCTTATTGAGAAGGTTATAAACACATAAAGTAGGTCAGAAAGTTCCTTATTGCGTCATACTCTATACTTTGCATTGTTGAAACATGGTTGCCAATTAGCGAAGCTATGGCCGAACAACAACAACAATAAATGTTGTATACAAATTCTTCTTTTTAAAGCGGATACAAATTTTGCAATTCACGTTCTGTAAAATAGTTCTATACAACTTCCTCCATCAGAAAATAATTGTTTACGCGGCAAAGGGGGTGAAAAAAGTTTAACAGCTCAAGGCCAAGTTTTCACCCAACCCCAGTTGAAAACTTCATTAGGTAAACAAGTTAGCTTAGGCTTTGCCGGAAGATAACTGAAATTGACTCTCTAGGCCTAGGCGAGAAAGATAATACGAGAGGTGAAATTCTTCGATCCCTGTTGCCTATTAAATTTTACCTACGAATTACATAATAAGTGAAAAATATATTTCTTATTAATTTCTAAAATTTGTTGATAATAATGGGAATGAAAAGTTACAATTTGAAGGGATGATAATAAAGATTGTGGGTAGGGTGTTTTCATTTTTTGTACACCTTCTCTTTTTCATTATTTATAATTCGTTCTGTTACTTTGATTTAATTCGGCATAGATGACTCTATATAGCCACTGCACTTGATTTCCATGCATTTTTAAAGTTGTCATAGATGCACCTGCATAGGCAAGAAGGGCTGCTGGCATTCCACACAGGCAATGCCCTGTGTATAATTTAGGATCAGGGAGATTTAACTTGATATAGCCATTTTTACGTCCCTAGGAACTTAAATATGTGTTTTACTTCCCTAGGGACGTAAATATGGGTTTTGCGTCCATTGGGACCTAAAACACGTTTACGGGGCCAGATCGCTACACATAAAACCTGATTTACAACTTAAGTCGTAGATAAAAGTGTTTTAAATGTTGTTTTAAAGATTTTAAGTGCAATAAAGCCTCAACCAAATCTGTGGATACCACAGCTCTCAAAATATTTATATTATTGGATAAGCACTTCCTTAAAAACAAGCCAGCTAAAACGTCAATATATATGTAGATATATGTACACACACACACACACACACACAATATATATATATAATATATATATATATATAATATATATATATATATATATAATATATATATATATATATATATATATTATATATATATATATATATATATATATATATATATATATATATATATATATATATATATATATATATATATATATATATATGTATGTATGTATGTATGTATGTGTGTGTGTGTGTGTCGGTGTTATATGCAACTATAATTTTTAAGCCTAAAGGTAATGGAAGCCTCGTTTCATGGTCCCATTAGTTAATTTTTTCCATAGGAAATTCGCTAAAAAATATAGCTAAATTTGCCTAAGAAAAGATAACTAAAGCTTATAAATTATTTATACAGAAACAAAGTTATAACTTATTTATCAACCCATATAAATTAGTGAAACATCCTGGTCCTGGCAGCGAAACAAACCATGCTAGTTTTAAACATTTTAAACTCTTAAATTTAGATAATTTAAAACACAATCAGATGAAAGCTAATAAGAGTCTTAACATTTTTCTAAATCTTTTTATGAACAGATTCCTTTAGAAGAGAACCAGACATCGGACTGGTTTGGGACCAACGACATTGCTAGTAGAATGAGCGTGATTGGAGTCCATCATAAATAATAAAAAAATAAGTCTCTTTACAAAAGAAAAATTTATTGGCAAAGCGCTTTCAACCTAACTAGAGGTCATCATCAGTGCAAAACCGTTGAGATGTTAAAGAAGTAGAGAAGTGAGTATGTTTTCTTACTAGGTATTAACACACAATTAGTTGAAAAAAAATTTGTTTTGTGGAGAGACTTCTTTTCTTTTATAATCAACGACTTTGCAAAATAGTTATCCCTGTCATCACTAAAATTTGCGTTTCGCATGGAGAATCAAAGCAATGATAAATTTATTTTATATTGTACAGTAAATAAAAACCAATAGCTGATGATTTTAAAAACAGAGCAAGTTACTAATCGTATTAGAACGAACTGGTTCGTTAAATTTTCAACTTCATAATCCACAAAACCTGTATTTTTTTTTGAAAATTACACGAAAAACAATTGGGTCTGGACAGTTTCCAACAAAAAAAAAGTATATTAAATACTATTAACTCATCTAATAAAAATCATTGGACTATTTCCTTCATTTCTAAATTTATTTTTTTTTTTTTTTTTTTTTTAATCTCTTTATTAAAAATATAAAATTACAATTGACAAAATTAAATTTTTCCAAAGAAATAAAAAATAAAACTATACCACTAAACAAAATACAAAGAGTACTCTCATAAAAGGACCAGGTCCTGCGGCATGAAGGGAGTATTTTTATTTGATTTATTTATCCGTTCTTAAGGTTTACTTACATATTTTTTAAGTGTCATTTAGATATATTTACTTATTTAGCTCAAAGATATTGCTTTAATTATTAAATATAAAAAAATTTGCTTTTTATTATATATGCTTTTATTATTTTATTATTGATTTGTTTTTCAAATATTACAAACATCCTTGACTGGGAAAAATATCATTGACTGGGACAGCCATTAGCAGTTTCAGAGCGTAGCGACATCCTCTAAATCAGCTCAACGGCTCAAGGTTGAAAATTAAGCCACTTTGTAGTCCTTCTTTGTAGTCCAGAATTTCTTATTATTTGTTGTTACACAAAATTCGGCCACAAAAACACACAACGATTGGTTCTATTCATCCAAAGCAAGCTTTACTCAACTGCTAAAACTATGTTTTTGAAAGAACACAGACACAATTTAATATTAAACAGATATTGTTGGGTATGGATCTAATTCCCATTGGTATAAATTGAGCCTAGGCGTAAAAGACCTTATCATATACCGCATCATGGCAATAATAACATTGTTTATCATCTTAAAGAAATAAAACGGATAAATAAAAGTAAAATTAATGGCCTAAAAAGTATCTTGAAAAGGAGCCCACAAATCGAACTTTTGAAGAAACGCCCGGATAAAAATCCTCTTATCTTATATTCTTGGAGTTTTTACGTTTTATCCTAAGCATGATAAAAAAGAGGCAATATAATATATATATATATATATATATATATATATATATATATATATATATATATATATATATATATAAAATAAGTTAAAAATGTTGGTTGCTTTAAACTCAAAAACAACTAAAAGGATCTAGACTAAAGTTTAAACTTAGACTAATCATGAATCAGAAGGAGTAATAAACTATGTCAGATATTTATTAGTGTTAGTAAATTTTAGCGAATTTCCTTTGGGAAAAAATTCGCTAATGGGATAGGCGTCATGGCGGAATTCGAACCTCGGACCACGACACAAATCCGTTTCAGAGGTCCCTAATGACGAAAAAAAAATGTTCGCGAGAAATTTATATATATATATATATAATATATATATATATATATATATATATATATATATATAATATATAATATATATATATGTGTATTTCTAGACACTTTCTTGTAAACATTATCTTTCGAACGGATTAATATTTTTTAACCAAACTTGGTACAAAAATCAACCTTCGGGAGGACACGAACCCTATTGAAAACCAGGTTTTTGTGACGTCATTAACCCGGTTTGCTGAGTCAGCGAAATTTTCAAAAATCAGCAAAATTCAGGGTTAATATTTTTTGCCGCGAAAAAGGTCAAATTTATGTAATTTTGGGCGCTGAATCGAATGAAACCGGTCCGAAGACGATACGACCACTTTAAGTTACCAAAAAGTCGAAAAAACCACAAAAATTATAGAAAATCAAAATTACGGTCGTTGAAAATTAAATTTCGAGTAGGGTGTCGTTTTCAATGTTTTTTGGGCCTCTGAGTTGAATGGCAGTGGTCCGGAGTCCAATACGACCACTCAAAACTCAGGGTAACTGGGTTCGAATCCTGGAAGGGTCGATAATTTTTTATCGTTTTTTTTTACTAGATATAAGTTTACAACTAGAAAATAATTCTGGCGCGGTGGTCCGCATGTCGGCGAATTTCCTTTGGATGCGAGCTCTCAAACCCAGAGTACCTGGTTCAAATCCTAGTAGGGACAATAATTTTTTATCGTTTTTTACTTATTATAAGTTTACAACTAAAAATAATTCTGGCGCGTGGTCCGCATGTCGGCGAATTTCCTTTGGATGCGTGTTTCCGTGCTTTTTACATTATATAAGTTTACAACTAGTAAATAAATAATTCCGGCGCGGTGGTCCGCTGTCGGGCGAATTTCATTTAGAATGCGTGTTTCCGTGCTAAACAACCCATTTCTTGCTTATGCAAGAACCATGCCCATTGCGTGATTCCTGTTCATGCTTTAGAACCTGAGCAGTTACTCAATTGTCAAGCACTGCTCGTAACTCATTTTGTCTGTATTTTCCAAAGGAAATGCGCTAAAAACCTTTAAAGATAACTGACTAAGCTTAAAGATAAGTAACTAATCTTTAAACTAGTGCAAATAATAGTGCGTACTTCTAATTTTAGAGGCTTGTTTTGTACAACAACTGGATGATTATGCGCATTTCCTTTGGAAAATACAGACAAAATGAGTTACGAGCAGTGCTTGACAATTGAGTAACTGCTCAGGTTCTAAAGCATGAACAGGAATCACGCAATGGGCATGGTTCTTGCATAAGCAAGAAATGGGTTGTTTAGCACGGAAACACGCATTCTAAATGAAATTCGCCCGACAGCGGACCACCGCGCCGGAATTATTTATTTACTAGTTGTAAACTTATATAATGTAAAAAGCACGGAAACACGCATCCAAAGGAAATTCGCCCGACATGCGGACCACCGCGCCAGAATTTTTGTTGTTAGTGCGTACAGCTTAGAATCTAATTGATAGATTTTGACTAAACTTTAAACTTAGAATGCTCGTAGATCTGAGTAGTCATCCTTTAGTCTCATCGGGATCAGTTTTAAAAAAAATATGGGTTTAGTGCAACAAAAAATTTTAAGTGATTACAGAATGGAATCTAATCGATGAATCTTGACTAAACTCTAAATTTAGACGACTCATAGGTCATATTGATCACATTATGAGCCTCAACGAATTTCTTTTACTAGTAACAATAGAAAATAAGTTTTAAATGCTTAAAAATCAGAATCTAATTGATGCATCTTAGCTAAACTTTAAACGTATACTACACTCATTGGTCAGAATGAAAATATTGTATGACTCGAAATCCATTCACAAATAACGATATGGAGTTAGTGTAAGGAAATCAAATTAGAGTCTTATACCTCGGATTAAATCGAAAGAGCTAGATAAGATAATTTCTTTTATATAATTTAGTAAATATATTGTCGGTACCCAAGTTAAAAATTGCCCTATATCGCCATATTTACTTGGGTCCCGACTTTATGTTGGGAACCAAGTAAATAAGTACCAAATAATTATAGGGTAAAGTGTAAAAATTTTCAAAGCTAACAGATTGAATGTTAGCGATAGATCTTGACTTAACTTTCAATTATACCACTGACTATCACATTGAAAACTTTTACGTCTACAATAATATAAATAATTATGTCAGGTGTCAGTTAGAGCCAATACTGCCAGCCCTTTTGACTGTTGTAGGAATGAATGATTGGTTGTATGATTGATTGTGTGAATGATTTGTTGAATGAATTAATGATTTATTAAAATTGTAAAGCCGATACGCGGGTCCTGGGGTAGGGGGGTCGCCATTCCAGTCTGACTCACTAGAGTCGAGCTGGGGTGGGGAGGCTCCGCGCCGGCCCAGTACTATTGGGAGGTCTTGGAGGGGATAGGAACCTATAAAAGCCCATATAGCGTCAATCGTCCCAGCGTCATTCGGCTTGGAACCAGAGCCGAGACACCTTCCCCTCCAAGACAACTGGGCTTTTTGGATAATTGTTTAATAAGGCCTTTAATAAAGTTTTGTTTTTTATACAATGAATGAGTAGTTTAATTAGGATATGGACCTACCACCTTCCCCCCCCCTTTCTATTAAAGATCTCAGGTATGGTAACCACACATGCCAGGCTTAAACAAGGAACCGAGGTGAGGTGACCACTTATCTCCCACGGGTCTAATGGATCAGTGGTATGGGCACCACGTACCACACTAGCTCCCCCCCCCATACCGAGCGCAGGACACCACTGTACTCAAACCCCCCAACCCTGGGGTCACCACTCATGGCGTTCCAAAATAACTACCGACCGGTAGGTAACCACTATCGGCACCGAGTACCTCTGGCTAGGCCACCACTAGCCGGAACACCAAAGACCCCAAGTCCAGACTACTAGGGAGGTCCAAACCCACGCTCTGCTAGGAGGCCACCACTCCTGGTCCAATTGCTCAAATTCTGGGAAACCACTAGAATCCCCCCCCCGTCTAGCTGTTCGGCCCTTGGGTAAACCAACGGCATTTAACCTGTGATCCGTCACTAGGTAACCACCAGTGACCCCTTCCCTGAACCGAGAGGAGACCCTCTTAGGTTGTAGCTCCCCTTCCCCGTGGGAGGTAGCGTGGGTTCTTTAGGAAGCTAGTTTTTTTGAGTTTCTCTCTTCTCAACAAAAGAGAGTGGCGACCGTGTAATTTATTTGCCCCCGGGCTGGACAAGTGTCCCCCCCCGGTTGTTGACACTCGCTGAGGCGAGCGTCACGGTGTCAAAATGGCGACCGTGACAGGACACGTTGTTATTATATTTATTTAGTGTATCCTGTAAATATTTTCGGATTTTCTTAGTTTTTTCAAAATTTTGTGAAGCTTAAAAGATGTGAAATTAGTGTCAGTGAAAAATGTGTTTTAGTAGTAAATTCAGTGAAACAATTTATCATACTAAATTCTTGTTATAGGGGGGTTAGGTTAGTGTGTAGGTTCCAGTCCGTTTTGAGTGAATTTAGTCAAATTGTGTTTAATTTGATAGGAGAGTAGGTGATTAGTGTTTATGTGATTTAGTGATAAGTGTTAAACTTAACTTTATTAGTGACTTGTGTTTCGTTTATTTTGGGACTTTAATCGTTCTCGCGATGTTTAGTAAAAGTCTTATAGAATTAACGACAGCCGATGTGCGGCGGGAGTTAATAAAGCGCGGTTTACCGGGTGCGGGAACCTCAAATGATTTGTTGCGATGAGGCAAGAAGGCAGATCCCGGGAAGTATCGTTTTTGGTGTCCGGGTGAAATAGGGGACGCAAGATTTGATGATAGCGAAGTGGATAATGCTCCTCCGAACGGCGCACCGTCAATCGAGATAGGAGAATCATCCGGGATGCAGAGAGCACCTGTATCGGTACCGCAAAACGATGCTACAGTTTTTGACGAAGTAGAGCCGGTGATAACAGCGAAGTGCTCAGTGCAGGAGAATCGTAGAAATGACGTAGATTTATCCCAGTTAATTAGCACCTTTGTGCGGGAAGCAGCAGAGAACCGAGCCCTAATCAGGAGTCTAGTGACGCGGCTGGAAAGTAGCGGTAGCGGCACCCCTCAGACCTCTAAATGGAACCCAGCCACCCTAGATTATGTGATGGCACCATTCAAGGGGCAAACCTGGGAGGATCCATACAAGCACCTGGCCAAATGGAAAAGAGGCTTAATAGAGAATCGGGTACCTCAGTCGTGCTGGGTAGAAGTGGCCTGTAAATATTTAGGACCGACGGTTCGTCAAGAGTGGGAAACCCAATGCCGCAATGATGCTACCTGGGAAGAGTTCAGCGAATTCCTGACCACCGATACGCTCTCATTCTGTGTTAACAAAGTTGCGCGCAGCCTTTCACGGAGACCGACAAAAACAGGGGAGAAAGTCGAGAAATTTCTACAAGAGAAGGTAGCAGTGTTCGTCGCTTATATCCTACAGACACTGATCGTACGTTCATGAATCCTGGTAGCGTTGCCTTCTAAAAACATTTGGATTATTATCCACTTTAAAGCGTTAGCCTTGTGCTGTGGATAACAGAGATGGAGACGTGAATCTGGTTTGAAAGTTACGCTATCTATTGTTTTTTGGAACTCTGACAATGTGCGGGATGACACATATCGATATAAAACTGGAAACATACCTTAGTGAGTATTTACGATTAAATACAATAAAAATAAAACTGCGTGTTAAACGTTAGGAGTATCACCAGTGTTCCTCCTATCAAGACTGCCAGAGCACTATGTCAAATACATTGTAGACAATAATCACGTGTCATCCTGATGTTGATTGTTGTAATCAGTTAGAAATTTGACACGAATACTTTTCAGTATGTAAGGGTTAATTCATAATTTTAATTTACATGTTGTAAATATTTATGTTATATATACACACATATATACATATATATATACATACATATACATACATACATACACACACATATACATATTACATACATATACATATATATATATACACATATACACACACACCCACGTATATACATATATACACATACATACACATAACACATAACTTGCACACATAACATAACACATAATTTGCGACAACTGTTAAGGCTGGGAGCGGCCAGAAATGCTTCGGAGTTTATTGCTTTAGCCCGTAAGATAGAAGAGGACCAGAATGCAGACGCGGCTAGTGTCAAAACTTCGGAACCCAATACGATAGTTCTCCTACCAAATAATGATACGACCGGAGCGAGTAGACCGAATTTTCCTAGTACGAGCAATCGGAACAACAACAACGGTAATTGGCGGGTCCGTTATCCAAAGAAATCCCGTGGCAACGTTACGGTAGACCCATCGCTAAGGAACAGAAAGGCAATGGAGACAACACAGTCGATAAAACTGCGGGAAACCGGAAGTGAGGATTCACGATGGAGCTCCGTCGAATCCTCAACTTCCTGAGAAGCTCCTTTACTTAAAGTCAGACGGCAATCCCTGTCCTGTGATAAGCTTTCGTTTACGAGATGGTGCAGAATACCAAGCCCTTATCGATACTCAAGCTACGGTATCCTTCATTAGTGAGACCTTAGCCGCTCACCCCGAAGTGCATCAAGTTAGCGACCTTCGAAAGAATGTTATATTGGGTACGAAATCTGCTTGGGGTCACACCAGTGGCCGAGTTGCGGTAAACCTAGTTATTCATGACCAAGTTTTCTACACAGAAGCCGAAGTGCTACATGATGCCACTTATGACTTAGTGCTAGGGAACCCGTGGTTGAGAGACTATGCGGCGGTTATTGATTACGGTAGTAAGAACTGCTCGATAGGAGTGATTGAACGTGTGACTGTTAGTTGGAGAACTAGCCATACATCCCCTATAGAAACGGCAGCGCCTGAAGAAGTTATTGCGACAGAACTTACGGAAGGAGAACGCGCTCAGGTTAAGAAAGTTATAGATGCGCACGCTTCGTGTTTCAAAGGAGTAGGAAGGACGCGAACTATCTTACATGAAATCAAGATTAAGGACGTGGCACCTCGAAGATTATCCCCTTATCCATACAACGAAGAGAAGAAAGCGGCCATCAGTCAACAAGTCCGAGAGATGGAAGCGAATGGCATGATCCAACCCAGCAAATCTCCCTGGGCTAGTCCCGTCGTCTTGGTCAGGAAGATGGCGCATATCGGTTTTGTGTTAACTATCAACAAATTAACGAGATTACGCAGGACGATGCATATCCCATGCCCAATTTACATCACCAGATGGGAAAGTTCAACGGGTCGAAATATTACACCAAGTTGGATTTGAAATCGGGATACTGGCAAGTGGAGCTTAAGGATGACTCTAGACCCTTGACAGCATTTCCTACCCCTCTAGGGGTAATGCCCTTCGGATTAAAGAACAGTCCTATGACGTTTCAGAGGCTTATGGGTGAGGTCTTAAGAGGTTATCTCGGGGATTTCGTCGAGCTTACCTGGACGATCTAATCATTCATCGTAAAACGTTCAAAGAACATATGCTACATGTAAATTTGGTATTAGAACGTTTAGAGCGCCACCGATTGACCTGCAATGTAGAAAAATGTGTCATTGCCACTCAATAAATCGAGTTCCGGGGACATCAAATTACGCCTGAGGGTATCTCCACGCAAACGGAAAAACTTCAAGCGATCGCCGACTTTCCTACCCCCACTAATAGAAAGACCGTTCGTCAATTCCTAGGTTTATGTCAATGGTACGGAGATTTTGTAAGCCATTTTGCGGAAGTAGCAGCCCCGTTATCGGAGTTAGCAAAAACCAAGAAGCGATGGAAGTGGACAGCGACGGAAGAAGAGGCCTTTCAAAAACTTAAAGTCAAGCTGATGGAAGCTCCAAGTTTATGTCATTATGATCCGGGGCTGGACTTATATTTGCAAACGGATGCGTCAGAAGTTGGGTTAGGAGCCGTCCTGTACCAAGAGACGGATCGGAAACACGTCTTAAGCTTTGCGAGTCGTAAACTAAATGATACCGAGCGACGCTACACAGCACTGGAGAGAGAGGCGTTAGCTATCGTCTGGGCAGTTGGGAAATTTCGCCACATGTTAGAAGGTCGGAAATTTAACCTCATCACCGACAATAGCGCGTTGACCTGGATGACTCGAACTAAGGACCACAACAGTAAGGTGCATCGTTGGTTCCTACCATTGATGGCATTTGACTTTTCTCTGGAACATCGACCCGGGAAGCTTAATCAGGCTGCAGACGCGTTATTTAGAGACCCGGTTGAGTCAGATAGTGAGATGATAGATGTCTACACTCCTAGACATCAGAGGAGAGGGCAGAACGTATGTGTGTAAACCATACCGAGGAAGCTCCTGATGAGCTTATCCAGAAGATTCATACTGAACAGAATCAAGATACTTCCATTGCTCAGAAGATATCATGGATACGCGAAACGCACCGACCCCGAACAGCTCGACAACGCCGAGCTTGGGCTCGCCAGAAGAAGAATTTCTCCTTAGCCGACGGAGTTTTATATTACGCCGAAGGAGACGATCTTCGTGTTTGCGCCCCCCAGCATCTTCAGAAGTCTATAATGGCGAGATATCATGATCATTCATTAATTGGACATCCTGGATACGAAGAGACCTGTACGACCATTCGTGCTAGAATGTATTGGCCCGGAATGACCCGTGACATACGAAAATATGTCCGTTCTTGTCGAGTCTGCCTGGGATACAAACCTCTTACTGGAAGACCTCGTGCTCCGATGATGCGAAGAAAAGATTATCGACTCTGGGAAGTCGGAGCCGTAGATCTAATGGGCTCTTATCCTAGATCTCGAACAGGGAAAACCATGCTGCTGGTTTATACGGATCTTCACAGCCGATGGGTTGAAGCATTCCCTATGAGTACTGCTACCTCGACGAAAATTGCTAATGTGATGGAGAAAGAGATATTCACCCGCTTAGGATATCCCCGTGTCATTTTAAGTGATAATGGTCCACAATTCTTATCTAAGCAGTGGTCGGAGGCCGGTAAGAAATGGGGCTGTGAGATATGGACAACTACCGTGTATCACCCTCGAGCCAACCCAACAGAGCGACGGAATCAAGAGATAAAGAAAGGAATTCGAATTGCCCTAGAAGGAGAGAATCATAATCGCTGGGAGGAAGCTATTCCGAAAATTCTCTATCAGTTGCGACAAAGAACAAATTTAAATCTGGGAAAAAGCCCCGCGGAGGTTATGTTAGGCCGGAAGATATCTCAACCTGGTGATTGGCGGTTAAATCCGACGCACGAAGATAAGAGTGATCCGACCCCAGTTAATAGAGGCTTTCAGATAGGAACGCAAGTCATGATGCGCAATCACACCTTGAGTGATAAGGTTAGAGGTGTCCATGCAGGATTTGCCCTAAGTGGAAAGGCCCTTACTCTGTGAAAACCCGTTTAGGCCCGAATGTCTATGAGATTGAAGTTGAAGATGACCGTGTCGTTAAGGTAGCTTTTGATGATCTTAGACCTTATGTCGCGAGAAGTGAAGATGGTGAGAAGTCCGAATGATCGAACCGTATTGTGATTTATTTGTTGTTAATTTGATTTGAAATTTTAATTAATTTTAATTTTAAATAATGTTGTTACTAACTTTGAAAATAATTTAATAACTAGTTAAATTAATGTATAACTATAAAGTAAAGTATATTAAGTGTTAAACTAATTAAAGCGTTATTTCCAACGTTAATTTATATTATCTTTGATTCTGTATGGAGTATGCTTGTTGATAGAGTTCTAACTTTTATTTGAATATGTGATTTACTTACCATTTTTAGCTACTATTTTAATGTAAGTTTTTCATTATTATTATTAACTTAATTTAACTTTAAATGAAAATCTTCCTAATTTTAATTAAGCTTCCTTTTTTTTTTTTCTAGGGTTTTTTGACTTTGACGACGGAGATTATTACTCTCTGAATTTCTAAGTTAAATCAACTGAATTTTATTGTAAGATTTGTTAAATTTAATTATTTAAGTATTTATAAAAAAATGTTAATTTTGTATGTTTTAGACATATATGCCCGTTGATAGGGGGCTATAGTTTAGTACATTTATAGTGTCTTTTAAATACATTAAAATAAATATACTTAATAAGTATAAAGTCATCCCCTTTACTAACATTTAGTTACCTTTTTTAATTAACTTTTACCCCTAATTTATTAAATACTTTTTTTCCTTTATTTTATGAATGATTATGTCATATTCTCCTGATGGACTTTGATTCATTCTACTAAGAGTAACCAAGCAGCCTCTTGTACCCTTTTGAACCTTTGTTTTGTTTTGATTAATCATTTCTTATCGCTATTAATATGAATTACCTTTTAAGTGGGTTAATTATTCATTCTCCCTTTAGCCCTCTAGCTATTCACACCCTTAGCCAATAGTTTGTTCAATTTTATTCTTGTGGTAAATTTAGTTTTTGTTACCCTTTCGATATGCCGAAGGACGAGAAGAAGATTGATCTGGAGAAGATCAGGAGAAGGTATTCTGAATTAAATCAACGGGCCCCTAGGACTCAGTTTATTAATCCTCCTCAGGGAACGTCTAAAGGTAGGCAGGTCCAGCCTCGCCCTGACCCTTCAGGCCAGAGTGTGGTCAGCACTTTAGCTCCACAGGGAGCGGCAGGGGGAAGAGTGCGGTGTCGACCAGTGCGGCCGCCCACTGTGGCTCAGCCTGCTGGACCATAAGGGGCGGAGGTGCAAGCCTCGGCTCCGACCTCGCCTCCCTCTCTAGTCCCTGTTAGCGTTCCCCCATTGCCACCCAAGCCTCCAGCGAGGGACTCGGGGTTTCGGGTTTCGTCTGTGCGCTCGAAGGGGGAAAGACCGGTGGTGGCCTACCAGCCTTACCAACCGGTTGTTTCCCCCCAGAGTCGGCAGTCGTTGCCGGACCTCAGTAGTCTCCGCTATCACTTACCGGAAACGTCTTTATCGAGCCAGCGATCAATGAGGCGAATCCCTGGCTCCAGTAGCGAAACGTTTATCCCTGCTCTAATGAGTACCCCAGTTGGTCGTCCAGAGAGGGGGTTCTATTGTTCCAAGCTAGTAAAGGTGATAAGGAGAAATGGGAAGTCATTGCGAGATTGCGCCACCCAAACCGGGTATTGGGTCTTCCGAAGACTCACCGGGACAGCAGGAACTGATGTGGGACCCCGAATCAGCCGCCGTGGTGAAGGCCCGGTGGAGGGCACCTGCAGTGTCGATAGCCAGACGGAGAAGGTACTTAAGAGCAAAAAGGATGCCCTGGCTTATGTTCAAAAGGTGGAAAATAAAGCCAACCCAGAGGGGGTATTTCCAAGAATTCGGCTTGCAACTCCTAAGCACGAACGAGCTGCCCAACACGAACCACTTCAACCCAGCTCAACTCCCACTCCGGTCCTCCAGAAGTCGTCCAGTCCCGGTGAGTTTCCTCGCCCGATAGAGACCACACTCCAGGACAACCCTCCAGACACTCCAGCTTCAAGTCCTGACCAAGAGCTTTCAGAGGATAAGGAATCTGCGCTCCCGATGGAAACTTCTCCTCCCCACCCCACCGCCGAAGCAGAGACTGAAGAGTCTGATCCCGTACCCCAGAGGGCCAGCGAGGAGGCACTCCTGGAGGAGGACCTTCTCCTTACCCCACCAGATGAGGACCAACTCCTCATAGATGCCGTCAACTCCATCCTACCAGACGACTGGGAAGAAATCGACTCACCATAGCCGAGGAAGAGAAAGCTGCTAGTTTAACGTTCTTGTTTTTTAATACATTATTGTAAATTATTAATTACTTTTTGTATCTTTTTAACAGTCTAGCTTGGCATATTGTCAGGTGGCAGTATTGGCTTCAAAGTGGGGCATATTGTCAGGTGTCAGTTAGAGCCAATACTGCCAGCCCTTTGACTGGTTTTAGGAATGAATGATTGGTTGTATGATTGATTGTGTGAATGATTTGTTGAATGAATTAATGATTTATTAAAATTGTAAAGCCGATACGCGGGTACTGGGGTAGTGGGGGGCGTCGCCATTCCAGTCTGACTCACTAGAGTCGAGCTGGGGTGGGGAGGCTCCGCGCCGGCCCAGTACTAGTGGGAGGTCTTGGAGGGGATAGGAACCTATAAAAGACTCGCCAACACTAGTCCCAGCGTCATTCGACTTGGAACCAGAGCCGAGACACCTTCCCTCTCCAAGACTAACAGGGCTTTTTGGAAAATTGTTATGAGGCCTTTAATAAAGTTTTGTTTCTTTAGTATTGCAATGAATGAGTAGTTTTTAATTAGGATATGGACCTACCACCTTCCCCCCCTTTTTCTATTAAAGATCTCAGGTATGGTAACCACATGCCAGGCTTAAACAAGGAACCGAGGTGAGGTGACCACTTATCTCCCACGGGTCTAATGGATCAGGGGTATGGGCACCACATACCACACTATCTCCCTCCCCCCCATACCGAGCGCAGGACACCACTGTACTCAAACCTCCCCAACGACCAAGGGGTAACCACTCTTGGCATTCCTGAACGTCCTGAAATGATCAGTGCCGCTGTGGGGTCACCACTCATGGCGTTCCAAAATAACTACCGACCGGTAGGTAACCACTATCGGCACCGAGTACCTCTGGCTAGGCCACCACTAGCCGGAACACCAAAGACCCCAAGTCCAGAACCCCGTTACCAGGGAGGTCCAAACCCACGCTCTGCTAGGAGGCCACCACTCCTGGTCCAATTGCTCAAATTCTAGGAAACCACTAGAATCCCCCCCCCCGTCTAGCTGTTCTACCCTTGGGTAACCACCAACGGCATTTAACCTGTGATCCGTCACTAGGTAACCACCAGTGACCCCTTCCCTGAACCGAGAGGAAACCACTCTTAGGTTGTAGCTCCCCTTTCCCCGTGGGAGGTAGCGTGGGTACCGGGTTCTTTAGGATGCTAGTTTTTTGAGTTTCTCTCTTCTCAACAAAAAAAGAGTGGCGACCGTGTAATTTATTTGCCCCCGGGGCTGGACAAGTGTCCCCCCCGGTTGTTGACACTCGCTGAGGTGAGCGTCACGGTGTCAATTATATTGATATGTCTCAGATAATACTACTTGTGTTCTAAAATAATAGGCGCAATAAAACAAAATTTTTAATAATTCAATACAAATGTGATAAACATAACAGTGATACTAATTAGAGAGAGGTGAGATCACCTAGCAAGTAGGCCACGTTATTGCTAACTCTCTTTAATAGAAGGTATCACCATATGAGTCCTAGTTCAGTCATTTTGCGTCTAATCTGCAGAAGAGTCGTGGCTTTACTATAAGTTTCGATAGCTTTAACTAGAAACAACACGTGCCCCACTGCCAAACTAAGCTTTCCTGCTCTCGAAACCATAAGGCAAACATATATAAAATTTTATATATAATCTACTATTAAGAGTCATAAATATGGCCTAAACCAAGGTTTACTTAGTGGTTAGGGATCTTATACGAGTACCTGACATAGCACAGGCTCAGAAACACCAGCTTAACGTCCCTTTCGAAGGGCGGCACGTGAAAGGATATCCATCCTTCGGATGAAAATCCTAAAGCCCGTTTCACAAAAGTACAAGTCTTGTAGTTACTTTTTTAACTTTATTGATTATTGTCTACAATTAAATGTATTTGACATTTATAGTGGCCATACTAGTTGTGACTTGGCAGTCTTGATAAGAGGAATCACCAGTGTTGCTTGTGGTAACAAAAATTGTAAAAAATAACTTGTAATGACAAATTTACATGCGTTACCAAGGATACACTTGTAGATTTGTAGCACTTTTCTAAATTTATTTAGTTTATTTTTTTTTTAATGAACAACATTTTCTTGTCTATTACAATTACTTGTAACATTTATTTTTAAAATGTCTTCCCAAGTCCAAACCTAGATAGACTTAGTTGCAAGTGCATTAATTGAAACAGTTTTTATCGCAAACTTTTAGTATATTAGTAATCTAGTGCTCTATATGAGTTTGTATAACGTTTTTTATAACTAATACTTTTCGTATTTTAGAAATAATTGCATTCGAAATAATTTACTCATATGAATAAAACTAGGTTTTAATACTATTTTGACACAACGCAAAACTCTTGTAGGTTACAATAAATTGTAATGATATTCGTAAAACGCTTAATTTTGACACTTGTAGTTACAAGTTGTTTTGTACAATAGTTTGTAATATTTGTGGGGGAGATAATCATATTTGATTGGAGTTTGACACAAATATGCTCCTACTAGTATTTTTTAATAAAATTCAATGAAAATCGCTAATAATTACTAGTCTACACTTGTACATTAGTGAGTCAAATTTCTTGACTAAAAAAATCATTTGAAAACTTGTAACTTTTTACTTGCTGTATACTGCAAGTAGGCTTGTACTTTCATGAAAAAAGGCCCTAGAGGCCCTGACCAGGATCGAACCCGGACTGTCTGAGTGGTAGGCGCACTCTAAACATTGCACCACCGGGACTTCAAGCTAGTACTTACTATTCACTTAAACAATTAAATTATAATAATTATAAATTATTAGTATAAAACAAATTTGTTAATTGTGACCTATTTTTTAAAGAATTTCCTCACATAATTGCAAAAAAATATCACGATAGATAATAATGCAAAATAGGTTTATAGAGCAATTTTTTTTTTATTAAAGAAGTTTGTCTTGATAAAAAAATATAGTGATTATTCAATTATAGGTAAAGAAAAGTAAAATATAAAAAAATATATAAATACTTCTCTTCTTTTACAAAAGAAAATATTAAATATTAAATTACTTAGTTTCGAACTTAATCATTTCTTGGTAATGTTAAAGATTAAACAAACAAATTTTAAAATACCATCTTTAAATATTGACATCGTTAAAAATAACCGTTTTCAAGGAAAGATTATTTAATACTCTGCAAAACGATGAATATAATACTTCTAGCTCATTTTGTTTAATACAGATTGTTTTCTCCTAGATTAGGTATTATTGTTTATCAAGCAGAAGTACAGGGATTATTGTTTTTTATTATTTGATTAAATGAAAGGTTTTTATTTTTATTTATGTTTTTTTTATTTTTAGACAGGGGATAGAAAGAGAGGATCCCCACCTCTCATAATGAATTTATATTTGATATTGTCAATATCTGAAAAAGAAGAGCAAGTGAAGTATAGATATAAAGGAGTTACTTGTTTGCTACGAAAAATTTGAGTTAAATCGGATTAGTCAAAGTGACTCCTTAGTATCTTCATACATCGTTCGCCGGCACTGATGATGACAAAAAGGTTGAGCTGTCTCTGTCAATAAATATTATGTGTGGAGAGACTTGGGTGTTTTATAAATTGTCAATCCCAACAAAAACATATGCGTGTAAAAAAAATCCAAATCTAGCGTAAAAAATTGTGACATCATTGAAAAAGCCAAGTCGTAGGTTCCCAATAATGCTTGTAAATATATGAGGTCTTGGCGGTTTCACTTTGTGATTTCGCCATTACGCAGCACACATAGAAATGCATGATTAGCTTATTAAATAGGCTGAATATATTATTATAGTGTATGTCTACACTCTATACAAGATGTTTAGTACCACACTACCTTAACCTGCGTAATGGCCAAGTCACAAAGTTAAACCGACCATATATATTCACAAGCATTATTGGAAACCAAAGACGGCTTTTCAATGATCTCAAAACTATTTACGCTGGACTTGGCTCTTTTTTACACGCATGTGTTTTTGTTGGGATTTAATTCCTTTTTGTAAGCTTGAACATTATTCCTTACAAAAATACGCCAAGTAATATTATTAAATTATCAATATTTTACAGCATAATACACCACTTATTTATTACTAAAAATTCCATTTTCATTAATTAAACAATGATAAATTTAGTAAAAATATTTTCTTATATTCTGGCAAAATAAAACTCTCGATATTTTTAGTTTTAGTGCTACTTGTCAACATTTTTAAACGAAAAATTGAGGTTAGAACATACTTAAGTAGAACATATTAGTACATTCTTAACTTAAGTAGAACATATTAGGTAAAAGGGACTGAAAATGTTAAATTTTGACAATTTTTTTTATTGATTTTCTCATCAACAATTACTTATTTACTTAATTTCAAGTATCTACAATTGCTGATGCTAAGTGCCTTAGCATTTTGATGCGAGTGAGTGTCAAAACTCCCTATCTTTGAGCCATTATATCTCAACACCTGTAAATGGTAAAGATATGAAATTCGATAGAATCTTGTTAGCTAAACAAGATCTTAATTAATATTAAAATTATATTTTTTAATGTCCTTAATAAAAATATACGAGTTGTGAAAATAGCCTCGAGATGCACATTTGTAGTCAAACTAAAACCGATAAACCCTATTCTATTCCTAAAATGTAAATCAGGAAACTCGTCTACCCAATGAATTGATTGATTATCGTACTTGAAACATTATTTAAAATACACACATCATACGATGAAATGGGTATTATATTCATTCCTCAACCACGGTAGTAGATGGAAATGTAATAAAATATATATACTCGTACGCATAAGAGAATCTAACAAGTTGAATCAAGAATTCAATTTGCTTTTGACACATCTTTTACAATGACAAATACATATATGTATTACTGATGGTATATTTGTTGAGTAGACGGTTAAGACCTTCTCTGACATTTTTCTCTGAAAATATAATGCAGGCTAGATCAAAGTTTATAAAATTAAATTTTTAATCCCATTTAAAATGTGTGGCGTACTTTAATACAAACACTTAATGAAAAGTAAATAGATCTTATAATTACTATTAAGGATGTTTAATTATCAATTTCATTATTTTGGATCAAAACCAAGAATTAAATTTCAAAATATCTCAAATAAGATACTTAGCGACCACAAAAGTTGTAAATAATATAAAATAATCTAATAGAGATGATTTAAGAACTCATTTACTTAGACTAATAAAATTTAAAACCAATAACGGTTACCAATGGCGCACATAGGTTTTAGTTTTGTTGAATCTCGCAATAAAAATATGAATTGGGGGTTTATCATAATGCAAAAGACCAAACGCTCTGTGGGACTTGAACTTGTAAAGTAAGTCACTATACAGGAGGGTACATTTCAAATGCTTTACTCCAAGTAACTCCAGTCCTAATTATAGTATCGCGATATAATTGATGCATTTTAACTGTAACAGTAGCTAAAACTTCAGTCAGGTTGCCAAAACACGGTTTACTCATATATTATTTATGATGTATAATTATTTTAAAAATTGTATAAATAAACAAAGATGTTACTCTAGCATAAAAAAAAAACATTAGCCGAAAACAATATATATATATATATATATTATAACTAACTCTTGAAGGAGGTTTCATATATATATATATATATATATATATAATATATATATATATATATAATATATATATATATATATATATATATATATATATATATAATATATATATATATATATATAGGTATAGGCTGTGGTGAGTTTTTTCATCTGAAATGTGCTAATTTAAATGAGAGTGATGTTGATTATCTATCAACAAATAATGAATGCTCTTGGAGATGTGTATTCTCTCTTTTTGTAAAACAATAATACCTAATCTAGGAGAAAACAATCTCTATTAAATAAAATGAGCTAGAAGTATTATATTCATCGTTTTGCAGAGTATTAAATAATCTTTCCTTGAAAACAGTTATTTTTAACGATGTCAATATTTAAAGATGATATTTTAAAATTTGTTTGTTTAATCTTTATCATACCAAGAAATGATTAAGTTCGAAACTAAGTAATTTAATATTTTCTTTTGTAAAAGAAGAGAAGTATTTATATATTTTTTATATTTTACTTTTCTTTACCTATAATTGAATAATCAATATATTTTTAACAAGACAAACTTCTTTAATAAAAAAAAATTGCTCAATAAACCTATTTTGCATTATTATCTTTAAAAATACTACTCTTTACAAATTAAGCGAAGCATAGTTTTCGCTCCGTTACCTAGTTTGGAAGCTATAGAATAAAATGTTTAAATCCACAAGAAAAAACGCAATTTTCGTAAATATTCCGGTTTTTTCTGAGGCCTATAAGTGCCTTTTCTAAAAGGACTATTTAATGTAATTGGTACCAAATAGTTTAGTGAAGTCTATTGTTTAAGCCAAGCATAGTCAATATCCTCTCCGTTACCTAGTTTGGGAGCATTGGAGTAATACGTGCCAAGACACCATGATTTTCTTAGATTTTGCTTCATTTTTGCTTATTCTCGGGTTTTTCAGAAGGCCATAAGTGCCTTATCTAAAAGGACTATTTGATGTAATTGGTATCAAATTTTTCAATAAAGTCTAGTGTTTAAGCGGAGGATAGTTAATGTTCGCTCCGTTACTTAGTTTTGGAGATATGGAGTAAAATGTCGAGAAACTTCAAAGAAAAAAAAATTTGGTTTATCTTCGTGATTTTCAGAGAGCCATAAAGTGCCTTATCTAAAAGGACTATTTGATGTAATTGGTATTAAACTTTTCAGTAGAATGTAGGGTTTAAGCGGAGCATAGTCATTGTTCTCTCCGTTACCTAGTTTAGGAGCAAAAGCGTAAAACGTGTAAAAACACCCTAAAAATGACGTTTTTCGCAGATTTTCGACTACTTCAAGAGGTCATAAGTGCCTTATCTAAAAGGACTATGTAATGTTATTGGTATCAAACTTTTCAGGACAGTCTTATCATTAAGCAGAATACAGTTAATATACGCTCCGTTACCTAGTTGCTGAACAATGTGGCTAAAACGAAAAAAGTCCCCTCAAAATGCCATTTTTTCGCTCTATTTCGCTTAATTTCGCCATTTTTAAACTTTTTATCTGCTCAACCCTCTTTTTGAGGTCCAACGAACAGAAAAATAATATTTAAAAAAAAACAAAAAAAAAAACGTTTCTATTTGGTACACCGATGCCTTGAGATGCTTCCTGTAAAGGATGGTACGCCAGTGATCGCATGACTGGTTAGGAGCAAAGCCGTGTCAGATATTGCAAAATTATTTGATTATTTTTCAAAGAAAAAGAAAAATTTAAAATCTAATTTTAATAAAAATAATAAAGAAAAGAACAAACTACGCTTTACAAGTTTCTAAAAATTGTATATATACTCCATTCGTCAATAATACAATACAAAAATGTTAATCACGCAAGATTGAGCAATATTGGGGCAATGCAAGTTTCCTTAAATAAACATTTACTTTCAACAATTTATTTGAATACATTTTGTTTCATATTAACAATGTAAACACGTTATATTTATAATAAATCAAAACAAATATTTATATAGAATCTCCAATACAAGGAAAACGTATAGCTTACTGAGTATTTGAATTAAGAGATGCTTGGAATTAAATGGTTTTAAAGGTAAAATCGAATCAATAATACAAATTTTTAGCATATATTTAGCTAAACAAAATGTATGCTTGGTTCAGTTAAGAAAACATTTGCTTCTCTTCAAAAATATGCGTATATTTTTTTTTAATCGAAGGTATTACTTGGCTACTTTATTTTAGTGTATTATTTTACCATCTTCTTTTAAGTGTTAAATTTTAAAATATATAAATTATTGCCGAAAATCTTTGTCTAAAAGTTTTTTCATCACTTAAAGGAGACCATAAAAATTATTGTCCGATTCTTATGAATGGGCACTTAATTCCATCAAGGAAAGGATACATGGTAACAGTACATGGTAAAATATCTTCCGCAACTATTTCTCCTAACGGTGATAAATTGAACCTCTTCCAGTAGTTAAGATAAGACACCCAATGGTGGCTCATTACTATTCAATTTGCCAGGATAATACGGCTCTTTTTGATCATATCCACTCCACTTTACTCAGCGGGATCTAATTTAAGGATATATGTATAGTGTTGTGGCTTTATTGTCATCAGTCATAATCAGTCAGTCATGTCAGTCTAACATGTAATAAGCAGTTTAAATGTTGAGAGCTAAGCTCAGTATGCATTTTAGAGTAAGAAGCAATCCTTTAGGCAATAAAGCCCGCAATTGGGAATGGTAAGAACAAAACATTAATTTTTTCGGACTCAAAAAGCGCTTTACAGCCCTTAGATAAACTTTACAGAAAAAATCCTTTAATAAACCAGATAAGAATATTTGCACATAGGGCTGGGCTAACAATCAAGTTCTGCTAGATCTCTATCCATGTAGGAATTAAGGAAAACAAAAAAGCTGACCAACTAGCCAAAACAGCCATACTTAACGGTGTTCAAACGGATAGTCACTGCGTAGGACATTGAAGTAAACATCAAAGCAGTCTTACAAAGACAATGACAAAATGCCTGGACAAACAGTACAAATGACAAATTAAAATATGTTAAACCAATCCAACTGGCAAACAAGTTTCAAGAAAAACAGACACGAAGAAACTTTCTGACCTGCCTACGCATTGGGCACAATAGACTGACGCATGGATATCTCATAACAAAACAAAACAAACCTGATGTTCAAGAAGCGGCCTAATTCTCACCGTCTATCATATTTATGCGACTGCCATCAGTTAGAACCACTACGTGAGCAAAATTAGCTACCAACCAATATGTAACAATATATATTTTTCTCATTCTTCTTTGTCTTTGACTCGGCTTCGGAACAGCTAACAAAACTAGAAGGAGGTACTACAAACTACAAAGGAGCGCCAGGTACATAAGACCCTACTACTTTCAAATATGAAGTTATTGCTGGATGTGGCTAGTTTCTGAAGGGATATTCTTTATAGAGATAAATTTATAGAGATCAACTTACTAAGTATGGCACGAAAGATTGATTTAATTTTTCTGTTTTTGAAGTAGGATTGAGCCAAATATAGAAAATGAGCTGGAAGATTTATTTCTTTGAGTTTATGGATAATAATAGGCTAACATGCTGCATCAAATACACCTGCAACGTCACAATACTGCTGCATGTCGTGCATGTTTGAGGTCTAAAAAGGTTCAAATATGTTTTATAAAAGTAAGCCAATTGGACAAATATTACCAATATTAACCAAGCAAATATTACAGCCAATATATATATATTATTATATTTGCAGCCAATATTACCTGCAAATTTTAGATGAGATTTACCAAAAAATAGCGAAAATACAAATTTAAAATAGCAATTATAAACAATAGAAAATTTTTTTTTCTAAAATAACTGTGGTTTTATAAAGCAGTTTTTTTCTACTACTGTTAGGACTTCAGACACAGTAAACGGAGGATCGCTGGAGCCTTAGCCTAGTAGTAGCCCAATAACCTCACCTCCCTTTAGCAATAATTAATCAAGATACATACAAACACACACACACACACACCACACACACATATAACATATATATATATATATATATAATATATTATATATATATATATATATATTATTTATTATTTATCTATGTATTCCATTTGCAATACTTACGGTCTGATTAAGCTTAAACCGGTCTCTATCGATTTGGCATCCCGTCTCCTTTCAAATATAATACCTTGTTTTCCAATTTTAATTTCCTTTTGAAATCATAACTTGGATTAATACTTCTAAAACAGAAGGCTCCGTAATCTACGTATCATCTCTGGCTAAATGCCAAGATTCGCTTCAATTAAGGAAAGCCATAAAAAGTTATCGTGCGCCATCCCATACTCAAGGGTTAAACCCTTAAAAACACACAAGTATGCGTAATTGTATGTATGTATAATACTTAGTACCAGGAGCCCAAACGAAATCGATCCCTATCCCTCTAAATACGTCATCCGAAAATTAACTACAATTAGCAACAACTAAACCAAAATATGTACCACGTAAGTTTCGACTTCGGGACATAAGTTGATCAAAATGATACTCTATGTCAGTCTGGATAAAGTTAGACAAGTGGATCTAGTCTAAGACTAGTTTGACAAATGGAAGTAGAGCTAGTGGTGTCTATAAGATCCCTAGTAGCTGTGGTAGTCTACATCGAGGAAATAGGTAGACTCACATCTACGCGTTTAGCCGAGCATTCACGAGATACTGGCCATAAAATGAATATTAAGAAAACCGAGATACCTGTCAATGATTCTCGATAGCGTGGTTTCTCGACTCGTCAGGAAAGCTGTAGAGATTGTTCAGCACAGGGATAACATCAATAGGGACTTTATAAAGTTGTCAAGATGTATTGATTAGTACTTCATGCCTTTGTTGATTAATACTCAATACCATTGAAATTGCTTTCAAAGGACAAACAAGTTTTTTTAATTATTTTCATTTATTCATTTGTTACAAATTACTTTTTCAATTAACTTATTCATAAGCAAGAAAGAATTTAAATTTCCTTGTCAACGAAGCCTCTACCGAAAGACATGTAACTCAAACATATAAATTTAATTAAAGAAACATTTCACACCAGTAGAAACGTGTAACAGGCAAAGTATATTAAATATAAGTTTATTTTACTCTACAAAATATCAAAATGGGGACAAAATAACGTTAGGTCACATTCTCAGAAAACCCCTATATAAATGAACAACTTAATTATAAATTGAACCCTTGATCTTTCATTTTAAATAAAAATTGTTGGAATATTTGAAATGTTACAAACGTATATGTAAATCAAAATAAATTATTTTCGTCCTCGCAATGATTTAAATTTGTAATTAAGGTGTACTGACGTTATGCTTTCGTTTTCCCCAAATTGCTCCGTCTCTATTTGACTTGGAAACTTTTTCGTAGAAAATTTCTACGAAACTATTTTTTTTTTTAATTTTTGATTAGAGTAAGAAACAAATTATTGTTTTTCTTAAAAAATCTATTCTTCTCGAAGGAAGAAAATATTAACTCCTTAAATAAAAATCTAGGCAGGAAATAAATTACTTTCCGCCCTACTGTTTGGAGCAAGCGGTTTGACACTTGCCTAGAATTCTAAAGATTCATAGTTCAGATCCAGTCCGGGAACCAATCTTAAAATCGTTTTACTAAATTCCAGGGCATTTATTAATAAATTCAACAACTAACAGATGAGTTTTTATGATCTCCGCTCCTCATTGTGACTATTGTTTAAAATTACGTTGTCTCAACTAAGAAAAAACTTATTAATAAACTTATTAATTTGACTTAAATACGGCAGAAATGAAAATGGCATCATGTTTTTCACCTTATTTTAATCGTATGTTAGGTAAACAACGCAACGCAGTCACGTTAATGTTTGTATATATATATATATAATATATATATATATATATATATATATATATATATATAATATATATATGTATATACATATACTTAATCAGAAAGTAAGTATTTTTCCATTCAGAAAAATATCACCTCCCCTCCAGGACAGCTTTTTTTAAATTTCCTAAAATTGAACTAATTTTGATGATGAAATACAAACTGTTGCTAGAAACAAAGTTTCTAGCAATATACACCAGAAGCTACAATGATATCCACACACATACAGACTGACAACTTAGTAAAAACAACTTTGGAGGTTTGAAAGACAGACACCTGAAACGTCAATTTAGTTGAAAAACTGTTTTTGGATTTTAATAGCAAATTAAATTCTCTATATAGCAATATAAATTAGAAACACTACACGATAAGGAATAAGCTGAGGTAAAAAATCAACACGAACGATGTACTTTTTCTTACTTTTAGTGGGAAAAACTCGTCTACACCTTGAGAGTATGCATTCATCATGTCCTTGCTACATTAATTTATGATTTCTTCGAGTTCGCATGAAGAAGCAACTCCAAAAACCTTTAGCATTCGCCTGAGGTGTTAACATAGGTTTCCTTCTAGAACCAACTAACAAAGCTTGGGAGTAATAGTACTCACCGCCACATACTTTCTTGAGTTAATAAATAATTGTGAGGCCTCTGTGGTCATGCAGTCTATAAGGTCAAAGAAGTCTATGAGGACCAAGAGTCGTAGCCTTGACAATAATTGCATTAATATTTAGAAGTAATAAGAGTGTTGGAAAAAAAGAAACATAGACGTAAGCAAAGCTTATTTATTGGATTTAATTTGATTAATTTTCAATACACTATTTTTATCTTTAAGGTTACATTACATTTTACAAAACCTGACCTCAGAAGTGTTTATCCCGGCAGGTAATCTGGGCCAATATACGATGTTATAAGGCGTTTTCCAATTTTTATTACTTTAAACTGTAGTCAGAGCTAATATTAATATTATAAACAGCAAGTAAAGTTAAACAAACTTCAAAATATAAACTAAATTAAGTCGAGCAGAGTCGCATTCCGCTTTAAGCTTTGATCCCTCGAGAACTTTGCTAGTCACAAATATAGTTGAAGTCTTAGTAGAGATATAACATCTCTAACTTCCACTAGAAATAATGTTAGAATATTATATTTTATAGAGAAGCAGCAATTGAAGTGACAAATTTAAATTTTCATTAACTCTAAGAACAAAAAATAAGTTATATTAAATTACATTCTAAACAATATTTACAATATAATAGACAGACGTCACAGACATTAAGTCTGTGTAACTATAGCACGTAGAATAGAGGATCGTATTACTCCTGAATACTATTGTGGAACACTTATATGACCTTACTATGTATCTCACTGATAGCTTTATTAACAAACATGAAACCATTCTAATCAAGATCTTATAACATTAAATAGATACTACTGTGTTAATTTATTTATCACACGTTCAAGCTATACATGGGTATGTGTAACTTGTATAACATTTAGGTTAACAAGTTTAAGAATGTAAACATACATATGTTCCACTAGTGTTCAGTAAAACATACTAACTTAAAGGTCCAAAACCGACGAATTTCATTTAGAATGCTTGTTTCTTCAAAAATAAATAACTATATCTTGACATTTTCGAGTTATTATTTATCCAAGAAGGAAGATTAAGACATAGAAACATCTACAAGTAAATTTTAAGAAATGCGCTGATAAATATTTTAATATTATCATAAATCGTACTTTGTATAACTGGTTGTATAAATTTGTACACGACAAACTTAAGAATAATAAAAATAAAGCGCATTAATAAACCATCAAAGCCTATTGACAAAATCTCGCATTAACTTTATTTGATGATCAAGGGTATTTGATGAATCGGATTTTCGGTTCCACTGTTCGCCAAGCCATTAACTTCATAAGTGAATTTTCCCAATGGTAATTCACTAAAAGTATCGTTTAATATTGATGTATCCAACTCTAACTTCCTGCTATGTAAGCACAACAATAAACACATTAAGCTATGTCTACACAGAATAAAATTTCTGGTTAAACTTAAAACGCATGATGAAAGTTTTAAACGAAATAAATGCTATACATTAGGTACCTTTATTGGTTTAAACTCAATTCTTTAAGGTTCGTCGATTTTTAATTTGCTTTAAGACATAGATTTCTGTAAAGACAAAATATTTAACACGATATGATAGTCCGAGAGGCGTTCTAACAGTTTAATATATATATGTTTCATTTTTAGATGTCCATCGTCCATTTATGCACAATAAAACAATTCATGTTTTGCAAAACTTTGTTGTGTAACGATGAAAATATGTAATCTTACAAAAAAAGGAGAAGTAAAACAGTACCGCTTAAGTAAAGTAATCCTTAATTTACCAAGCTGCTATTTTTTAGCGAATTTTCGAAGAAAAATTGAGCTTATGGGGTTGGGGTCATGGAGGGTGTATTTTTGGAGGGACTCACTGATTAAGAATATGTATGTATGTATGTGTGTGTGTGTTTGTTTGTATGTATGTATTGTATATATGTATAGGATTTTTGTTCCTAGACGTGCCTATGGGATAGTATGCCTACCATTTATATACCTTATACAAGCAGATATATAATTAAGTATGCCTTTATTGTGTTATACTGATTGATTTAATAGTTAATAATTAATTATTTGTTTATACCATTTAAGATTGTTCATAGTTGCTTATTTAATTAGACCACGCAAGAATTCATAATTTTGTGAGCGAAATATAACAACAACCATGCGGCTGCTAGGCGGCCCCTGGGTGGCGCGGTGGCCGCGGAGCGGCAAAGTGGCTTAAGGCCTCTTGTTTATTTAAACAAGAGGTTAATTTAAAATACTTTTATTAATAAATATGATAAACGAATGGACATATTTTATTAAATTTAATTTAAAAAAATAAAAGAAAGTATATTAACTGGACCAAAAGAGTAAATAATTCAGTAAAATGTTTTCTATAAAAACTTTTATTTAGAAGAAAATAACTCTAAAAGCTAAGAAAACTCCAATGTAGATAAGTGAATTCGAAAACTTAATATAATTGAATCCGAGTAAGATTGAAGCACGCATGGCTGGTTTTAAGTTTAAGTTACAAACATAATGTGAAGCAGGGCACGAAATGAACTTTTAACTACGACCAAGCAAACAAAATACACCAGACAATGATCGTCATTCCTGACAATCTTGATTCCCTTATTAGCCTGCGCCTATATTATTCCACTTAGCAACTTCTACCAAATAGTTTTGGTCTTGGATGTTTTCCCTTGGCCTTAAGATTGGCTTTTCTTTATCTAGGCTACAAATACTTTTCCTCTAAGGAAAAAATGTGTTTGCACTATAAATTAAAAACCGGGATATCACCGGAAGCATCCGTTACAGGATATTTTCAGACTTCTTGAGAGGTTTTTACAAAGTTGCTGTCGGTTTATGTGTATTTTTTTTCAAGGAAACTCGTAAGCTTTTACATACGCTGTTCTTCAATTGTCAAATATTTTCAATCACTATATTTGCCAGCATTTTTTAACTCAATTTTTTGATCCGCAACCCAAAAGATTTGACGGTAAATACTCCGCGACCTAATTCTTACTGTATATTTGAGCAAGTTTTGCGGGTATTGTATTTTGTTAGATTTTGAATGGTAAACTTATCACAGCAGGTATATAAATAAGTATGCCTGTGTTGAATTGTACTGATTTATAGAATAGTAAAATAAATGACAAGCCCTGGATCCAAGACAAAGATTATAGATGATCGCTATGCACAAATGACCTCGAGAACATCATGCATTTCGTTGCCTAGATGCCCTATCTTAAGCTACTACAGAATCAAATACTTTGGATTACGAACTCTAAATGAAGAACAAATCATAGATATGACGATTTAGGTCTTCCGGTGGTGACCGCGTCAATGTAGATGACCTAAATCTTCATGACAATAACCGCGGAAGCCTACGCAGTTTATTAGATTAGATCATATAGACATCTTAAATGAAAGAAAAAGTTGTTTAAAACTGAGTCAATATTTAAAATGCGTTTATAGTTATAGTAGAGATTTAATGCATTTCTTTAATTATTAAAACTATTGAAATTTTTATTAATAATTCTTTGTTACATCACCAATTTTATTATGATAATGTTATATGTATGTGTATTATATGATTATGTATTATATATATACATGTATTATAATGTTATGTGTTATATGTATGTTTAATGCAAGCAACATGACATGTTGTTTGGATGTTACATTTTTTTATGTACTAAAGAACCACTAAAATAAAAATAAAAATAAAAATACAGGTATAAAAAGTTTTGCAACTTTCATTTAATAAAAAACACTGCAATTTTAAAATATTTATGGTTAAAACATTTGTTTTAATAAATAATAATTTAATATAAATAATAATTAACAAATACATTATATTATACACAAAGATAAAACAAAATAAAAATATACAAATATATGTATATTTAACTAATGTAGATTAATTATGTTAAAAATCAAATGCATGCATGCAAATCCGGCTGACGGTTCCAATCATGCCAAAAATGTAATGTATAAACAATTGTATTTATATGTTTGCAAAATATACATTTTTCTATTCAATTCTAGAATAGTAAATAATTATTTGTCTATACCATTCAACTGTTCACAGTTATCACAGCTTATTTAATTAGACCACGCAAGAATTAATAATTTGGCGAGCGAAGCGAGCCAGAAAAACTTGCATTATTAGGCTTTTTTTATCCTATTTCGGAGACTTGTTTTTTCTTGAAGTTGGGTACTAGGCAAACTGACGCCAAACCAGAGTACTTTTAAGACGGGACACCAAAATTCTAGGACAGGCAATGCCCCCATTTGTCCTTTTCCTTAAGTCATTTTAGAATACAAACAACAAAATGTGTAAGTTGTAGAAATTATCCTATCTAGAGTCGTATAAATCTAATGAAGAGAGGAAGGCAACTGTCAAATAAAAGGAGAAAAGTCCGTCTAAGTTCTTATCTGTTTTTATACAAATTTAAACATGACTTAACTAGAAAATAAAGTTAATATGAAAAATTTTTGTTTTACATACTTATTTCAAAAGTATACATATTTATTAATATTGTATTTAAAAATAATGTACTTTTACCAATAATTTTTTCGACACTTAAAAATTACTTTTAGCGACCCAAGGGTTGAAAATGCCTGATTAAGACCTTAGTTTATGCTCAACATTAAAACATTTAAACGCACTTCGTTTGAAAAATCCAGAAAGTTCTTTAAAACCTATTTTTACGTCATCTAGACCTCTGTAAACTTTAGTTACAGCCTTAAGGTCCGTAACTCCCACCATGCGAACTACGTCATTAGCGAAATTTGTAAATGAAAGTCATTAAAAAGTGTTTTTCTCATAAATATTTTTTATGAAAATATATCGGATGATTAAAATAATTTAAAGATTAACTTTAATTACAATATGGATTGGATTATTAAATGTTTTCTTTAAAAAAGCCTTACATAAAAATAATACTATGAATTAAATGCAGCAGTAGTAAGAATGACATATTTTTTAACAAACTAGTACTACATTAGTAATACACTTTTTTTTAGATAAAAAATAGAAGTTTTTATTTGTAAGGTAGACACTTATAAAATTGTATCTACATAAGAATTATAAGTAACAATGTTAATAAAACGAAGTTGATTAAGTTTTAACACAAAGTAAATTTCAAAATAGAACCTGTGTTTTCAGAAATAACACTTCCTGACTCTTCTTTGCTGTAATGAAAGTGGAAATGTATTCATTTCAGTAAAAACACTTCTTTTGTTTCTTTCCAAAGTGTAAGCTGGAGAGAGGGTGAGATTAAAGTAGAAAAGGTGTTTAATTATTTTTAACAATACCACTATACATAAGCATTTTATATTTTAAGAGGAGACTCTATTTTATTTTCTTGAAGGGAAATGAAAAGTGTTATATAATTAATGAAAAATAAGAAGTCCCTCTAAAAACAAACTTTATTGGCAATAAAGTTTTGTTTTCATTGAAAGAGTTCTTATTTTTCATTAATTATAATGAACTCCATACACGCTTATTGTTATTATTCAGTGCTATGTTTGTAAGTTTTACTCAGCACTTTTTACTTAAGAATTATATAGTGATAAAATAACCTTTTTAGAATTAAAAATGATTGCTTTACAAATATGGTGTGACTTAATTTTATTGGGGATTTTTTTCTTCGATTTCTAAGAATTAAACTCGAATAAGGTCCAAATGGCTGGTGAAAATTAAATTTAATATAAAGGTATTGGCGAACTTATGAAGACTTTTAAAACAAGGTTATAGCCGTCATAAATTTTACTAGATCCCACCTGTTGTTTCTTGCACTATTTAAATCATTTAACAGTCATGATAATACCAGCAGTACATGTACAATGATACAGTACGCAACACTTATACCAAAAGTAATTATCAAACGACTAAAAACTAAAAAAACTAACTAAACTGCTGTCTGCAAATAGGTGTGTGTGTGTGAGTCTGTTTTCATCGTAGCTCCCAGTAAGTATATACTAGAGAGTTTAAAATTAATTTTTAATAATTTTATGACGTTACTAACAGGCAAGAATGACGGCAAACAATTTTCAAATGCAGAATATTGTTTTGATAAATTTAAAATTTAGCAAGCATGTAGTCATTATACGTGCTAAGTTTCGTCTAGAAAAAGAAAATTATTTCAATTTTGCCAATCAAATGGCAAAACTAATATTTTAAAATATGGTTAAAAATTGAAAAATAATCCTATTAAATTTAATTTCACAAGTATCCCTTAAATAATATTTAAGTAACCGTACCTGATTTTTGACCATTGGGAATAAGTTTTATTAAGTTATTTTAATATGTTTTGTTTAATAAGAACGAGCGAAGCGAGTCTGAAGTCGTACAGCAGTACAGTAATATAAAGGTTGTAATTTTCATTCTGAGGTGCGAGTCAAGTCCAAAGAAGTAAAGACGAGCGTAGCGAATCCGATATGATAAGAAAACGTTCCGAGGTACCCCGCACATTTTATAGTTCACTTCTGTTTCTGTTACAATGAATATTACTTTATTTTAATGAAAAACATATAATGCATCAGTATATCAAATTAATTAAAATTAATAAAGAAGAAGGTGAAAAAAATAAATATATTCACTCACAACAGCAAACTTAAGATTTGTTAAATTAATTCCAATTAGCAAAATTATATTTTTTTCTTAATCTATTGTAAAAACACGCAGCAAAACTTCAAAATCTGTTTCATCAATCCTATTCATTATAGAACGAAATAAATAATACCTTGCAAGGGAAATTCCATTTTGCTGCCTAGTGACACAAATAACTATTGTATAATTGTTTAATATTTTGGGCAAAATCTAAAGTGATGAAGGTAGTTAGAACTGGAATATAATACATTACGGATGAGATAAATTATTAGCTTTTCTCTAAACTATCAAAACAAATCTTGATAAGGGTTCGACCTTCAACCTAATTTGGACAAACAACTAAATTATAAGATTTCCAAATAATAAACGTAAAATATCTTGAAAGAGAAGTTTTAAGATAAATTTGATTTCAGGTTTAATAATAGAAGAATTTAGTCCGCTTGGTTAGAAGGTATACTTCAGATCTAAAAATTTGTCAAATAGATTTTTGTTTCAGTGGAAGTTATGCTGCACTTTTCACCTGAAAGATGGATGACTTTAAAAAGTGTTCTTTCAGATACAATTTAATATTTATATGGTAAGGATAAAGAGTAATGAAATACCTAGAACAATTCTTCCATATAATTTTATTTAATATATATTGGTTTTAATTTTTAATACGGATTTTCATTGTAATACGAATCTAAGACAAGTGTGCGATTCCCACAGATTGTCATTTATATTTATAAGGGATGAAATCAAGTACGCAGGCTTAAACAGAGTAGAACAATTTATACGCATCACCCCAAGTTAGTATTGAAATTATTTCGAAAACCTGAATCTTAATACTTGACAAACGATAAGTAAGAACTCGCAATTGCCGACTTAGTTGGGGAGCATGTACAATAGCATTATGAGAAGTATAGTAACTCGAGTTGATGTATTGGAAATGCACCACGTTGTACAATGATATCTTTATCAAATATAACCAAGATATCAATAATATAAATAAATGCTCTAAATAAAATAAGCAACATGGAAGAGAGCAGAGGTGGCGTGTCGACATTTCAACTCAACGTCACATAGTTTGGAAATATAACGTCAGCGCTGTCATAGCACAGACATACATTTGATAGATATATATTTTATACTTACTACATGTTTAATAAAAATGAAATAATGAAAAAATATGAAATTTAAAATTATTTACATAGTCATTATTTACATCGCGTTTGATGCAAGACAAGATTAAAGTATCGCAAAAAGCTGTTTAAATTATGTTAAAAAGTAAAAAAAAGGAGCGTAGTAACTATCTTTTGTAAGATTATTTACTTTGATGGTGAAATCGCGGTTTCATCATAACCATTCGATTCTCGTACTTTTGTTATGTTATTAGAGGTTTTTTTAGTTTTTTTGCTGTCTGGCTATATATCCGTGTCAGGCATAACTCTCACTGTGTTCACGATAAAGAGTTGAAACTTTAGAAAATGATTTAAAGATAATATTTGTACTTTTCCTCATCTGTGGTTGCATAGGATAATATTGTGTTAGCAAAAAAAATCCGAAACTGGGATTTGATCTGAATTATCAGTTTCAGGTGTATCACCTGAAACTGCACGCATATTATTTAAGACCAACATATGTGCTTAGTTTCATCTCATAATCACCATTAGCAATTTTTATCAAATGACGTAGACGTTTCTTAAAGAAATGTAAAAAATAACCCAATTAAGTTGAAATCAAGGTACATCCGTGTATGAAATAAATAATTATGTTCTGCTTCGTTTCAATACGGCAAGTATATCAACATTTTTTGTGGAATTATAAAAAATTAGCAGCATCGAGCGAGCTCAGTGCCTCGATGGGTGACAGCTGGGTACAAAACGGATGTATTTACTATCTAAGGACGAGCGAAGGGAGTCTGAAGACGGTATGCAGTATAAATTTGTGGAATGTCGTATACTGACGTACGTGTAGTTAGGTAGAAAAAACAAAGAACTAGTTGTACAAATTCGATAGCTACTTAAAATTTATTTAAGTTAATGGCGAAAATATAGTGTTTGTTTACATCACTCAAAAATGTAACGTAAAACTCCTATTAAACTAACAATTGATATGATATAATGTATGCTATTTTCTTATGAAGAATTAAAACTAATAAAACTTTATAACTTTGGTACTTATTAAGGCACTGATCAACACGATTCATAAATAAATGAGGTAAATAAACACAAGTGAATAAGGGGGGGGGGCACTAAAACTAAAGAAGTACCTGCATTTTTCTATCGCATTCGGGATCATAAAATTATATATTTTTGTCCATTTAATTTAATGGCTATCTGCTGCATTACATGATTCCGAAAGCAACCGTTATGAGACAGAAGTAATACCTCCTTCAGTTTTAAGTAACCATCCATTCTGAAAACGAGCAAATTGAGCCAGCCCAAAGTAATAAACCCTAGACTTGTGGTTCGAAAAAAGAGCAAACTAGAACAGACTACATTGGCGGTCATAATAAAATAAAAATTATTACTATCTCTAAAAGAGTTTGCATAAAAAAATGTAACTCACACTTTTTTCTTTAAGTCTCCACGCTTCAGCACCTGCAAATCCCAAAAATTAAAAAAAATGTTAGTGTCTTTAGGTATATAAAGTTGGATATTGTGCACATTTTTTATAAATATAGTACAGACCAAACGGCCAGCGTTTTAGCATAATTCCTTTAGAATAAGATCACTAGGAGATAGGCGTACCTTACGGCGTACCAGAGTCAACACACTAATCGACCAAAAACTAAAAAAACTGGTAAATAACCGGAAATTTAAAAATATATTAGGTAAGCAACAAATGTTAAGTTAGGTGTGGTTTTTAATGTTTTTTGGGCTTTCAGTAGAATAAAACTAGTCCGAAGTGGATCCGAGTACTCAAAGTACGTAAACCCAAAGACTCGGGTTTAAATCTTGGTTCCGGAGAAAAATGCAATCGATATAAATATTTTAGAGCATTTTCATTATCAAAATGACGCTTATAATAGAAGTTGAGAAGGAGGTATATTTTCGGTTTAGCTCCCTAATTCCAAAAAAACGAAGAACCTCGTAGGCATTATAAAACGTTTGAGATTAGTTTCTTATTTATTTATTCATGGAGTTTACAAAAAAAAAAAAAAGATTTGTTTTTCAAATCAAATCTTAAAATTTAAACAAAATGCAATCAAAAATAAAAGAAGACAAACAATACTAAATCAGATATAACACTTATCAATAAAGTCTTCTATACAATAAAATGCTTCCAGCAGCAAATAATTCTTTATTATTTTTACAAAACTATTAAACTAAAGTTGTTAAGTATTAGGAATAAAACAGTTAAACAATCTGATAGCAAGAATTTGGGGGGATTTAAAAATTTTACATAATCTACAATAAGGAACTACAATTTTATTGTTTCTGGTCTTACAGTTATAATTATTCTTAGTTTCGGTACGTCTAACATAATATAAACAGACAAAAGGAGGTTGTAAATAACTAAACATGGCAATATCATAAGAGAATATTTTTGAAATAATGTCCACAAGAGATACAAAAGTTGAGTTCAAATATTATTTGTAAGGCTCTTTTTTGGTTAAAAAAATTGTCGGGCATAGTTCCCTAAAGTGCAATATAATATGAGGGCCTTGAGAATAAATAACCATAATACACCGATAAAAGAGTCCCAATATCCAATACCTCGGATAACTTTCTTAATAAAAATAAAAGTGATGGAAGTTTATTTGCAAGAATAGCAACATGATGGGTCAAATGTAATACCAAGGAGTTTTAGAAAACTTTCTCTGTCAGGATCTTCTAATGAAAATATAAGCTTGGCTTTTAGTTTCATTCAGAGTTAAAGAGTTGATTGAATACCTATCCTTAGCTTTTTTCTTTATTAACATTTGCTCTCTATTGGCATCTTATACAATCTATGTAGTCTCGTTAGCAAATCTATCGCACTTATAGTTGTAATCCGGCAAATCATTGCAATATATGAGGTACCTGATTTTTGTAATTTTTTTATAGTCAAGATTCCTTTAAGAATACATTCAAACATTTTTGAGAGAATTAGGACAATAGAGATAGGACTATGATAGATTATTTAGATCTTTTGTGGTATCTTTTTTGAAAATCGGGATGATTTGCTGATTTCGAGGCAGGAGGTAAAATAACCAAAATAGACACAGCTGTTAATGAGATGACTCATATGATAACTTATATGGAGCTATTGTTTTAATAAAGTTATTATCAAAATTATAGACATTAAAGATCTCAGAACTCTTGAATATGGTAGTTATTTTCTGTACCTCTACTATTGATATAATTGCCATAGAAAGATTTGAATTGACAAAAAGCGCTTATAAATAGGAATGAAGGGTTGAGCTAGATCAGCAAAGAGCTTACTTGCAATATTTACAAAGTAGTCATTATTTGACTACATAGATATGGTTCCAAATCTATTTCAACTTCCTTCTTATTAAGATTGCCTTCTAATCTTACCAACTTCCAAACAGCTGACCTATTTTTGATGTTTTTATTTATAAAATTTGCATTTTTATGTCTTTTTCTCTTCTTTAAAGTTTCCCTATAACTTGTTCTTAAGTCAGCACCAATTCTTCAACCAAGTTCTTCAACCCAGTTCTTCAACCAATCAAATTTAAAATTTTTACTAAGTGAGTTATATGTCAGCAGCTTTTACCTCAAAAGTTTAAGCTCTTCATTATAAAATAAAGTTTCTGGTTTCTAGGTTTGACAATTTTTTCCTCTAAAGAAAATGCTGCGTCTATAGTACTAATACGATGGGACCAGCTTTGTTCACACTCCTCTGCAGACTTAGACTCAATATTTAGTGTACTTAACAGTTGATAGAACTTATTTAATTTAATTCCAACTACAGTTCTTATAACAATTCTCTTATCATAATTATCCATGACGATCGAAAGGCTGTTATGGTCTGAAAAGCTATAAGAGTGGACCTCACAGTCACTGTACCAGGTAAAAAAATATTGTCAAGACATTTATTACATCTGGGTCTTGTTACGACTCTAAAATTAGTGTTTAGATGATTAGGTCAATGACCTCTACGATATGCGTTGGGAACAGTAATGCTAGATGACTCAGATGTAGTATAGAATGGGCACTCTTACCTCTTGTTTAGCCCTAGTAAGTCTACTGTCTCGGACAGACAGGACAAAAATGGCTCATACGAAATCACGGTGACCTAAGCAAACCCGTAATGCGAAAGGACCTCGAAGTAACCACTTCAAGGTCTTTGCCACTTAAGATCATAGGAAATTGATTGGAACCGAATGAAGTTTAGTTGGATCATTCTAAGTGGAACAATTGGCAAATAACTTAATTATAAATAGCGAAAGCTTTACTAAAGGCCATTAAACTGACCATGCTAGTTGTTATTTTTCGCAAATTTGCTTTGGAAAAATTTGGTTAAAACATAGGATGGATCAAACCTCAGACCATAACCATAATCCGCATAAAGACATATATATATTATTTATATATATAATATATATATATTATATATATATATATATATATATATATATATATATTATATATCGTTCGAATTATAACACGCTATGATTGAAACGGATAAATATACTTCAACTTGGTACAAAAATCAACCTTGAGGAGGACTCGAACCTTATAGTTCTATTTTGTTCGTTTACTTATGTTCAGTACTTAATTTATGTATGTTTATATGATAAATATTGTAAATTGGGGTTTGCCCTATTGTTAATAAATAAATAAAAAATAAAACAAAAAATAATACAAAACAACATCAATGTGACCGCAAAAGGCCACAGGGAGGCCCCGGAGTCGTAAGGCAGCCCTAGAGGCTAACGGTGCGCAGGTTTTAGGTTGTTCGCTAATGCAATGTGTTCCTATTCTTTCAGGAGGAAGAAAATCAAAATAAATTAAAATAAAAGTAAACAGAAATAAATTTTATTTGTGAAATCATCAAGGGTACGGGCTTAAAGGATAAGTTGGTAGTCTTGTTTAACATTGTGGATCTGGGGAAGAGATACAATGTTAGAGAAAATTCTAAGTAGAAGGGATAAATTATAGGAAGTTAAGTTTCGATTTATTCTAGGATATAGCATAGACTGTGATAGAATGTTCACGGTTAAGTAATTTCCAGCTGCTACAGTGGTCGGTTACTCTCAGATTAAAAGAGACCGTGGTTTAACCATTACAAAGGGATTTGCATTCAAGGCAAAAAATAAACAACAATACTATCTGGATTTTGACAAATTAAGGTCATAACTAGTATAATTATATTTATTACTTATTTTAGCGAATTTCCTTTGAAAAAATTTGCTAATGAGATAGGCGTCTTGGCGGGAGTCGAACCGTGGACCACAACCCAAATCCGTTTCAGAGGTCTCTACTGATGAATATATATATATATATATATAACTAAACTAAACCTTAACCACACATCATTCTCATTCTTAACATCTTTCTGATATTAGGAAGCTTTCAAAAGTTTACAGAAGGAGGTATTTATAAAATATTTCATGTGGAGGGATAGTTAAAAATAATTTAAAAAATATCTTTTAGAAATTTATTGAGAAAAATTCAAACCATAGAAGAATGAGGTGAACAAATGAACAGAATCAGTTTTAAGACGAGGAGCCGGTTTTGGTGTTAAAAATCAGGAAGTTGTGAATTGTATAGAATAAGAGGGTAAAGAAATAGAAGAAGGATATGGAGAGACAAAAACAAACAGCTTCAGAATAACAAACATGCTCACCTTGACTTGAATACCGAGAGAGTATGCGAGAGAACGTTTTTGAGAGTGGAGGAGACATTTTAAATAATGGTAGTTTTGTTGGTAATTAGTACTCCCTAACAGTTAAATGTAACCATTTGTAGCGATACGCATCCATGGGATACGATCATTTTTGAACCATTATTTGGATCTAGAAAACTCGACCATATAAATGACATTTAATACGACGTCATTAACCTAAAATAATGACTCTGCAAACATATATAAATTTACTTAACCTTGAGAAGGTTTAGTGAATTTATACAAGTTTATAATTTGAATAGCTAAAATTTAATACATATACAATGATACTACTGTGTAAAGTAATTACATGTAATTACAACTTAAATGTAATTATTAGTTGGTTAAGTAGCATTATTTCTGATTTTATCGAGTGACATATACAACTTTATGTAAATATTTTTTACCCTAAAGATGGGGGGTAGTATTTGCATAACTTTGTAATATTGTAAAATTATTTATATTGTTTATTTTTTTTCAAACACATACTGTTTAAAAAAAAAATATAAAGTTGTTGATTTGGACATTCGTTAATGTCTAATCGTTAACATGCCACTTCGCAGCTACAATGTGTGTATTAAAATTAATTTGTGTGTCAAATGGTACAAGGTCAGAAATTGAGAAGAAATATCATTCAAACAAAAATAGTTATTATGATTATTGAAACAATAAATACCTCTAAGTTAATTATCTTGAAGGCAAGTTTGAATTTCATTTTAGCTACATTAAAGCTTATAAAGATTAAGTTAACTAATTACAAGTCCCTAACCACTAGTACCCATGATATTACTATGTATATCTATACTTACACTATGAAATATTTTATAATTTTAGAGACTATTAAAAATAAATTTTCTTTTTAAATAATTCTTAACGAATGATCCATTAGAATAAGGATTCTTCAATTAATTCTGCCATCTTACATTTTTGTCATTTTTCTACTAATTTCCTTGCTTCTAACTAAAACTTTAAAACAACTGGATGAAAACCTTTATATTAACAATTTAATATAATTTACTCAGTAAATTGTTTTTTATGCTACCAGAATAAAAAGCCAGTTTTACAACATGAAAAGGCAGTTAAGAGCTTTAAACTGCTTTTTTCGTTACAAAATTATAAGATTAACTTGCCTGGAAACAATGAAAAAGCTCCTCCATATTACTACGAAAAGAGTCAGTTTTTTAAAGCAGTTATAATAACCCATTAGGATAGCCATTACACAATGGTATAGTCTTTCTACGTATAGTCATTGTACACTGTAAATAATTCTACAATGTAAATAAGCCGGACGAATTTTCTTTATTATTATAATTATCGCCGGTATCAAGATTCAAACCTGGCTTAGTGTACTTTAAATAGTCGTATTTACTCCAGACCAGTTTTAATCGATTTAGCGCCTCAAAAACATGAAAAACGACACCTTACTTAATTATATATATATATATATATATATATATATATATATATATATATATATATATATATATATATATATATATATATATATATATATTTATATATATATATATATATATATATATATATATATATATATATATATATATATATATATATATATTATATATAAGCGCCTCAAAAACATGAAAGATTTAGCGCTCAAAAACATGAAAAACGACACCTTACTTAATTATATATATATATATATATATATATATATATATATATATATATATATATATATATATATATATATATATATATATATATATATATATATATATATATATATATATATATATATATATATATATATATATATTATATATATATATATATATATATATATATTATAATTCCCTCACTTCTAATCTTTTAATAGACCTCGTTGCCTCACATTTGAAGTCATGAACCCCTCTCTTCCCTTTACTTCTCCCATCACCCACTAAACCTTTCCCATAACTACCTCTGCTACTTGTACTTCAAGCAAAGTTGTTCATTGCCTTGATTGGAAAGAAAACACTTTTATACTGGTGAAACCACCAGAGAGTTACCAACCACCCTAGTAGTTGTAGATTACTTAATTGTAAACTTCTTATCTCAGTCCATGATATATCCCATAATGCATCTAAATTTAACTCCTTATACACAGCCTGTATCTTTGGAGCTTTCCCTGACACTGTTTCCTCGCCCCAATCCCATAATCTCGAGCAAGCCTACCAACTTATCCTTTAATCTCACACCGCCCTTCCCCTGGACTTATCAAAAGATAAATCATAGTATCATTTTTATTTTTAAATTTCCTCACTTATAGCTTTATATTATTTTTTTTTATTATTATTACTTTAAATTGTATTTTATCTTCTATTAACTATGCAATATTTACTTTTCCTCATTTATACCGTAGGTATATAGGAAAAGTATTGTGTTTGCAAAAGAATCCAAAACCGGGATGTCACCGGAGTTCTGTCAGTATGTGTGTGCGTGACTGTCTCTTATCATAGTAGTTCTTAGTGTATTTATGCTAGAGAATTGAAACTTTGTATAAAAATCAGTCACCTCTGTGCAATTCGCAAAATATTTTTATGACGTCATTAACCTGCAATAATGACTCAGCTAAATTTTCAAAAAGATCATAAAACGCAGAAAAATGATGCGATCGAATTGAGATTTGACACGCATATAGCTATGTATAAGACTATGTTTACATAGTCTTGCTAACATATTTCCAAAGTTTCGTCTCATGTTCAGCATTAGTTCAATTTTTATCAATTGACTTGTGTGCCTTTTTAAAAGATCGTAAAAAATCAGAAAATAATCCAATTTAGTTGACATTTGGTATACGAGTGTATACTTTTACGAAATAAATAAGTACACTAAGTATGGTTTGAATACGACAAGTATACATATGGTTTTTGTTGGATCATAAACTTTAAGCATCTTTACGCGTGGTCAGTGCTGTATGGGTGGTCGCTGAGAATAAAACGGATGTATTTAACATCCGAGGACGCGCGAAGTGAATCCGAAGACGTGTCGCAGTATAATTATGGTGAATTGTAAATTCTGACGACGAGCGTAGCGAGTCCGAAGTAGGGATAATTTTCCTTATTTATACCGTAGACATAAAGGAAAAGTATTGTGTTCGCAAATAAAATCCGGAGCCAGGATGACACAGGAATTATTCGTTTCAGGTGTTTTAAGGTGACTCCTAATTAATTAATTACGTTATCCTAATTACTCGTTAGGAGGTTACATTTCCTAAGTATTTTTCACAAACTTGTCTGTCTGTATGTGTGTGTCTATTATCATAGCAGCTCCCAGTATACTAGAGAGTATACTACCACAGTATATTAGAGAGGTGAAACTTTCATACGGGACCTCTGTTCTTCTTTCTTCCGGGACCATCACCCGCCATAAGAGCAACCTCATTGGATAATTAGCGATTTTTTTTCAAAGAAAATTCGCTAATTCCGTATAATGTTGGATAGAAAATTAAACGCGTTTCATAATTGATACGAATTCTGAGGTACTTCAACAGTTGCTTAACCCAAAAACGCAAAGCCTTAACAAACCGATCCCTGTCGTGAGACACTCCAAAGAGAAGGAAATAGCTCAAGTTAGGACTTAAATATACATAAGAGCGGACAATTTTTGAAAATGCAGTAACAAATTATAGGCAGAGAATGTTGCTGTTAATACCATAATTTGTCCTGTCAAAAATAGTCGGTCAGGAGGGTTCAGAAAACTTCCTCACGATTTATCCCAGAGAAATGTCATTAATAAACACTAAATATAATAATCCTAATATAAGCCCTGGTTTAATTTTGGGCAAGATTTTTTAAGCCAAAGATAAAATTTCATTGCGCGAAATGAATATCACGTCAAGTTGCCGAATTTCCTCGCAATCAAGACTGGTTATTTAAGTTTCACGGTTTAAAAATGTTATATGAAACGAAGAACAATTGATCGCTTAAAAATTATTGCCGGATGCTAAAACAATATAGTCAAACATAGACGTCTGTCATAAGAAGTATTTTTTTGCCATGTTTAATGACGGATTAATGACGTCACAACAACCTAGTTTTCAATAGACCTTCCCTAAACAATTAAATAATTTGTTTACATTTTTTTATAACTGGGCAAGAAAAAGTAAGAATAAAAAACTCCAAAGAATAATAATAATTCTAAAATAATGTGTCCAGAAAATCTAAGGAAGCGGATGAAAAATCTACAATTTTATTTTTTAACTATTATGCTAAATTTCCTTATTAGCGAATTTCCTTTGGAAATTCGCCTAATGGGATAGGCGTCATGGCGGAATTCGAACATTGGACCACGACACAAATCCGTTTCAGAGGTCCCTTATGACGAAAAAAAATTTTCGCGAGACTTATATATTATATATATATATATATATATATATATATATATATATATATATGTATGTATATATATATATATATATATATATATATATATATATATATATATATATATATATATATATATATATATATATATATATGTATTTCTAGACACTTTCTTGTAAACACTCTATCTTTCGAACGGATTAATATTTTTTAACCAAACTTGGTACAAAATCAACCTTTGGGAGGACACGAACCCTATTGAAAACCAGGTTTTGTGACGTCATCAACCCGGTTTGCTGAGTCAGCGAAATTTTCAAAAAATCGGCAAAATTCAGAGTTAATATTTTTTGCCGCGAAAAAGGTCAACATTTATGTTTTTTGAGACGCTGAATCGAATGAAACCGGTCCGAAGTCGATACGACCACTCTAAGTGCCCTAAAAATCGAAAAAACCATTGTAAATGACCGAAAACCAAAATTTAGGTCGATAAAAATTCTGGCGCGGTGGTCCGCATGTCGGGCGAATTTCCTTTGATGCGTGTTTCCGTGCTTTTTATATAAGTTTACAACTACTAAATAAATAATTCCGGCGCGGTGGTCCGCTGTCGGGCGAATTTCATTTAGAATACGTTTTCCGTGCTAAACAACCATTTTCTTGCTTATGCAAGAACCATGCCCATTGCGTGGTTCCGGTTCATGCTTTAGAACCTAAGCAGTTACTCAATTGTCAAGCACTGCTCGTAACTCATTTTGTCTGTATTTTCCAAAGGAAATGCGCTAAAACCTTTAAAGATAACTGACTAAGCTTAAAGATAAGTAACTAAGCTTTAAACTAGTGCAAATAATAGAGCGTACTTCTAATTTTAGAGGCATAGTTTTGTGCAACCAACTGGATAGTTATGCGCATTTCCTTTGGAAAATACAGACAAAATGAGTTACGAGCAGTGCTTGACAATTGAGTAACTGCTTAGGTTCTAAAGCATGAACCGGAACCACGCAATGGGCATGGTTCTTGCATAAGCAAGAAAATGGTTGTTTAGCACGGAAACACGTATTCTAAATGAAATTCGCCCGACAGCGGACCACCGCGCCGGAATTATTTATTTAGTAGTTGTAAACTTATATAAAAAGCACGGAAACACGCATCAAAGGAAATTCGCCCGACATGCGGACCACCGCGCCAGAATTTTTTATCGACCTAAATTTTGGTTTTCGGTCATTTACAATGGTTTTTTCGATTTTTAGGGCACTTAGAGTGGTCGTATCGACTTCGGACCGGTTTCATTCGATTCAGCGTCTCAAAAAACATAAATGTTGACCTTTTTCGCGGCAAAAAATATTAACCCTGAATTTTGCCGATTTTTTGAAAATTTCGCTGACTCAGCAAACCGGGTTAATGACGTCACAAAAACCTGGTTTTCAATAGGGTTCGTGTCCTCCCGAAGGTTGATTTTTGTACCAAGTTTGGTTAAAAAATATTAATCCGTTCGAAAGATAGAGTGTTTACAAGAAAGTGTCTAGAAATACATATATATATATATATATATATATATATATATATATATATATATATATATATATATATATATATATATATATATATATATATATATATAATATATTATATATATATATATATATAGTTTCAAAAAAAGTATTTTTTCGTCATTAGGGACCTCTGAAACGGATTTGTGTCGTGGTCCGAGGTTCGAATTCCGCCATGACGCCTATCCCATTAGGCGAATTTTCAAAGGAAATTCGCTAAAATAAATTTCGAGTAGGGTGTCGTTTTCTATGTAATTTTGGGTGCTGAATCGAATGAAACCGGTCCGAAGTCGATACGACCACTTTAAGTTACCAAAAAGTCGAAAAAACCACAAAAATTATAGAAAACCAAATTACGGTCGTTGAAAATTAAATTTCGAGTAGGGTGTCGTTTTCTATGTTTTTTGGGCCTCTGAGTTGAATACCAGTGGTCCGGAGTCAATACGACCACTCAATCTCAGGGTACCTGGGTTCAAATCCTGGAAGGGTCGATAATTTTTTATCGTATTTTTTTACTTAATATAAGTTTACAACTAGAAAATAATTCTGGCGCGGTGGTCCGCATGTCGGGCGAATTTCCTTCGGATGCGTGTTTCCGTGCTTTTTACACTATATAAGTTTTCAACTACTAAATAAATAATTCCGGCGCGGTGGTCCACTGTCGGGCGAATTTCATTTAGAATACGTGTTTCCGTGCTAAACAACCATTTTCTTGCTTATGCAAGAACCATGCCCATTGCGTGGTTCCGGTTCATGCTTTAGAACCTAAGCAGTTACTCAATTGTCAAGCACTGCTCGTAACTCATTTTGTCTGTATTTTTCAAAGGAAATGCGCTAAATCCTTTAAAGATAACTGACTGAGCTTAAAGATAAGTAACTAAGCTTTAAACTAGTGCAAATAATAGTGCGTACATCTAATTTTAGAGGCATAGTTTTGTACAACCAACTGCATAATTATGCGCATTTCCTTTGAAAAATACAGACAAAATGAGTTACGAGCAGTGCTTGACAATTGAGTAACTGCTTAGGTTCTAAAGCATGAACCGGAACCACGCAATGGGCATGGTTCTTGCATAAGCAAGAAATGGATTGTTTAGCACGGAAACACGCATAATAAATGAAATTCGCCCGACAGCGGACCACCGCGCCGGAATTATTTATTTAGTAGTTGAAAACTTATATAATGTAAAAAGCACGGAAACACGCATCCAAAGGAAATTCGCCCGACATGCGGACCACCGCGCCAGAATTTTGTAATAAAACGTCGTTATAAAGCTCTTAAAATACATATTTCCTTTTATAGTTCGTAAATTAAATTTTCTCAAAGCCTATATAAACCTTTAAATACGATGGGATTGGTTAAAACTTTCCTTTTGGTGTTAAAAGGAAGTGAAGTGTTACATCAAGGTTAGTAGCCAAGGCTTAGAGCCTAACTTTACACGTCAAAATAACTTTTTTTTTTTTTTTTTTTTTTAATATTTTTGGCATTAGTCGGTAGACTATACAGCCATGATTATTATTAAAAAATTTCTTTAATCGTTTTACCTGTATTAACCTATTTACAAAAAATTTATATGATTATTATTTTATTTATTTTTTATTTTAATTTTTATTTAAATATTAAATTATTTAAAATTAATTATTTTCTAAAATTATATTTATTTTTATTATAATTATGTTATGTTATTTTATTTATAAAATTTTTATTAATTAATTGATAAATAAAGTAGTTTAATTAAATAGAATTACTAAGAATTTAATATGTTTATTGTTTTATTAGATTATCAATGTTATATTTTTATATTACATTTAAGTATGAACTGAAATATAATGTGATATGCCACAATATTCCGGCTTGAAATAATTGTAGCGTAATTGAAAGGTTGAAGTAGGTTGGTTTTATGTAATCTTTGGAACATTATGTTTCTATTATTCTCATACTTTGAACAATTCATTATTACATGTTCTAAGCTGTCAATCTCATTACATAAAGCGCACAGAGGACTGTCGGCTTTTTTAATTTTATACAGATAATTATTGCATATACCATGGTTAGCTCTTATCCGATTTATTGAAACAGTCATGCTTCTTCCTAAATGATGCTTATAAAACCAAGGATCTTGTCCAACTCGGGTCTGGATACTTTTATAAAACGTTCCACTGGATATGCTATTATTCCATAATTCCCATCTTTGCCTAGCAAACACTTTTAAACGTGCATAAAGATCCTGCACAGGTACTTTGTAACCAGTGCCGTATAGCATCGCTGATTCCACATCAAAACAACTCTCCTTTGCTAGTTTGTCCACGGTTTAATGCCTGCATGACCTTTCAACCAAGCGAATGTTATTTTTTTATTTTCTTTAAATATATTATTGCTGAGTTTTAAAATATTGCATATATAGTGGTCACTTAATGTGGAAATATTTTTATTAATCAATGCCTCTAGTGTACTTTTGTTATCAGTAAATATAACGAATAGTGTGTTATGTGTGTGACATTTAGAATATAGTATATGTTTTAAGGCTTCTATTATAGCTATTTGCTCGGCAGAGTAACTTGAGTGATACGGATTTAACTTAATACAGCGACTTTTCTTTTGAGAAAAATCATACACAGCACAGCCCGCACTGTCATTTATTTTGGACCCGTCAGTAAAAATATACTGAGCATTTGGCCAATGCTTATAGACTGAGTCCCAAAATAAACTATTCCTTATGTTTACAGGATATTTTGAGAAATCCTCCATGATTTTAACATTAATATTTTGTAAAAGAACTTCATACTCGATAAAACAGTAAGGAGAACACAAGTTGATAATAATATTAGTACGGAGTTCTAGAGTATCTGTAAAACTGTTGACCAGGGGTGGAGATTTCTTTTTTTGCCAGTGAGCTAGTGTTAGAACTGATTGAGAGAGTGAACAAAGTGATTTAGTTACTTGAGAATTAAATGAGAAGTTTTTTAAAAAGAATTTATTAGCTAAATACTGCCTACGAATAAAAAGAGGCGGTTCATTAGCTTCGTTATACAGAACAGGGAGGGGGGTTGACGGAAGTAGGCCGAGGCAGAGCCTCAAACATATATTCTGTACAACCTGAAGTGATTGTAATTTACTATCTCGGGCCTGCCCGTAGAAAATAGAACCAAAGTCTAAAACGGAGCGAACCGTGGCTCTGTAATAAAGAAGAGCAACACTTGGGTCCGCACCCCACTGCGTATGACAAACTGCTTTTAAAACGTTTAGGTATCGTTCAGCTTTGGCTTTAATGTGGGCAATATGGTTCGACCAGGTCAATTTTGAATTCAGCATTAGTCCAAGGAAACCTAGGTTCATTGCAGACTGGGAATGAAATCCCGTTAAGGACTAGCGACTCAACATTAAAACCGATCCTTTTAAGAGTAAAAAGACTAACAACCGATTTGCTGGTGGATATTGCAAAATCTTTATCCCTAGCCCACTCAAAGAGGGCGAATACCACCGCTTCTAAAATTCTTAGGGCATCTTCCATAGTTTTCCCGCGAACATAAAGACATACGTCGTCTGCCCACTGTAGTATCTTCACGTCAATTCCGAAGTAAGAGTCGAGATCGCATACGTACGCGGCGTACAAAAGTGGTGACAATATTCCTCCTTGAGGTAGGCCAATGAATGACCTTCTTGAACCTATGAGACAGCCGTTGACACTAACAGAAAGATCTCGTCCTGTGACTAAATACATTATGTTGTTAACCAATATCTGGGGTAACCCAAAAGAAATGAGTCTCTCATATAATTTACCAAGGTTAACATTATCGTAGGCCCCTGAAATGTCAACAAATAGCGCTAGCGTAATTTCGCCTTTAGAAAAAGTGTCATAAATATACGATATCAAAACAGACTGAGGCTGGGTTATCGAGCAGAATTTTCTAAAGCCATATTGGGTTCTAGATAATAAACCCTTACTCTCAAACCACCACTCCAGTCTGTTCTTCATCATTCTTTCAAAAGTCTTCTTAACACAAGAGGACATTACGATGGGTCTATATGAGTCAGCGTCCTTGGGGTCCTTTCCAGGTTTTAAAATAGGTATTATTGTTTCTTGGTACCACTGATGAGGGAATTTCAATTGTCCAGAATAAAAGTTATTAAAAATATGTAACAGAAGTTTTTTATATGGTTGAGGTAAGTTACTGAGCATTGAATAATGAATAGTGTCTGGCCCAGGGCAAGAATTATTATTATTTTTCAGACTCAAAATAAGTTCTTGGACTGAAAAAGGTTTTAATAAAATGTTTGCTTCTTTGTCCCACCCAGACCAGGGTTGAAATGGATAAGGGTCAGCATTGTTCACTGTATCTGGACACAGTTTTTTTAACATATCATAAGCTGTAATTTCATCATTTTATTTTTTTTTTATTAGATGCAGGCGTGTTATTATTTTCTAATTTTTTTAGAGTTTTCCAAACATGTTTTATAGGGGTTTGATTATTTAAACGAGAACAATAACCACGCCATGCAAATTTTTTAGCTTGTTTGATTGTTTTCCTAGCTTTAGCTTCTGATTTTTTAAAATTTAGATAAGTACTTAAGGAAGGACAGTGTTTATAAGCCATGACCGATTGCTCTCTTTGATTTTTGGATAGTTCACAGTCATTAGACCACCAAAAATTAGTTTTAGAAGGAGCACCTCCACTACTACTCCGAGGAATAGCTATCTCAGCAGCACTGAGCAAATCCTGCTCAAACTGATCATAGCTATAACTATTCCACAGATCATTAGGGGGTAGTTTATTAGTTAATTCGCTCCTGTACAAGTTCCAATCAGCTTTCTTTAGATTCCATCTTAAGTTCTTAGGTTTATCAGAGGGATTTAAGCCTGTAGAAAGAACTATTGGGTAATGATTGGACCCAAGAGTGTCATGCCAAACAGACCAATTTAAAGAAGAAGCGAGTTCTGGAGAACATAAAGTTATGTCCACAGCGGACGCCCGACGATGAGAAAGTTCTTTGACTAGGGTTGGAGAGCCATCGTTTAAAAAGATTAAGTTAGATGCATGGATAGAATTTAAAAGTTTTGAGCCATAAGTATTGGTATAATCGCAGCCCCACGCCACATTGTGGCAGTTAAAATCCCCACCCATCAGTAGGGACCCAGAAACAGATTGAAAAAATCTAGACCAGTTATCTTCTGAAACGTTGTTGTTAGGCTGATTATATACTGAAATAATGTTTAATTTTTTAGAAGAGTTCAATATTAATTTAATAGCAACATGCATTACACCGTCTATATTTTGTAAATTAGAGATAGTGTTATACTGAAGATTTTTCTTAACTAATATGGCAACGCCAGCTCGACCATCTGGTCGATCTTGGCGCACCACGTTATAGCTAGAGAAGATAATATTTCGACCCGGTACAAACCAGGTTTCAGACAACAGAACAACGTCGATTTGCTGATTTTCGATGAACTTTTGAAGACTACCCATATTGGATACAGCGGAACGAGCGTTCCACTGCATAATTTTTAATTTTTTTGACAAATAAGTCATGGTAAAATATTATTAATTCTTTCAGAAATAAATCGATTCCACTGATCTTTTGGAATAATATTTGAACTTTTGTTAGTTAATTCATTTACAATAGCTATGATTAATTCTGTAAGAATAGAAGTATTTACTCTGTTAGGGATACGAGACGGACTTGTGAAGCCGCTCATATCAGTGTTTTTAAAAACTCAGACTTGAGAATCCCATTTGCTGCATTTGCATTTCTAAAGTGAACCTTGACTCGGTTACGACCAATTTTTTCAATCAACTGGACATCATCGCCGAGTTGAGGATGATTTCCATGTATCATTTTACCCAAAGCCATGGGGTGCATTCGACCAGCACCTCGATTTTCACCATTATTTTCCGTGCTTGTGCTTTCTACAAACACGTAAAAAGGAGGAAAGTCTGAAGTTAGAAATTCTGAATCATTTTGATTATTTTCAGCAATATAGACAGTATTATCTATGTTTGCTTTATTATTTTCAAAAATATCTTTAGTTTTAGAATTATTATTAGATAAAGTAGTCCCCCCCTTGTCAGGGGGGTCACCTGTATTAGTAGTCATAAATATTAAAGATGTCAATAATTTGTTGTCGTATTCACTTTATAAACAAAATTTATCGGAAATACGTTAGTAATGCACTGGACGGGTCAAAGTGATATTAGAAAAAACAACAATATCTTACCGCTACCGTGTCTAGAACAATACTGAAAATTTCCTTATTAGCGAATTTCCTTTGGAAATTCGCCTAATGGGATAGGCGTCATGGCGGAATCGAACATTGGACCACGAACACAAATCCGTTTCAGAGTCCCTTATGACGAAAAAAAAATTTTCGCGAGACTTATATATATATATATATATATATATATATATATATATATAATATATAATATATATATATAGTATATATATATATATATATATATATATATATATATATATATATATATATATATATATATATATATATATATATATATATATATATATATATATATATATTATATATATATATATATATATATATATATATTATATATTATAATTATATATATATATATATATATATATATATTATATTATATATAATATATATATATATATATATATATATATATATATATATATATATATATATATATATATATTATTTCTATAGACACTTTCTTGTAAACCTCTATCTTTCGAACGGATTAATATTTTTTAACCAAACTTGGTACAAAAATCAACCTTTGGGAGGACAAGAACCCTATTGAAAACCAGGTTTTTGTGACGTCATCAACCCGTTTGCTGAGTCAGCGAAATTTTCAAAAAAAAATCAGCAAAATTCAGAGTTATAATATTTTGCCCGCGAAAAAGGTCAACATTTATGTTTTTTGAGACGCTGAATCGAATGAAACCGGTCCGAAGTCGATACGAAACTCTAAGTGCCCTAAAAATCGAAAAAACCATTGTAAATTTACCGAAAACCAAAATTTAGGTCGATAAAAAATAAATTTCGAGTAGGGTGTCGTTTTCTATGTAATTTTGGGTGCTGAATCGAATGAAACCGGTCCGAAGTCGATACGACCACTTTAAGTTACCAAAAAGTCGAAAAAACCACAAAATTATAGAAAACCAAATTACGGTCGTTGAAAATTAAATTTCGAGTAGGGTGTCGTTTTTCTATGTTTTTTGGGCCTCTGAGTTGAATACCAGTGTCCGGAGTCCAATACGACCACTCAATCTCAGGGTACCTGGGTTCAAATCCTGGAAGGGTCGATAATTTTTTATCGTATTTTTTTTACTTAATATAAGTTTACAACTAGAAAATAATTCTGGCGCGGTGGTCCGCATGTCGGGCGAATTTCCTTTGGATGCGTGTTTCCGTGCTTTTTACACTATATAAGTTTTCAACTACTAAATAAATAATTCCGGCGCGGTGGTCCACTGTCGGGCGAAATTTCATTTAGAAATACTGTTTCCGTGCTAAAAACCATTTTCTTGCTTATGCAAGAACCATGCCCATTGCGTGGTTCCGGTTCATGCTTTAGAACCTAAGCAGTTACTCAATTGTCAAGGACTGCTCGTAACTCATTTTGTCTGTATTTTTCAAAGGAAATGCGCTAAATCCTTTAAAGATAACTGACTGAGCTTAAAGATAAGTAACTAAGCTTTAAACTAGTGCAAATAATAGTGCGTACATCTAATTTTAGAGGCATAGTTTTGTACAACCAACTGCATAATTATGCGCATTCCCTTTGAAAAATCAACACAAAATGAGTTACGAGCAGTGCTTGACAATTGAGTAACTGCTTAGGTTTCTAAAGCATGAACCGGAACCACGCAATGGGCCTGGTTCTTGCATAAGCAAGAAATGGATTGTTTAGCACGGAAGCACGCATAATAAATGAAATTCGCCCGACAGCGGACCACCGCGCCGGAATTATTTATTTAGTAGTTGAAAACTTATATAATGTAAAAAGCACGGAAACACGCATCCAAAGGAAATTCGCCCGACATGCGGACCACCGCGCCAAGAATTTTGTTAATAAAACGTCGTTATAAAGCTCTTAAAATACATATTTCCTTTTATAGTTCGTAAATTAAATTTTCTCAAAGCCTATATAAACCTTTAAATACGATGGGATTGGTTAAAACTTTCCTTTTGGTGTTACAGAAGGAAAGTGTTACATCAAGGTTAGTAGCCAAGGCTTAGAGCCTAACTTTACACGTCAAAATAACTTAGAATCAAAAATAATATCTAATATTTACCGCTCCAGATATAATTGAACATTACACTTTCAGCTTTCGTGGAAATCATACAAATTTATATATAACTTCTTAAGGTTTTTGACAGTTTGCAAAGGAACATAACTTTAATTAAGTATCAAAAACATACTTCGTACTATTTAAGTTATTTTTAACCCTGTTACAACTACAAATGTTATATTAACAAACATATTACATCTAAAAACATTCTGGGGCGGTGGTCCGCATTTCGGACGAATTTCCTTTGGAATGCGTGTTTCCATGCTTAACAATTCATTTCTTGCTGAAGGTTCCTGTTTATGCTTTATAACTTCAGCAGTTACTCAATTATCAAGAAATAAAACTATTGTTTCTGTATTTTTCGAAGGAATTGCGCACAATTATCCTGTTGACTATACAAAACTATGCCCCTAAAATATGTAGCGCAGACCATTATAAGCACATGTTAATGCTCAATTGGTTTCTTTAAAAGTTTCAGTGCATTTCTTTTGCTGATTTCCTTTCCTTGTTCCGAGGTTCGACTCCCGCCATGACACCTGTCCTATTAGCGAATTATTTCCAAAGACAATTCGCTAAAACTAAGAAGGCATCGTAGTTAAATTATAACAACAACTTTAACGTTCCTTAAACTTTTATTAAATTTTTCAACAAAATAATTAAAATTTGAAAATTTGTAAAACCTTTCAAACACAATTGGATAAGTTTCTTTCTAGTTTTATACTTCGGACAGCCAAAAAAATATTTTATGGAAACTTTTAATAGAAAAAATTTGACAAAATCATCTTTACATTAAATTATTTATAGGCTCCTAATCTACCTTAAACAGGAAGAACGACGAGTTAATAAACAAGGATAAGTCGAGACCAAAATTTCTAATTTAGGCTCCTAAAAGAAAATTGTCTCGTTACAGACTAAATTTTACGCCAGAACACTTAAAACACAAAAGAAATTGTCGACATATAGAGCTTTTCTTAAAATGTTTATTTTGTATTTTTCTTCAAAGGTGTTAGCGTATTTCCTTTGAAAAATACAACGAAAATTGGTTGCGGGGTACCTCGGAATTTTTCCGATTCCGTACTTCGGAATCGCTGCACTCATCCTCTATACTTCGGACTCGCTTCGCTCGTCCTCTGATAGTAAATAAAATTGTTTTATTCCCAGTGGTTATTTATCCAGGCACAGACCACGCTCGATTCTGCTTAACTTTTATGATCCACCGAAAATCACAGATAGACTTGTTGTATTATTATGAAACTTAGTATTATACTAAGTACTAACTTGTATTATTACGATAACAATTTAAATCTTTTTTTAAAAAAAAAACGTATTCAAATCATTCGATAAAAATTGGAACAATAGTGATTATCAGATGAAACTTAGCACATATGTTAGTTATTCATGGCTACACGCGTGCCAAATTTCAATCGGATCGCATCATTTTTCCGAATTTTATGATTTTTTTGCGGGTTAATAACGTCATAAGAAAATTATTTTCCTACTACTATGGCGGTAGACTGACAAAATTTAATCTCTCTTGCATTAATACACTGGGCGCTATGATGATAACACACACACACACAACTTTGCAAAAGCCACTCAGGAGGCCGGTTTCCGGTTTCGAATTCTTTATCAAACACAATATTTTTCCTATATACCTCCGATATAAATGAGGAAAAGTAAAAGTCGGGTATGGAGTACTTTGGATCCGCTTCGCTTATCCTTCCTACTTCGGACTCGCTTTGCTCGTCCTCAGATAGTAAATTTATTCCTTTTATTCCCTGCGGTCACCCATCCAGGCACTAACCACGCTCAATGCTGCTTAACGTTTAAGATCCACCAAAAATCATGGATACACTTATTGTATTAAAATTCTGGCGCGGTGGTCCGCATGTCGGGCGAATTTCCTTTGGATGCGTGTTTCCGTGCTTTTTACATTATATAAGTTTACAACTACTAAATAAATAATTCCGGCGCGGTGTCCGCTGTCGGGCCGAATTTCATTTAGAAATGCTTGTTTCCGTGCTAAACAACCCATTTCTTGCTTAAGGTTCTGGTTCATGCTTTAGAACCTAAGCAGTTACTCATTGTCAAGCACTCTGCTCGTAAACTCATTTTGTCTGTATTTCCAAAGGAAATGCGCATATTCATCCAGTTGTTGTACAAAACCATGCATGCCTCTAAAATTAGAAGTACGCACTATTATTTGCCACTAGTTTAAAGCTTAGTTACTTATCTTTAAGCTTAGTCAGTTTATCTTTAAAGGTTTTAGCGCATTTCTTTGGAAAATACAGACAAAATGAGTTACGAGCAGTGCTTGAGACAATTGAGTAACTGCTTAGGTTCTAAAGCATGAACCAGACCTAAGCAAGATGGGTTGTTTAGCACGGGAAACAAGCATCTAAATGAAATTCGCCCGACAGCGGACCACCGCGCCGGAAATTATTTATTTAGTAGTTGTAACTTATATAATGTAAAAAGCACGGAAAACGCATCCAAAGGAAATTCGCCGACATGCGGACCACCGCGCCAGAATTATTTCTAGTAGTGTAACTTATATTGGTAAAAAAAACGATAAAAAATTATAGACCTCTTCCAGGATGTGAACCCAGGTACTCTGGGTTTGAGTGGTCGTATTGACTCCGGACCACTGGCATTCAACTCAGAGGCCCAAAAAACATTGAAAACGACACCCTACTCGAAATTTAATTTTCAACAACCGTAATGATGGTTTTCTATAATTTTTGTGGTTTTTTCGAGTTTTTGGTAACTTAAAGTGGTCGTATCGACTTCGGACCGGTTTCATTCGATTTAGCATCTTAAAAAACATAAATGATGACCTTTTTCGCGGCAAAAAATATTAACCCTGAATTTTGCCGAATTTTTGAAAATTTCGCTGACTCAGCAAACCGGGTTAATGACGTCACAAAAACCTGGTTTTCAATAGGGTTCGTGTCCGCTCCCCAAGGTTATTTTTGTACCAAGTTTGGTTACAAAATATTTAATCCGTTCGAAAGATAGAGTGTTTACAAGAAAGTGTCTAGAAATACACATATAGTATATATATATATTATATATATATATATATATATATATATATATATATATATACATATATATGTATATATATATATATATATATATATATATATATATATATATATATATATATATATATATTATAAAGTCTCTCGAAACTTATTTTTTCGTCATTAGGGACCTCTGAAACGGATTTGTGTCGTGGTCGACGAGGTTCAAATTCCGCCATGACGCCTATCCCATTAGGCGAATTTCCAAAGGAAATTCGCTAAAACGAAACTTAGTGTATTTATTTATTACTTAAAGGTATACAGGGTGTTTTACTAGAAAGTCCCTCTATATTTTTGTTGAAAACTAACAGAGATATCGCGATGCCGTCTTCGGGGATAGTTTTTGGTCAAAAAACACTTTTAAGATAAATTCCGATTCGGGAGCTGCGTTTCGGGTTTCATGTTTAGCATAACTTCTTTGTTTTTAGAGTTAGGAATACGGAATTTTTCTTATTTGGAAAAGCACTACAAAAGGAATTTTGTGATAATCGCATTAAAATAGGATATTTTTCCACTGAGTTATAACAAAAATCTAATTTTCTGAATTTTCATTTCTATGATCTCAATTTGCTCAAAGTTTATAGAGGAAAAGTTGAGTAGAAATTGCCTTTTTGTGAGCTGCTGAGTTTGTTATTATAAAAGATATCATATCTTGAAATTTTTAATTTTCTTCATTCTTCTCAATTCATATTCTTGAAAATTGAGTTTTTTTTAATGTTTCAACACTTTAACGTTAGCTAAAAACAATAAAACCAGATCAAAGAATGCTTGTTTGAGCATAGCTCAAAAAGTAAAATAGCGGGATACCTTTTTAAGCCTCCATATTAAAGACATCATTAAGTATTAAGTCTAAGTGAAGATCTAATCCAAATCGGACCATTATTCATGAAGTTAAAAAAAAAATTAGTCTTGAAAATTGACAAAAAATCCATAACATTTTTTCATTAAAGAAAATGTAAGTAAAATATTGAATTATGCAAGCACGTCGAGCTTTCTATGCATCTAACATGGCAAGTCGTTTTCATACTTTATCTAATACTGTCCTCTTAGAAATAGATAACTAGAATAGAAATAAGTTAATAGATATGTACAAAGACTAAAACTTAAATGCGATACTGCCAGCAGAAATCTATGGTTTGTTAATATATGCATGAAAGAAAATCTCGAGCCTACATTTCCTTTTGGACTTAAATCATTAAAAGTGAATCACAATCTGAAAAAGAAATTTATTAATTTAACAACTTTAAACGATGAAAAGAAACGAATGTACAAAGCTCGAGTCAACCTAAATCATTACATTACGTATATTTACGAACTTAATCCTATATTAACCTTGGACAAGGTTAATATGATATATAAGCAAATACTAGATAATGATATTAAATCAAAAATAAACAACGAGGGCAGATTAAACAGTCCACGTTAAATAAAAAGTTATTCGTATAAAGAAATAACCAAAACAATAACAGTATCAAATAACTCTAGTAGTTTCGTAAAAGATAAATTGGAAGCTCTTTCATCTAATAACACCGAATCTAACGTGTCATCTGTACATACATTTTTGTCACGCATCACTATTTTAAATAGAAGTATTTCGTTTAATAAAAAAAATGACAATTTTAGATACAGGGCTGAAGTATTGTAACCCCTACATTAAATGATATTACCAAGCTAACCGTAACTATCGATGCTGTAAACTACTACCCGACATAAATTCCCAGTGAGCTTCTATAATTAATAAAACTGTCAAATAACGAAGTCATCAACATATTTATAGAAGTAGAAACATATACATATGTAATAAATGGTGGTCAAAATACATAAGCCTAACGCACGCAGGTTAGTTTATCTAACCTTTCGTCACCTATAAATAAATTATCTGGAGCCACTGATAAGGAATTTAAAAATGTTACTAATTTTAAGCCATATAATTCCATAAAGAATAGTTTTGAACTAGTTGATTGTTCAGCTCTATTATTCTACCCGACAGCACTATAATAGACATTATAGCATTATAGCACTCAATGGCCAGTCCACACCTGGTTTTTAATAACCAGCAGCATAATTATGCGCGTTTCCTTTAAAAAATACAGAAATAATGAGTTACATCTAGTGCTTGATAATTGAATGACTGCTCAAGTTATAAAACAAAAACCTAAAATGGATTGTTAAGCACGGAAACACGCATTCCAAAGGAAATACGCCCGACATGCGGACCACCGAGCTAGAATTTTTTATTTAATTTTAGAATTGTTATTTAATAGTCCTTTTTATTAATAAATCATCATTTTCTTTAATATTTACTTTAAAATCATTTATTATTTCATATCATGGCCTTCTTATGCAGTTTGGGGTTATTTATACAAATAGTTTATTTAGTTGAGTTTAAAAAAAACTTCAAAACCTAATTAAATATTTTATTATTAACCCTCTACCCAAAAAACAATATCATAAAACTAACACATCGCATGTTGCACGATTATGGCACCGTTATAAAAAGTATCAAAATTTATTTTTTCATTATTTGTCTTGAATACTGTTTTACCATATATTATACCTTGCTAGGTGGTAACACCAAACTTTCATGATATTTTCACATTATCGCCAAAGAGGCTTCAAACATAGTAAATAATTTTTAAACTAAGGCAATTATAATAATGAAAATACTAATTAAATAATCACTATATAGAGCCATTGGGATCGTAATCGACAAATAATCGTCGATAATTGGGACAAATCCTTATCGTGTTTAAATGAAGGATTTATTATTATAATCTTATTAATGGTAATTTAAAATGTTTTTCTGTGTAGGTTTACTTATTCTGAAAACGCTTAAGATAGTTGCTAAACATTAATTTTTGTTGTGGTTAAATTACCAAACTAAGTAATAGAATTAATGTTTTTCTGGATAAAATATGTTATCTTTTAGAGCAAACAATCCAATTGGCCATAAATTCAGAAATTATAATCAACAAAACGATTGCCGTCATTAAATATTATAATCTCTTACTAAATTATCCATTCTGTAATAATGTTTATTTTTAAAGATATTCATTTATACTTCAATATGCAATGTAAAAATTGGGTACAGGTTGCCTCGAAACTTCCTCATCACATCGGATTCGCTACGCTCATCCCTTCTACTTCGGACTCACTTGGCTCGTCCTCAGAAAATAAAAACCATTAAATGTACTACAGCACGTCTTTAAACCCGCATTGCTCGTACTCAGACAGTAAATATACTCGTTTTATTACTAGCAGTCTCATCCAACCAGTGACCAAGACCAAACTTTAGGTCTCATGTACTTTTCAAATCTAACAAAAACCATAGATATACCTGCCATATTTAAACGAAACTTACTTACAAAGTATACTTTTGTTGCATAAAGGGAATTTAAAAAAAATATACAAGTCATATGATAAGTCTTATGTATGACTACATGCGTGATAAATCTTGAAGTAAAATGTAAAAAGTAAAATGTCGCTTTAAAATGTATAATTATTAGTTTATTATTATTTTAATTTTTTCGCGCTTTCTGAATTTTATTAATTGCGGCTTGGTCATTTCGCGGGACAATGACGTCATAAAACAATTATTTTCTGGATAGCACAACTAGACCTGAAGATAATTTTTACCATGTCTCCAGCTCTACATAAATACACTGGGCGATGCGATGATAACAGACGCACACACACACACACACACAAACAGAAAACTTCCTAAAAACTACAGAGGAGGTCTAAAATACACATGAAACTCATAAAATCCCGGTTTTAAATTTTTTTGTTAATACATATTTTTCCTACATACCCATAGCATTATTATGGAAGAGTAAAAATAATGTAAAATGAATTAAGTACAACTTAATACCTAATGTTTTTTATTCATCAACGTATTTTTGCTTAAGCGTTAGTTAATATCAGATTTTATATTTTGAGGTAGTTAAGAATGAGCTTAAACATCAGAAGGATGTAAAATATTACTTTAGTTCCTTTGTGCATACATCTACTTCAGGAGCTGAAGACTTAAAATAAAAACTATATAATTGCAGGTAATTTTTCATTTCCTCCAAAAAAAATTTCACACTCAAAAAACTATAAATTAAACAAGGCAATAATGCTTGTTTTTATTGTTCCAAAAATTTATTATTTCCTTGCTTTACTCGTCGATAAAAAGTGTCTGTTAAAAAAGCAAAATTGTTAACCACACTGCTGTAAAACACACTTTACTGCTGAATAACACAATCTAATATTATTATTAATATATTTAAAGGTATATGACAACGAAAAAAAGGAATATGTCATATTTTTTTAAAATATATTTATTTCAGGAAAAAAATAAAATACAAATTATAAATGCAACTTTTACAAAAAAAGGATAATGAATTAATTTAATGAAAAAAAGACTTAAATTACTGAAAATGTTAGGGATAAAAGTTTAATTTTTATTTTATTTTCAACCTATATTTAAGGAAATAATCTAAATAAATATTGAAAATATATTTACAATATAATACGAAGATGAAGACGTTAAAAATCGTAGATGTTAGAGAAATTTCGGATCGGAGTAGATGAATGAACAGACGAAACGGAATAACTGGTTGTAGTAGGGCTGGATTGTTGCTTATATAGTACAGTTTGGTCTGACTCAACCCCCTCACCACGTGATTTAACCTAGACCTTCCTCCAGATTCCTCACCTAGACCTCATATCAACCAACCCAACAAAGTGCATTTATTACAACAGACAATAAAAAATGGGGTACGGGGTACCTCGGAACTTTACCTCACCACATCGGACTAACCACTTTGGACTCGCTTAGCTCGTCCTCAGAAAATGCACATCGATAAATTTATACTGGAACATGTCTTCGGACTCGCTTCCTCTGACAGTAAGTACATTCCTTTTATTACCAGCGGTCACCCATTCAGCCACTGACCTCGCTTGATACTGCTTAACTTGTATTATCCAACAATGCCCGTAGATATACTTGCCGTATTGAGAAGAAGCTTTTTATACATCTTTATTAAGTAAAGAGATACACTTACCCAATTACGAACCCAATTTCAACTCAATTAAATTATTTTTTTCATTTTTTACATTTGTAACTAATGCTGATAATAAGACGAAACTTAGCACACATGTTAACCTTATAGAATTGTATATATGCGTGATAAATCTCTAATCAATCGAATAATTTTTCCGCGTTTTAGGATTTTTTTAAATTTTTGCTGAGTCATCGTTGCGTGTCAATGACGAAATCAAAAAAAAATTTAAGATAGCACAACAAAACCTGAAAATTGAATTTGTAACAAGTTTCACTTCTCTGGCATAAATTCACTAGGAGATACGATTATAACACACACAGCACTTTGTGCGTGTGGTTTTTACCACTTAGGATGTCTTTAAAACACCTAAAATAGATAATCCAGGTGATATCCTGCTTATGGTGGATTTTCGCCAACACAATACTTTTCCTACTGAATAAATGAGGTAAAGTAAAAAGTAGGCAAACAAATTCGAGTCCTTACGCAAAATACGCTTTAAAAAATTCTAATTATTTTAAAATAACAAAATTATTCTGTTTAGTTTAGGGTATTGAGTGGACACAAGAAGAATTTCGTGCGCAAGTAGGGAACGATATAAGGAGTCCCAGAGTTTTTTAGAGGTTTCATGTACTAAAGCATATTTGTTTTATCAGTAAGATTCGAAGTCTTTTAAATAAATTTGTAAGCTTTAATTTTCAATTAAAAGTTTCCGTACAGAACTAGACCAGAGGCACGCAAAGTGGGGTCCGCGGACCCCTGCGGCTCAGTGGTAAGATTTTAGGGGGCCCGCGAACTAATAGAAAAAATATTATAACAAATGTGTAAACATAAACTAATTAATTTTAGTTTTAGTATACTTAATGATTATAATAACAATTATCTGTTATAATTCTCTTCTCGTCTATGAATCAAGGAATCATGAACCACGCTTTTATTAGTGAACATAAAACATCAATTTTATTAATTAACTAATAATGGGCGTCCAAATTTTTATAAAAGTTGTTTTATTTTTTGGAATCAGAAAAAATTAAGGTTACAAAAGAAATAATTTTTTGTGCATTCGCGATTTATTAAGGAATAGGTTTATAAGATTTGTTTATTAACTGTTGAATCTGATTAAGTTTAATTAAAACAAACTAACAAACTCATAAAGTATAATTGCTCAAGCTCTTTCGTGTAGCAAATTATAGAGCAGCGTCGCGAACCTAAATTTATAACGTTAAAACAGATCGTTTAGCAACGAGTACAAGTTAATGAAATTATTAGAAGGGAGGGGGGTAACAAGAAGGATAGTATAATTTATCTACAGTGGGGGGCCCACGATACTATGAATTTTGATTATTGATGATTATGACAATATATATATATATATATATATATATAATATATATATTATATATATATATATATATATATATATATATAATATATTATATATATATACACAATATATATAATATAAACTTTTTCGGACATATTTTTTGTTATCAGAAAGCCAATAGGAACCGATTCCGCTCACTCCCACCCCTCAAACTTCCGTCATCCGAACAACCTCATAAGCGTCATTTCATTATGAAAATTCGCTAAAAAGTATTACTATCACGATGTCAAATTAAATTATATCACTGAAGATAAGACTCTTAAAAGATTCAGGAGCCATATCAATCAATGCTATACTATATATAATAGTATAGCATTGATTCCTGGACAAAAACAAAAGTTTTAAAAAATAAGTTTTGAAGGGAATGGTGTATTTATCTCCCTCATGTACAGGGAGACTTAATGTAAGACTTAACACCTAATCTAAATCTACAGGGAAAATAACATCTGGCGGGAGTAAAATAGCTTTAATTGCCGTGTCAAATATTTTACTCCTGCTCTGCATTTTTATTTTAGCTCAGTCGGTAGAGCTCTTAAATTGAAGGTTAGGAGTTCAATTCTCACTGTATACAATGTTATCATTTTTTGATGTTTTATCACTTAAAATATAAGACATTATATTATTTCAACATTTTCATTTACTATATAGGAAGCAATGTTTAAATCCCTAACAATACTTGTAACTAAAAAGTTATATTTATGTAATGTTGCGTATTAGGTTGTAATAAACAAAATATCAAAAAAAACTAAACAATGATTTAGCGAGTAATAAAGGAACTAGTAATAAATGACTTTTATGAAATACTTGCAGAATTTATGTTAATAAAACAAATGTAATAGTTAACAAAAATAAGTAACATGAATAATTGATAAATTTATAAAAAGTAAATTTGAAAATAAGAAGTCCCTGAGTGAACATTTGATATTAAGTTATTAAAATTCTTTATGTAGGCAAAAATAAAAACCTAAAAACCTCGGCGATTCTCGGGAACCAACTAAAATTCCCTTGGATTTGAAATATTAAACCTCAGGCTTAAATTAAAATAGTTCCTTCGGCTTTGGCCTCAAGGAGCTAAAACTCGCTTTTCATCCTTAGTAAGTTAATCACTATTTTCTCCTATTATAAGATGTAGGAAAGCAATCAAACACTAATGATCTGTCTCAATAATGCAATCGAATTTCTAAGGTTTTGTCAAATTATTTCCATAAGGCTAGGCGTTGGCGTAATTATTGAAATATAAGATAAGATTTTCCACACAAGATGAATAAGAAGAAAACAGAATTATGATGTTTTCACTTTGATGGTATTCATATTTGGATTCTTAAAATATTCCTGTCATACCCGTCTGTCTTAATTCTTAATACTTCTCTTCCATACACGTGATCATAATCCTCATATAGGGGGAGAAAAACATTTCTCCCTAAAAATTTAAGAGGAAATGAAAACGAATGAAAATAAGCAAGACTCCTTAAGTTTTATTTTCTTCGAAGCAATCGGTAAAGATATTATGACTTAGAACCTAAAATTCAAAATTTTTTCTTAACATAAGCCCTTATCTAAAAAGAGGGGATTATTTTATTGCTCAGAACGTGCAACGGTGTACAAATTAAAAACTTTTTACTTTCCCACGCCTAGGAAAAAACGCCAATAGAAAAAGTAATGTGTTCACCATAAAAACCGAGGTTCATCCTAATCATCCGTTACAGACACCTTTATGACGTTCAGAGTGGTTTTTAAGATGCTGTCTGTCAGTGCCACGCTGAACTACGATTGTGTTCACAATAGAGAGTCAAAACTTCAGAATTCAAAATCAGAATTAAGGTCTAGTTATGCGGTAGATGTATGTTTTCGGGCGGCTATAAAGTGTAACACACGCCTAAAGTCAGTTGATAGCCCGCTAAAATCTCAATGCTTTCAAACGTATTTTTTTAACAAAAAATCTCTTCCTTTAAGTAACGAAAAAAATCCCTACTCTGGCAACATTGTAAGTTAGGTTATGTTTTGAATTTTATTATTTGTTTTTATTTGATATCGTATTTCATAAATTATTTATATAATTTTTAAGTACGAATATTGTTGTATCTTTTAAAATTACTAAGTGTTGCTTTAGCTTTGTTCGGAAGTATGAATTACGTAGTGCAATGGATCATAATAATTCTATGATAAAAGTTTATTTAAATCGTCAACTATAATTACATTTTTCCTAAAGCAATTACTTTTTGTGTCAAGTTTGAATAATTCAATGCATATTGTTTCATATTATAGAAATAATATGACACAATTTGCAATTATGACTTAAAAAAGTCAAGACTGTCATCTATTGAAAGACGGTAGTATTTTGTGCAAGCATTTCTTGTGGGAAGAAATGCTTAAAGAATACGCCTATGTCCATGCGTCAAATATAGGCACTCAGATCATATTATAACTCTGCAATAATTAGAAGAATTAAACAGATTGAAATAAAACGAAACGAACTCAAACAGATCAACATGTATGTACAATGAGGGAAATAAAAGCGACGCGAGGTTACTAATGTTTACTACTAGTGTTGCCTTTTTATAATTTTATTTACGTAAAAGGTATATATATTTTTGAACCAAGGTTGGCATGAGGTGGAGGGGGAAGGGGCGCGGTAGGCCTAAACCAATAGAATTCTTTCCCTCCCACATTTTTTGGCGCGCTGTCTACAGACTTTAGTCGAGTGTTTTATTATAGGCACTTACATACTCAAAAAAGTAGGTTAAATCCGTTTATTACAAATGGGAATATTGTAGGGGCTTATCCAAGTCTTCCAATATTTCCTGACAAGCTGGTAATATATGATAACTGGTAAAATCGTGAAAACAGGAATCCACGATTTATCTGAAAAGTGATCTATTATTTAATTAAGTAACTACTAACTTGATTAAAGACTGAATTTCATGATTTCACGGTAAGATGTAAATAACATTTACTACAACGTCAAGCTAATGGCAATCTACGGTTCAGTGAAACCCTTTAAGAGAATTTTTTGAAAGAACATTTAAAACATAATAATAATATTTTGCACATAATAGAACAAACACTTTTTGATAAGCTTCGTACATAAAAGCTATAAATGGTATACGGAAAAAATTATAAGAAAAAAACACCCGGAAAAAAGCCCAAAAAGTACAGGGGAAAAAAGCACACGGACCCATAGCAATGACCCAACCCATAGCACTACAGGGTGCCCAAATATACCTGGTGCTTATTCATAATAGAAAATTGTTATTCTGTCAAAATAATTGATATTCTGTGAAATTCTGAGTCAATATAATACACAGCTGTTATCTTTTGATATACTTGATGGCGATCCTTCTGATTTTACCTCTGATTTAGCCAGGCGTTATGCAAACACCAAAGCGTTTGCATTCATAGAATGACACATACAGAAAATCATATTACATGTAAAAATTATTTTTATTGTATAATTTTGTATTATTTGTGTACAATTTTTAAAATTGTATGTAATATATATATATATATATATATATATATATATATATATATATATATATTATATATATATATATATATCATCATGAAGAAGCCTACATGATGAAAATTCGCTAAATATATATGTCATGCAATAAATCATAATAAAAAATAACAGGGATCACTTTTGATCGGGGGAATGTCCGATCAAGGGTACAAATGTTTGTCAAGGGTACAAAGGGAATTGTAATGCATCTAAATCGGCACATAGATTTTAAGATAGGGTTTAGATGAAATTGAGCACCAGTGGAGTCGTTTATTATGAGTGAAAGAAAAGAGTCTCTCCACAAAAATATTTTATTGGCAAAGCGCTTTCAACCTAGCTTATTTGTATTATTTTCCTATATTTTTTGTTCTGTTATTATTTATTTATTTGCTTTGTTATTAACTTTTATATTTAGTTTTGTATTTATGTTACTTTTTTGTTTTATTTTATTGATTAGTTTTAGTATTTTGACTTGTTTGTACAGGCACTGATGATGGCCTCATGCAAGGTTGAAAGCGCTTTGCCGATAAAATATTTTTGTGCACAGACTCTTTTCCTTCACCCATTAAGATAGGGCGCCTAAAAAGGGAAATGATTTGTAACATTAACTTCATGTTTTTACAACGTCTTCTCTTTTAAAATTGTTTGAAATAAATTATTTCATTTCTCTTAATAATTCTGTAAAATAAAGAAGAAAATTTGCGAATCTCCTTCATTGGAAATAGTCTTAATAATATTAATATAATAATGCTTAGAAATATTAGTCAAGAGGATTAAGAGAAAACAGAAGATGTTTAAGAGTTCCCAAGGTGTACTTTTAGTAAACTGGAATAGGCTTTAAGAAAATTGAAGTTAGCTTCTAGGAACCAATATTCTCTAATATTTTCTTAAAATGTATCATCTTTTAAGTTTGAGCCTAATAGCTTATACTTATTCTAGAGACGTCCTTTTGTACAACCGCAAACTCAGCTTTATTTTGGCAAGTTTAAATCTATCCTTATGTTACAAAAATACAGTTCACTAGATTCTTTTAGTGCTTCAAAAATAAAGACAAGATTCCACATCAAAAAGATGTTACAAAAAAAAGCTAGAGAGTTATCGAGTTAACAAATCAATGCAGGGTTTCTTTTAGAGGGGTTCTTGGGGGTAACTAGGATACCCCCGGGGGAAAAGTTAAATGTAACCCTCCTCTGTTCCGCGATGCCGTGACAAATATAGCCCCTAATTAAAAAATAAGTATCTTGCTAAAAATCTTACTGAGATCGAACTTATAATTTACCATTCCATTCCAATTTACGAGTTCCAATATGGCAATCAACCAGTGAAGACGTCTTTCGGCTGTCTCCAATTATTAGCATTATTAGACTGTTTTAAAGCGTTTATACGTATTTAAATTGTGATCAGCTGTTTTCTAAGACTGTCCTAAGTTTTTTTAAGAAACCGTGAGTAAATTTTTTATGTATTTACTAAGTTATTAATAATTGAAATAATTCGTTGAAAGCTTTATTTTCGAGTCGTTTATCGGTTCTAGTAACACCTGTTGCATCCCATAGTGAGTCATAGTATAATCAGCTAATTTTATCAATGGAAATCATGATTCATTAATGAAAACCGGGCTCCCACTCCAAATTATGTTGTGGAAGTGGCGCATGCGCAGTACTACAAGATTCAGCGCTTTCTAGCGTACAGAAGCATCAATAGTGAATCATTCTAAGAACTGATAATTAACGCGCGGAAACAATAATAGATAAGCAAGGATAAAGCTATATCCCGCCCGAATCATTATCAGTGAGTTTAATTAGTAACTCACTCTGAAGACAACGGATAGCGCCACCTTACGGCCCAATTGTGAGAAGTAGTTAAAAACACCGCTACTAGATGTCGGGATAATCGAAATTTAGATAATTCTTGATCCTTATAAGCAAAAATAATTTTTAATTGTAATAAAAATAAGTTAATAAATTACTGCGGAATATTTATAATATTTAAATTTTTTTACATAATAATAATAATAAAGAAAACATAAAATTTATTGAAATTAAAAATAAACTAATGTATAGGTTTTATTGGAAAATTTGAAAACAATTGATATCAGATACAGATAAATAAATTGAATTTCACAGATAATTTATTGCAAGTACTATAAATAAATATAAAAATAAAATATTATATTAAATAAAACCATGACGTCCGAACCTGAGATTATCAAGACAATTAATAATGCTGTCCAAAAAGCTGTAAAATGTGAAATGGAAGCATACAATAATGAAGTGAAAGGTATGTTTTCTGTTATTTTAAATAAACTGGAACAGGTGGACAAATTTCAATCTGGACTTAATAACATAGCTGGCAGAGTTAAGGTCCTTGAGAACAAAGACAGGAGGAAGAATATAATTATCCTAGGAATGAATAAAGTAGCAAATTATAAAGCAAGAGAGAAATCTGTCTTTGATTTGCTAAATAAAACTATGAAGATAAATTGTATTTCCTCAGATATTGACTTTATCCAGGAAAATAAACGAAATTCAATGATAACCATCGGATTTACGACCTTTAGAAAGAAAATGGAGGCCTTGTTAGCAGCAGGTACCTTGAGAGGAACTAATTTAGTCTTATTTGAAGATTTTGATAAGGAAACAAGGGAAAAAAGAAAATCTCTAGTACCTGTGATGATGAAGGCGCGTGAAGAAGGCCACCACGCTTTACTGAAGTTTGACAAATTGTATATTAATGGACGAGAATGGAGAGGAAAAGAAACAGTAACAGGAAGAGATGACCAAGCACCAAGGAAGAACAGCGCACAGTGTGTTACAGACGAGGGTGTCGAGGAATGGCAGACTGAAGGTGAAATTTCGAATGTAGATATTGAATATAATCAGCAAAGAAAATTAGATTCAAACCGAACAAAACAACAGGGAAAAGAAATAAGAAATGTAGAGAGTAAAGAAGATAAGAGTAAAAAGAATGCTAAGGAAATCGAAAATAAAATTAATCATGAAATAGGAAAAAGGAAGTTAGATGAGACGGAAAACGATAGCGAAGTAGCTCGGAATACACCCAAAAGGAAAAATAGTGTTAATCTGAAGCAACCTACATTAAATTTTTTGAAAGTTACTGAACAAGGACAAGGTGTTCAGGAAACAATAAATATGGGAATAGATACTAAAGATACAAAAGATAATCAGGAAAATGATATAAAAGTAAGTAATCATAATAAAACTTTAAAAACAGAAAACTTGCAAAGAAATAATGAAGAAATAGATCAATAGCAATTAAAGAAAATTGCTAAGGAAAATAATAAAGAAGTTAAAAACAGAAAAATTCGATTAATGACATATAATACCCAAACTCTGAGAACTGATGATAAATTATACGAGTTAATTGAAGAGTTAAAGGTAAGGAAATGGGATGTAGTAGGGTTGGGAGAGGTAAGGAGGAGAGGAGAGGGATTGATTAAGATGGAAGGAAATATAGATTTTTATTACAATGGAGAAGGAGGAACAGGTGGCACAGGATTCCTAATAAATAATAATAATAATATTAAGAACATCACTGCGTACAAATACAAACTATGGCCACCGAGTCTCTAAACTGATTTGGCACTTTAAGAAAGAAGAAGGTGGAGGCAGGATGAAAATTATACAGGTTTATGCACCGACGTCAAACTCAAGCGAAGATGATATTGAAGATTTTTATAATTGTGTGCGGTTAGCACTTATTGAGGATAAATGCAAGTATATTATTTTAATGGGTGATATGAACTCTAAGGTAGGAAATAAGACTCATTCTGAAGTGGTTGGAGAGCATGGATACGGTGAGAGGAACGAAAGAGGAGATAAGTTAGTGGAATTTGCTGAGGCTAACGAGATGTATATCATGAATACGTTTTTCAAGAAGAGACCTGAAAAGAAGTGGACGTGGATAAGTCCGGACGGGTGTACTCGGAATGAGATAGATTTTTTCTTGTCAAATATGAAACATATTTTCCTTGATGTTGAGACAGATGATAAAATAAATATTGGGAGCGATCACAAAGCTGTCCGAGCAATTCTGAAATTGGAAGTGAAACAAAAGAAAAAAAGAAACAATGAGAAACAACATGAAAATAATACAGAAAACTAAATTGAAGAAAATGAAATAAACCAGTTCCAAGAAATTCTGAAGTCAAAATTAGAGAAATATCCCTGGTGAATTCAGATATAGATTTGTATGAGAACGCTATTGTGTCGGCTTTACATACAACTTCGATACTGTTTAGAGAATTTTAACGGAAAACAACTAAAACTAACGAAAAAAAGAATTAGAGTAGCCGAACTTATCGCGTTTTCTATTGACTTTGGCTTGTTTGGTTATTTTATTTACTCCCATAATTCTTTTACTCGGGCAGGACATCTATCGGTTTTTTTTTTGTGCCGGATACGTTTTTTGTTCTTTCATAACCTTTTTACCTTTTAGATCTTTTTTTTAGTTTTAGTTTTTCCGTTAAAATCCCATAAACATATCGCCAAGTGTCGTGGCACTCAATTACACAGATATCTAAAATTGACTCAAATTCTTGAACGGTTATTTCATCTCAAAAATTAGCTTGTCTGTATTATTCAGTGTTCTCCCGTAATGTTCTTTCTTTGTCACCCACAAAATTGCTCGACAAGCTTTGTGATCGCCCAATAGTATAACCATCTGCCTCAACATCAAGGAAAATATTTTCATATTGACAATCAAAAATCTATCTCATCCGATACACCCGTCCGGGACTATCGCTCACTTCTTTCAGTCCTCTTCTGAAAAACGACAATATGATAACATTCTCCGGTAGCCTCAGCAAATTCCACGACCCTTACCCCTTCCGTCCTCTCACCGTATCCATCCTCCAACCACTTCAGAATGAGTCTTATTTCCTACCTAGAGTTCAATATCACCCATTAAAAAAATACTTGCATTTACCTCAATAAGTGCAACCGCACACAATATAAAAACTCAATATCCAGTCTTCGCTGAGTTGTACGTCGGTGATAAACCTGTATAATTTCATCCGCTCCACCTCTTCTAAAGTGCAAATCATTAGAGACCGGTAGGCCAAGTTATTGCACCAGTGCAGTTCTTAATTATATTATATTATTAGCACCTGAGTGCCCCCGTTCCTCCTCTCCATTGAATAAAACTATTTCCTCCATTAACATCCCCTCCCTCCTCCTTACGCGCTCAACCAACCTACTACATGCCCATTTCCGTTACCTACCTAATAACCTCGATAATTATCATCAGTTCCAGAGTTGGATAAGGTCATTATCGAATTTTCGTTTTAACTTCTTGATTATTTCCTGAGCATTTCTTAATGCATTGATCTATTCTATTATTTCTTTGCAAGTCTTTTAAAGTTATTGATACTTACTTTATATCATTTCCTGATACTTTTGGTACTTAGTACTATCCCATATATTGTTCCCTGACACCCTTGGTCCTTGTTCAGTAACTTTCAAAAATAATGTAGGTTGCTTCAGATTAACACTATTTTTCCTTTTGGTCGGTTATTCCGAGCTACTTCGCTATCGTTTTCCGTCTCATCTAACTTCCTTTTTCCTATTTCATGATTAATTTTATTTTCGATTTCCTTAGCATTCTTTTTACTCCTTATCTTCTTTACTCTCTACATTTCTTATTCTTTTCCGCTGTTTTGTTCGGTGAATCAATTGTCTTTGCTCGATTATAACAATACTACATTCGAAAATTTACACCTTTCAGCTCCATTCCCGACACTCCGCGTCTGTAACACACTGTTGCGCTGTTCGTTCCTTGGTGCTTGTCAGTCTCTCCTGTTACTGTTTCTTTTCCTCTCCCATTTCCTCGTCATAATACAATTTGGTCAACTTCAGTAAAGCGTGGTGCCGTTCTTTCACGCGCCTTCACATCACAGGTACTAGAAGATTTCTTTTTCCCTTGTTCCTTATCCAAAAACTTCAAATATAGAACTAAATAGTTCCTTCAAGGTACCTGCGCAAAACAAGGCCTCCATTTCTTCAAAAGGTCGTAAATCCGATTGGTTACATGAATTCCGTTAAATTTTCCGGATAGAAGTCAATATCTGAGAAATACATTATCTTCATGTTTAAGTTAGCAAATCAAAAGACAGAATTCCTCCTCTTGCTTTATAACTTTCTACTTTGATTCATTCCTAGATAAATTATATTCTTCTCTGCTTGTCAAGGACCTTAACTCTGCCAGCCTATTTCATAAGTCCAGATTGAATGTCCACCTGTTCCAGTTATTAAATAACAGAACAACCACTTCATTATTGATGCTCCATTTTCATGATTCTAAAAATAAAGAAAAAGAGAGCTTATTATATATATATAATGGAACAAGAACAGACAAAAATAAACAGAAGGTCGTAGTAACTCAACAGACGATATAAGACGCAATACAGTAGAGTACGGGATGAATTAATAAAAGAAAGTTCAAAATTTATCAGAAAGTAAAATATAAAAACGAATGTCTAATGCACACTAAAACATTGAGTAAAAGTGGCTGAGAGATCACGTAGAGAACTCTGTAGTGATATCATTCACAGTTCTACGGGGAAAATAATCAAAAGCTCTAATAAGAATAGACATACACGTAAGTTAAAGTATATATCATAGAGAAGATATATATATATATATTACCTATTTAATTATTTAGTAATTAAATTATTGAAAACATAAGTAAATACAGAGACTGAGATAGCGAAGAGTTAAAGTGAAGAAACCTAATGTATTCATTGAGAGTTAAGTAGTAAATATATAATTTTCTCTTGAACCCCATAAAGATGAGAACGAAAGAAGTTAAACCAGTAAAAAATTTATCGATTAATCCCTGTACCAACTATATGAACTCGGAAGACGATTTGATATATGAGATGCAGATGGTTCTACTGAAAGCCTCAAAAACAAAGGGAAAAGCGACAGCGAGAGAAATTACAATGAAGTCATAAGGTATGGCGGTGATATTTTAATAGACTATCTACAAGGATTGTTTAATTTGTGTTTAGAACAACGAAAAATTCCTAAAACTTGGTTAAAGGCTGATCTAGTATTGTTATTTAAAAAAGGAGATCACATGAACATTTCTAATTATAGACTATAAGCCTTCTATCTGTTATGTACAAAGTTTTTATGAGTATCTTGACAAGGATAAGCAATAGAATAGATAGTACTTTGACGTGTAATCAGACTGGTTTTAGGAAAAACTTTTCTACGCTCGACAACATCTTAACACTCAAGTTGCTAATTAGAAAAGCTCAAGAATATCAATTTCCTCTGGTCATTATATACATCGATTTTGAAAAAGCATACGATAGTATCTACAGGAGTAAGCTAATAGAATCCTTAAAAGACGCCCATATAGATGAAGAGTATGTAGAACTTTTTGAGAACAGCTTGAGGAACAACACCTTACAAATAAAACTAGGTAAATCAAAGAAAACCATAAGCGTTAACAGAGGAGTAAGGCAAGGAGATGTGAGTTCTGTAAAAATTTTATAAACTCGATAGAAAGATGCAGCTCTAAGTTAGACTGGGAAGGTCTCGGAGTAAACATTAACGGTGAATGGCTAAACAGATTAGCCTTTGTAGACGATTTTGTCTTATTATGCAAAAATGAAATAGAAGCTGTTAGAATGCTCAAGGAACTAAGGAAAGAGATGGAAGAAATTGGTTTGAAAATTAATGTGGCTAAGTCAAAGTATATGGTGTTTAATGTAGATAAAAATTTAGATTTGATGTTGGATAAGGAGAAATTAGAAAGAGTAGAGATGTATATATTTTTAGGTCAGTTAATAACAGAGGATGGGGAAAAGAGAGATAAAAAGGAGGATAGGGTTAGGATGGGCAAGTTACAACAGGTACAGGCATTTGTTTAGATCTCAGGTTGACATGGAATGGAAGAGGAAACTATGGAATATGTGCGTGTTACCGGTGATGATATATGGAGCAGAGACTTGGGTGATGAGTAGAGAGATGGTTCAGAGTATGCGAGTGACACAGAGAAGCATGGAGAGAGGTATGCGAGAATTAGTAGGAGAGAGAGAAAGAGTAATAAGTGGGTTAGGGAACAGACAGGATTACAGGATATAGGAAAGATAATAAGCGAGAGGAAATGGGGATGGGCAGGACATATTGTCAGAAGTCAAGATGATAGGTGGACAAAAAAGATGATACAGTGGTATCCGAGAGATAGGCAAAGGAATAGAGGGAGACCTAGGATAAAGGGACGAGGAGATGAGGAAGATTTGTGGTGAGGAAACATGGCAGAGGTCGCGTGGGAGAGGAAAGAGTGGATCAGGATGGGAGAAATATATAGAAACGTTTGGCTTTACAAAGAGTAACATCATTCTGTAATTAAATAATGAATAAATTGCATGAATAAAAATTATTTATAGATAAATCCAAAATAATAAAAAAAAAAATACGAATATGGAAATTAGAAATTCAATAAAGATAAAAGTAACATATAAAGATATTAAAGTAAGGAATGTATTAAAAATAAAATAATTATGAATATAATAAGAACATTAAGAGAGAAAAATATAGAATAGTAGGAAAATAGTAGAGAAGTAATATAAGTTTACAATTAAGGTAAAATGCAGTATTATGTTTGTTTTGTGTATGATGTAATGTAAATCAAGTTTTGTCATAATTATTTGTGTTTGTATTGTTATACTGTTGTATTTATTAGTTATAAATTCCTAATTTAATAGTATTTATTATATTATAGTATAGTTTAGTATTAGTTCTAGTATAATAATCTAATAGTACTGCTAATAGCGCTGTAATGGTGTACTACTAGCAGGATACAATAATAATAATAATAATATCATGATAGTATTAGTATGTGTATTGTAGTAGTTACGAAGTGCATGCATGAACTCCAAAAAGAACCTCATTGAGGAGCCACGGCTTAAAGCCGAACGGCACAAATGAAAATTTAAAAATAATTATATATATATATATGTAAAATGTAAAAAAAAAAAAAAAATTGTGCTAATAAATGGTTTATTTATTTATTTATTTATTTTATTCCAATTTACGCTATTCCAGGACCGCACGTGCGTGATGAAGAATCACACCCTTCACGAGGTAGCCCTGTCTCGCTGAACACGGCGGATCTAGATTGGATATCGATAATAATCCCCAATGGCTGGCTTGCCAATCATTGGCTCCTGAGGGGAAGCCGAGGTGTGCGGCTAAAGGGATAGCGACCCAGTAGACCCCGAGCTCAAATACCACACCCCACAGACACAAACATAAACCCAACATTGGTTACACTAGTTAGATTGAGGGGCCGGTGGCGCCGATCTGGATACAGGCATACGGCTGCAGGTCTTGACACTCCTGGGCTGCTTGAGGCTGTGTGGTGTCCCGCCCCTGGTCTTGCCAACTAGGGGGGCAGACTCCGGGCCAGGTCGGACTGGTCAGCACCTCAGGTTAACTCAGGCTACGGCTTGAGGGATCTCTCGTACCCTTTACTTCCAGGATCCTTAGGATATGGCACCTGGGTTGGAGAGGTGAACGATGCGTAGGAGGCTGCGTCCCTGCCTCCAGACTTCTCTACTGGAACCTAGCCCTCGCTGATCAATGCCACCATGTCAACACGAGAGAGATTAACGTAACACAGTACTTTTTTTAACAATAAACAATACAAACAACTCACCTCTTATGCATACGAAGTATGCAAAAAAAACAATGGAAAAGACAAATAATAATTTTATAGGTTTGTCAGTGTCAAATAAAGAGACGGAATCATCTCCAGATTCCACCTGTGAAGAAAACAGTTTAGACTTTTGTGAAAGTGTAAGTGTTTTAAAAAAGACAATTATGGAACCAGGCAAGGCAGTAGGCGCACCAGAGACTGGCATTGCTAATCAAATGAAAACGCTGGCACTGCTCTCTCCTGATCCATCAAACAGCCAATCCTCTACTACACGAGGCTCTGAAAGGGATCTGACTGAAGAGACTGGTTTGGATATGTCGCTGTTGGAGGAGGATGAGCTCCTCGCTGGTGGCGATACCCAGAGCACATCGGATGTCAGTGAACTGTCTAGAGAGCACTCACGGTTAGCTAAGAGGCGTAGAGAATTCCGTAGGAAAGCAAGAAAAAGAGAAGCTAAAAAGTTGCTTGAGAAACATGAGTACTTGGATACAGTTGAAGAAGAAAGCAATGAAAGTGTGGCATCTGAAGGAGTGCCCGCAGAAAAGCCTGTTTCTTCTGTCTCCCATAAGACTGGGAAAGATACTTCTCAGTCGGGAGGATCAGGAGTGCGTCAGGCTGGCCAGCGGGCTTCCAAGGAAAATGTTCCTACTTCTCATAACAGCTTGAATATGAAGAGAAGAAAGAGTCATGTTAGTGATAGACCTATGAGCAAAGCGGAGATTGCTGTTGCCAGGGAAGGGCTTCCAAAGGCTCCTAGATCTGCAACAGGAGAGACCGGTACTACTCAAACGCCAGCCGCCCGAAAGGGAGGGGCTGGCGAGGGTAATATCGGTTCAGCTCCTAGTAAGAGATAGAAGTCGGAGAACTCCCCTGGTGAAGCAAGAGCAAAGAAGAAACCTTGCCCGGGACCAGGAGGCGCAGGAGACGGTAACGCTCCAGCGCCGAACGGTTCTGGAAAGGGTGGATCCTATGCTGAGGCCGCTTCAAAGAGGAATCTGCAACTCGTAGTCATACCTGAGGAAGGCTCACTCACAGAGGAATACGCCGAGGCTCTGAGGGAAGACCTTATTGAGTCCCTCGTCGGGGCTACTGAGGATTCTCAAGGGAATCCGACGGGCCTTAGACTGAGGTTCTACAAGACGGGTCTGATCGAAGAGGGTTGGTTTCTGATCACCTGTGTAGATGAGACGAGTAGGGATTGGACGCTTAACTGGAAGCCGAGACAGCCGGGCTATAGTGTAGTTCCTTACAAGGATGCACCATGGCTGTAAAAATCTGTTTTACGGTTAGAGTCAAATCTCTCGGCCTTCCTCGGGTAATTAGACAATAAGATGCCAGAATGACTTCCAGGCTGAAACCTGGAAACATGTATCAAGCAAGGAAGGTAAAGGGAGCTGGCAGCTTGTTTTTCTTGTAAAGCCAGAGATTGCCCGTGCCATCGCCGAGGAGGGCTCTTGCATTGCGTTTGAGGCAACGACCATAAAGGTTTTTGTTTCATCCCGCTTTACTCCGGAGCCCAAACCCGGTGAGGAGGGTCAGTCTTAAGGCTGATGGAGTCCCCCTGCAGGAAAAGCACACCCACCTCCACAGAAAGTCACTTGCAGGTAAGACAAATCAATCTCCATCACTGCAAAAGTGCCAATTCTGATTTATTGAAGCTTTTGTCAGTGAGGAGAATGGTTGTTTTGATTCAAGAGCCTTATGCTTTCAGGGGAAGAATAAGAGGATTGACTGGAAAAGGAGGGTCCATCTATGCCAATCACCCAAAAGGAGAAAATCCAAGGGCATGCATCTGGACGTCCCCCGATTTGAAGGTGTTGCACCTGCGACATCTTGGGTCGAGGGATGCGGTTAGTGTGCTCTTGGAATTTCCGGACGAAAATGGATGAAATAAAAAGGTAATATTTAGCTCTGTCTACCTGCCATATGACAGTGATACTCCCCCACCATCGGAGGAATTTACTGCTATCACAGAGTATGCCAGGGAGAAAAAGTTACCATTAATTTTAGGATGTGATTCAAACAACCATAACCAGGCTGCTTACTACATTTGTAAACAAATGTAGACAAGAAATTCTTGATACAACTTTAGCCTCCTTGAATGTGTTACAGTTTATTTCAGACTGGAAAGTCACAAATGACATAGTTACATCTGATCATCGGATGATTAACTTTAATGTTTCATTTCATGTGAAAGATACAGAATCAAAACGAAACCCTAGATTTGCAGACTGGTCAAGGTACAGAGAATCCTTGATCACGAGTGCAGAAGAAGGGAACAATAATACAAAGACAGCATCTGAACTGGATGCGGAAGCAGAAGCTTTATCCTCTGAACTTCTAAAAGCTTACGAAAACGCCTGTCTTCCTCAACCGCCCTCTGAAAAGAGGGTAAGATGGTGGAACCGGGAGATCGAAGGGCTAAGGAGGGATATGAGGAAAGCGTTTAATAGAGCTTATAGCAAAAAGAATGACAATCCTCTCTGGGACCAATTCAGAAGCATTCAAAAAGCATACAATAAAACTAAACAAGCTAGCAAAAGAGCGACCTGGAGGGAATTCTGTAGTGACATACAAAGTGTACCAAAAGCCTCTAGGCTAAGTAAGATAGTTAAAGATGAATTTAATGAAAAGTTAGGAATCCTAAAACAAGAAGATGGAACTTGGACCGATTCTTGTGAAAGTACCCTAAGATGCTTGAATAGGACCCACTTTGGGTGCTCGTCTGGCGGTGATCCGGGGGGACCGGAGCCTAGAACCAGATGTCTTTACCCTGTAGAGAACGAAGGAATGGCTCTGGCAGGGGACATTATTCTCGCTAGACTCAAGAACATTTACTGTGCCAGCATCGCAATGGGATACATACCAAAGATATGGAAGAAGTCTCGAGTTGTTTATATTCCTAAACCAGGAAAGAATGACTATACTTCAGCTAAATCTTTCAGACCTATAAGTTTATCTTCATTCATGCTTAAGATTCTTGAGAGATTGGTGGATAAATTCCTAATGGAAACTATGTTTAAAGACTATCCTTTCCATGAGAATCAGCATGCGTATAGAAAAGCAAAATCAGTAGAGACAGCATTACATGCCCTTGTTAGGAGAATAAAAAAAGCCCAAAACCACAAACTTTTTGCAATGGCACTCTTTTTTGACGTAGAGGGAGCCTTTGATAAAGTTAGTGCAAAGGTAATTGAAAAGTTTCTTCTAGAAAAGAATACGCCCCCTCAAATAATACGTTGGGTCAGTGACATGCTAACAAATAGAGTTATAACTACAGGCATTGGAGAAATCCAACTTGAGGATAGTGAGTAGAGGCTGCCCTCAAGGCAGTTGCCTGTCTCCTCATCTGTGGTGCCTTGTTATGGATAGTTTATTGGTGAAACTAAATGAAGATAATCTGTATGCCCAAGCATATGCTGACAATGGGCTTATACTGATTACAGGGAAGTTTCTGTCAACATGTGAACGCATGCAGTATGCTTGTAAAGTATTAGAAAAGTGGTGTAGTGAGGTCGGCCCTCAATCAACCCAGATAAGACGGACCTCATGCTATTCACTAACAAAAGAGACTTAAAAGAAGTAAGGTATCCTAAACTCTTTGGGAAACATTTAGCCTTGAGGAGTGAAGTCAAATATGTGGGAGTGACTTTGGATCCTAAATTAAGTTGGAAAATACATGTAGAAAAAATAGTCCATAAAGCAACCTCAATAATGTGGCAATTAAGGAGAATAGTAAGTAAGACGTGGGGCTTCGCCAAAATTGATGAGATGGATCTACACAGCTATTGTCCGGCCAAAGATCCAATTCGGAGCAATTGCCTGGTGGCCCTCTGTAGAGAAACAGTACATAAAGAAAAAATTAGGAAAAGTCCAAAGATTGATATCATTGGGCATTGTGGGCTGTATGAAATCTACTCCTTCAGCTGCCCTGGACGTTATTCTTGGGCTACCCCCCTTACATGTCTGGATCAAGAGAATAGCCATGGCTACCTGTCTGAGACTGGAATCTAACAGTCAGTGGAAAGATGAAGGCAGGGACTATGGGCATGTAAAAATTTCAAAAATAATTGAAAGAGAAATTCCTATCCTAAAAGCAGGGATTCCCAAGCCACCAAATACTCTTAAGCTTAAGCGATCCTTTACCTCTAGGATTCCTTCAAGAGACGAGTGGAAGTGTGGAGAGCACTCCTTCCCAGAGGGATCTCTCATCTGCTTTACTGACGGCTCGAGGATGGAAACTACGGGGTTCGCTGGAGCTGGACTGTATATCAAGGAGTTAGAAGAGAAAAGATATTACCCACTAGGAAATCTAGCAACTGTGTATCAATCCGAGGTCTTTGCTATTTTAAAAACTTCGGAACTTTTGCTAGAAAGGGATATTCAAGATAAAAGCATCTTTATATGCTCAGATAGTCAGGCTGCAATCAAGGCAATAGACTCACCCAGTGTCTCCAGTGCACTGGCAGGAGAATGTCAACAACAGCTAGAGTTACTTGGGAGAAAAATAAAGTTACACTGGTTTGGGTCCCTGGTCATTCTGGAGTAGAGGGGAATGAGACCGCTGATGAACTAGCCAGGGAAGGCTCCTCTGAACCCTTTAAAGGACCAGAACCAGCTATAGGACTTACCAGAAGCAAAGTCAATTTCCTTTTAGATGACTGGGCGATGGTGAAAACCAGGGATGCTCTTCAAACCAAAGCTAATTGCAGACAAGCTAGGAAAATGTTGAAGAAAGCCAACAAAGCCATGAGTATATGGGCTCTCTCTTTGGGGAGGAAGAGCTTAAGATACCTGGTAGGAATCTTGACAGGTCACTGCTGGCTTCAGAGACATTTGCATACCATGAAAATAAAAGCAGAGCCAACGTGTCCCAAGTGTGAAGTTGGGGAGGAGACGACAGATCACTTTTTGGGATCGTGTGAAGCATACGCTAGATTGAGGTTTAGTATATTGGGCCACTCTTCTGGACGACGACTTAGTGAAACTCCCATGGGCAGACGTTCTGAAGTTCATTAAGGAATCAGACAGGTTCAAAGAGAATAGAGATTCTATTAGGTAAGAGGTGAGGACGTTCTTGGGGCTGGCAAAAAGCGTCCCAGAGACATAATTGCTAAGATCTAGGATCTTTCCCACCTTTACTATTATTATTAAGGAGAATAGTAAGTAAGACATGGGGGCTTTCGCCAAAATTGATGGGATGGATCTACACAGCTATTGTCCGGCCAAAGATCCAATTCGGAGCAATTGCCTGGTGGCCCTCTGTAGAGAAACAGTACATAAAGAAAAAATTAGGAAAAGTCCAAAGATTGATATCATTGGGCATTGTGGGCTGTATGAAATCTACTCCTTCAGCTGCCCTGGACGTTATTCTTGGGCTACCCCCTTACATGTCTGGATCAAGAGAATAGCCATGGCTACCTGTCTGAGTCTGGAATCTAACAGTCAGTGGAAAGATGAAGGCAGGGACTTTGGGCATGTAAAAATTTCAAAAATAATTGAAAGAGAAATTCCTATCCTAAAAGCAGGGATTCCCAAGCCACCAAATACTCTTAAGCTTAAGCGATCCTTTACCTCTAAGATTCCTTCAAGAGACGAGTGAAAGTGTGGAGAGCACTCCTTCCCAGAGGGATCTCTCATCTGCTTTACTGACGGCTCGAGGATGGAAACTACGGGGTTTGCTGGAGCTGGACTGTATATCAAGGAGTTAGAAGAGAAAAGATATTACCCACTAGGAAATCTAGCAACTGTGTATCAATCCGAGGTCTTTGCTATTTTAAAAACTTCGGAACTTTTGCTAGAAAGGGATATTCAAGATAAAAGCATCTTTATATGCTCAGATAGTCAGGCTGCAATCAAGGCAATAGACTCACCCAGTGTCTCCAGTGCACTGGCAGGAGAATGTCAACAACAGCTAGAGTTACTTGGGAGAAAAAATAAAGTTACACTGGTTTGGGTCCCTGGTCATTCTGGAGTAGAGGGGAATGAGACCGCTGATGAACTAGCCAGGGAAGGCTCCTCTGAACCCTTTAAAGGACCAGAACCAGCTATAGGACTTACCAGAAGCAAAGTCAATTTCCTTTTAGATGACTGGGCGATGGTGAAAACCAGGGATGCTCTTCAAACCAAAGCTAATTGCAGACAAGCTAGGAAAATGTTGAAGAAAGCCAACAAAGCCATGAGTATATGGGCTCTCTCTTTGGGGAGGAAGAGCTTAAGATACCTGGTAGGAATCTTGACAGGTCACTGCTGGCTTCAGAGACATTTGCATACCATGAAAATAAAAGCAGAGCCAACGTCCCAAGTGTGAAGTTGGGAGGAGACGACAGATCACTTTTTGGGATCGTGTGAAGCATACGCTAGATTGAGGTTTAGTATATTTGGATCAGCCACTCTTCTGGACGACGACTTAGTGAAACTCCCATGGGCAGACGTTCTGAAGTTCATTAAGGAATCAGACAGGTTCAAAGAGAATAGAGATTCTATTAGGTAAGAGGTGAGGACGTTCTTGGGGCTGGCAAAAAGCGCCCCAGAGACATAATTGCTAAGATCTAGGATCTTCCCCACTTTTAAAATTATTATTATTACCATAATTATTTTGGTAAGTTTTACCCACATATGGTAATTATGTTACTACTTTTGATAACTTTAAATATTCAGTTATAGAATACTGTAAAATTGCTTAATTTAGAAACCGCATTAAATCTTAAGAAAATGTTTACTATTATCAATATATTCGGGTGATTTTTCATAACGGTATGGTTTAACAAATATCTTACATTTTTTGTTAAAAATATTTCTTTTTTTGTTAATCAAAAAAAAATATGTGTTTGATATGTGTGAAACAATACCTTAAGAAAAAAATACCGAAAGCATAGAAGATATAGCTAATATAGCTAGCTGCTAATATAGTGATATTAGCATCAAATTTCTTAGGATTAAATACGGTTTTCAAAATAGACAATATTATGGTATCCTATAACTTAACTTTTCAAAGTTTTATCAAAAGTAGTTACTACTGTCTATCGTTTAATTTAAAAATCCCAAGGTCATAAATATTTTGGGGATTGACCAATCAGAGAAGCCGCTGCCAACCTCTCACTTAAAAAGAGAAAAAAAATCCCTACCACAATAACCGCTGTAGAGAAAAAACCTTCTTCTCGGCAATCGTTCACTTTGTTTATGGTTCTTCTTTTGATTACATCGTTTTGAAAACTACTTTCAAATTAATCTTAAAAATGCTTAAATTTTAAAATAAAACTACACAAAAGAAACGTAAAAAAACATCGCCAAGAAAATACGGGTAAAATAACCTGATTTGTTTACATAGTTTTTTCCCGCTTCCTTCTTGCAGGGATTTTTTTCTTGTGGCGTCTAAACTGACCTGTCAAGATTTTTAAACTAAACGATAGACTGTAAATTACCACGTTTGGGAAATAGTTACTAAAAATAATAAAGGGAAATTTGAATTTGCAAGAGTAAATTTATCAGGGAAAGAAACCATTTTTGAAAGTCTAGGACCATGTTTTAGCCTTATTTTTTAGGGATTCAATGTGAGTGCATCTGAAATGTTTCACCCTGTTTATACCCATAAAAATATAAATAAATAAATATATAAATATAAATATAATATATATATATATATATATATATATATATATATATATATATATATATATATATATTAACATGAAGAAAATGTAGAATTGTGCAATACATGGATCAGCTACCAAGAAACACGAAACTAAAGCTGAAAAATGAATGCGAAGCTGCAGCCGGTTGCTGTAAAAGATTTGAACAGAACATTGATGTCGAGTGGCACCACAACTCTTACCTCGCCAGAGACTCACAGTTTCGAACATTGAAAGTCTGTAATAGTTGCACTCGAATACACTAGAAAACAAGATGTATTAATTTAGACAAATTTAAGACTGTTGAAACACTGGATTTAAGTGAACTTTTTGAACGCACACTTTAAAGAGTAGGAGGATTACACAAACAAAAGTTAAAAGAATATCCTACTTTTCTACGTATGCATCCAATAAGTTTCACTAAAATCTTGCCTTCTGGGATCATCAAGAGTTAACCGTTACAGACTTTGGATCTTCGAAGCTGTGGGTCTCTGAACAGGTGAGTGTTGTGGCGCATCTCGACAGCAAGGGTCTGTTTATACCTAGCTAAAAGGATCCATCATTTAAGCCTCTAAGCCCAGTACCAAGTCGGTGGGTCAGAGCCTAGCCTTTATGACCATAGAGATATATTACTTGAGGGGCCCTATGTTAAATTGTGAAACATCGAAAAAGTAACCTGACCACCTCTGCTAGTAAATATAATAAAATTTGAATTTGACAATAATTTACATAGAACATTAAAAACACGAATCATAACACCAACAATGTGCGGGAAGCTGAAATCAAATAATTTATTTTAACCTTTACTCACTTGTTGAAGGAGGTTTCAATGAGGTTTCACAAAGCCCCTGAGAGCCCTCAAAAAGATGTTTCATGCCTTTCAATGTATTTAGATAGGGTAGGCCCCCTCTAGTATATATCTTTATGTTTATGACCGCCTGCAGCTTCGCTTACTAATACCTCGCTGATCAATGTGTATTGTCCAATGTTTGTTTAGCATATAAACTGGAGTACACTTCTCTATTTTGCACTATTCTTGGTTACACTTAAATATTCATTTTATAAATCTAATGTAAAGCAGAGTAAACTCGGGGTTAGATGCGTGCACGAAAGAAAAATTCTTGCGCCGTGGTCCGCGTGCAGGGAATTTCCTTTGAAACACGTGTTTCTGCGCTTAGCAATCCATTTCTTGCTTAAGTTTCTCGTTTCTACTTTATAGCTTGAGCAGTCACTCAATTATCAAGCACTACTCTTAACTCAATTTTTCTGTATTTTTCACAAGAAATGCGCATAAATATCCTGTAGGTTATACAAAACTATGTCCCTAAAATTGGCAGTGCATACCATTATTAGCACTAGTTTAATGCTTAGTTAGTGTTTTCTTTTAAGCGTTAATGTTTTAGCGCATTTCCTTTGAAAACTACAGAAAAAATGAGATACGAATAATGCTTGATAATTGAGTAACTGTTCAAGTTAAAAAGCATAAACTGGAACCTTAAGCAAGAAATGGATTGTTAAGCACGGAAACACTCATTCCTAAGGAAATTCGTCCGCACCGTGCCAGAATTATTTTGTAGTTATAAACTTATATAATGAAAAAAATTATCGTTCCTACAAGGATTCGAACCCAGGTACCCAGGCTGTGAGAGCTCGAATCGACTACGGACCACTCTTATTCAACTCACAGCCCCAAAAAAACATGGGAAACGACTCCCCGCTTGAAATAAGTGGTTTACCAGCCGTATTTTATTAGACTATCCAGTAATTTATTAAAGTTTTTGACTTTTTGGTTAAAAAAAAAACAAATGTAACGAGTTTCATCATATTATCAGCATTAGTTCAATTTTTATCAAATGACTTGTATTAGGTTTTTAAAAAATTGTGAAAATAATACAATTAATTTAAAATTTGGTACATAAATATCTCTATGTGTAATAATGAATATGTAACTAAGTTTCGTTTCAATACGGCAAGTATATCTAAGGTTTTTGTTGGATCATAAAAGTTAAGTAGCATCAAGCAAAGTCAGTGCCTAGATGGGTGACCAATGGGATTAACACGAATGTATTAACTGTCTGAGGACGAGCAAAACTATAGTCTGATGAAATGTTGCGGCTTACATTTGGTGACTTTTATATTCTGAGTAAGAACTAAGCGAATCCGATTTGGTGAGAAGGAGTTCCGAGGAGCCCTGAAGTAAATTAATTTTAAGATTTTTGATAGATCAAGAAAATGAAGTAGCATCGAGTGTATTCTGTGCCTGAATAATACGGCGACCGCTGTGAATAATACGGATATATATTCTATCAAAGGACGAGCGAAGCGAGTACGAAGAGGTTTTGCAGTATAAATATAATGACTTGTATATTCTAAGGACAAGCGAAGCGGGCCCGAACAAGGGAGTATGAGCGTAGCGAATCCGATGTGATGAGGACAAGTTTCGCAGCCAATTTTATTGCTATTATCTTAATACCCTGGACTTGTCATATCATAAACTCTCCCGACAAAATTCCTAGTTAAACATGGTTTTTATATACCATTTAGTAAATATTGCGCTATCCTCAATATTAGTTATTAGCAAGTTCAGAAAAGGCAGAATTTTATCTTTAAGTAGCTCTACACTGAACCTAATGCTCTTATAGTAGGTATTAAAAATAGCTAAACGTGGTTTATGAGATGTATAGGTAGGCAGAAGAACATATCATACACGTATATCTAGCATAGTCTATCCTGAAGTTGAAAGGAGTTGTAAAGAAGTGGTAATTACGTTCTCTATAACAAGACTTGCAAATAAACTGTTAGATATAGGACATTCAAGGATTTTCCTGTAAAATTTCCCCTAAAATATCTGATTTTAACAGTCAACTTTTAAATATTAATGAACAGGTGGATGAAAATGCTTGTCAAGTTACTGATTTCATCCCAACGTCGACATAATAACGAAACAACATATAAGGATTAGAGAGTCTCATCAGATGGTACAGCAGAGCTTATGATGGCATCCCTTGCAGATAAAGAATTAGTCAGAAGGTAATCGTGGCTTGTTACATTGTATAGTATACTATAGATAAGTTTAGCGAGATTGTATAAGAGATTGTTGATAAAACATACTATGGGTATCAACGAGTCGTCAGCTTTATGAATTGTCGGCAGATCATGAATACAAAGAACCGTACGACACACTACAATCTATCGACAACTTTTAAAAATCTTGACAGGTGAGTTTAGGCACAGACGATTTTAAAAAAAGTCCCTACAAGAAGGGATCGGGAAAAAACTCAGTGATAGCGAACGAATTCAGGCTTTTTTATTCGTGTTTTCTCGGCTATGTTTTTTACATTTCTTGGTGTAGTATTATATTATAATATCATTTTCATAATTAATTAGAAAGCAGTCAAAACTATGCAAACACAAGATTAACCACAAACAAAGTAAACGATTGCCGGGCGAAGTTATTTCCTATAGCAGTTATGGGGTTAGAGATTTTTATCTCTTTTCAAGTCGGGCCCGTAGCCAGCCAAGACGCATGGGGGGACCAATCTCTGAGTGGGGCGAAATTCACACATCTACAAGGGAATTCCACTAAAATCTAGTTCGTCAGAGGGGGCGACATTTTTTCTAGGGGCAATGCCCCCTCTTTTTTTTGGCCACTACCTGGCTACGGGCCTATTTCAAGGGATGGGTTGGCAGCGGCTTTTTTAATTGGTCATCACCCAGTTGCTTATGACCTTGGAGATTTTTAAACAATAAAATCGACTGTAGCCAGTGGCTTTTATGAACCGTCACGTAGCTAACGTAACCACCACCTTCTATTTGCTGTTTGGCTGGCCCATTGGCTTTTTGTTGGTATAAATTAATAAAGTCTTTACCGCACGATCGTACTGACTCAAACATGGCCACCGTACGATTACATTTTATGATTATCATCTCAGGGTGCTGTTCAAGTAATTGTTAGACATCATATATATATTTAATTATTGGATTGATCAATACCTCTACGTTGAGCAGAATCATTGACGTGGTGGGTAAATAGATTCACACACTGCGAACGTGCACAGATCTGTGGATGTTTATAGGAAGGAAGATCATCAGTAACATATTCAATATCGCCTATAAAATCAAATAAAATAAAATCATTTAGTTGATAATTAAGAGGAACCATAAAGACAAAAGTCCACAGATTCTTCAGGGATTGATACGTCGGTGAGGTTATGAAAACTGCTGTAAAGCTGTTATGAAATCTGTTTTTCTAAACGCCCATATTTCTAGTTGCATGTGGCGTTTGTTTTCCAGTTTAGTCTAAAACGGTGCTATGAAAAAAATTGTTTTTATCTAAACTAATAACTCTCTATGACTTGCAGTTTTTCACCTTCAATAACTATTAGCAATAATGCTAACATTAGGAAATGGGATGGAATATAACTCGATAGTATTTCTGATGTCACTAAGTAAGCAAGGACGAAATTTTAAACAAAAAATACACATCACCAGTCCTTTTTTTCAGCATTTTCTATTGAATACTACAACAACACTATAATTGTTACAAGTAGTAATGTAGATTCAGTTTTAGTAGCTTGATAAGGCATGTAAGAGAACAACCACGTGATTATACAAAGGGGCCGATTGTACGTTTTTTAAAACACAACAGTTGCTCATGGAACAAGGAAAAATAAAGGATAAGTTAAAAAAGCAAGTGCGCGGTACCAAGGACCTTTACCACATCACATCGGATTCGCTCATCCTCCCTACTTCTAACTCGCTTCGCTCCTCCTCAGAAAATGCAAGTCGTTAAATTAATAATGCGAGTTGTTGCACATGTTGTTCGGACTTGCTTCACTCGTCCAAAACATCCGTTTTATTCCTAGCGGTCACCCATTCAGGCACTAAACACGCTTGATGCTGCTTAACTTTTATGATTCAACAAAATTTATAGATATACTTGTCATATTAAAACAAAACTTAGTGTACTTATTTACTACGTAATGGTATACAATTGTACCGAATTTCAACTCAATTAGATTATTTTACGACTTTTGATTATTTAAAAAACAGTAAGTCATTTAATAAAAATAAAACTAATGCTGATAATGAGATGAAACTTGGCACATATGTTAGTCTTGTACATAGCCACTTGCGTGCCAAATTTCAAATTGATCGTAACAACGATCAGTTTGTTGAATTGATCGCTGTAGACAACTTTGTGAAAACTACTTAAGAAGCCACAAAAACACCTGAAACGGATAATTCCGGTGACATCCCGGTTTCGGATTTCTTTTGCAAACACAATATTTTTCCTATATACCTATGGCATAAATGAAGAAAAGCAAAAATAGAATACATGCAATCAAATTTTGATAGCTAAGGTTTGATATAAAAATTTAAATTAAAATGAAATGGTGAGATTAGATTAATTCAGAGAAGACATAATAAGATTGGATAAAGTAATGTTATAAATTTATAATGATAGCTGGTCTCGAGGTTACTGCCTCCACCGGCGTCATACCGGATTATCAAGAAGGGCCCTTGAGAAAAAAATGTGTACTAGAGAATTAGGATTATGTTCTAGAGGATATTATGTTCGGTAAAGAATTCATAAAAACGTTTATAGCGAGATATAGAAAGATTTTGGACACAATGAAATGAAGGTCGTTGTGGAGGGTTAAATTTGAAACGTAAAAAAGAGCATTTTATGATGGTTCGAAGGATTTTAGATTGCAAGATTTGGTGCTATCCCACACTTCTAGACCATAGTTAGATCATAGATCATAATTTCATTATGACATTATAGATAGGTAGTTACATTATACATATAAGCAGTTACATTATTGACACGTAGTTACATTATAGATACGCAGTTATATTATAGATAAGAAGTTACATTATAGATACGTAGTTATATTATAGATAAGTAGTTACCTTATAGATAAGCAGGTACATTATAGATACGTAGTTACATTATAGATATACGTAGTTATATTATAGATATACGTAGTTATATTATAGATACGCAGTTACATAATAGATACGCAGTTATATTATAGATACGCTGTTACATTATAGATACGTAGTTACATTATAGATACGTAGTTATATTCTAGATACGCAGTTACATTATAGATTCGTAGTTACACTATAGATATGTAGTTACATTATAGATACGTAGTTATATTATAGATAAGTAGTTACATTATAGATACGTAGTTACACTAATAGATATGTAGTTACATTATAGATACGTAGTTATATTCTAGATACGCAGTTACATTATAGATTTGTAGTTACACTATAGATATGTAGTTACATTATAGATACGTAGTTATATTATAGATACGTAGTTACATTATAGATACGTAGTTTGTTACTCAGTGATAGGCTTAGACGTGCGATCCAAGAGGAACTTGAAGCATCGTGATACATCAGTACGTTTTGTCTTTGTGTGGTGTTGCTGATTTAAACTTCTGTCGAGGGCCACTAATCCTATTAATAATTATTTAAAGGAAATTCCCAAGCAATCTATTATATTATAAAAGTCAAGACTCCTAGTGTTGGCAAGCTATGGAAAGCCAGAGAAGACAGGGTGTTCTGCAAATTAGTATATACTGTACTCTGAAGGCGTCTAACAAACTGCAGTATTATTTATAATCTTTGCCGGTCCAAAATATATT
>JACMZG010000008.1:32487652-32535152 GCA_018340805.1 Microvelia longipes | reverse complement strand
TATATATATATATATATATATTATATATATATATATATATATATATATATAATATATATATATATATATATATATATATATATATAATATATATATATATATATATATATATATCTGTATCTGTAGATATATAACTATCTGTAGGTATATTGTTAATTGTATGCATAATTAAACCTTTACCCTGACAGTGATCTTGAGAAAATGTAATAAGAAAAAAAATTGTTTAGTTATGTTTCCTTCTTTTTGGTCAACTAGTTTAAAAACGTATCTTCTTTACTACGATATATTTTTAGGGAATTCCTAAAGGAAAAATAATCTTATAAAGTTTGGATTATAAAAAAGAAAAGAGTGAGAGGGGGGGGGTAGATGGCTTTTTTAAAAAGGTGTGTTTAATATATATATATATATATATATATATATATATATATATATATATATATATATATATATATATATATATATAACATATGTACATATATATATATATACATATGTACATAATATATAAAATATGTATATATATAAACTTTTTTCGGACATATTTTTTTATCAGGAAGCCAATAGGAACCGATTCCGCTCACTCCCACCCTCAACTTCCGTCATCCGAACAACCTCATAAGCGTCATTTTCATAATGAAAATTCGCTAAAAACGTCTACATGTCGAAAAATGTTTTCGTTTTGATGAGTTTTTGAAATTGCAGATAAATTAATGACGGTGGATAAAGAAAATAATAAATTTCCATGTAGCACAAACAGATCTAAATCTTGAGTTGAGAATCAAATTTCAACTCACTATAAAAACACCACGATGATAACACACACAGACCGACTATTGGTAATAATTACTCATAAGGTTTTCTTTAATACTAACACAATGCTTTTTCCGATACACCGACCGTACTAATAAAGAAAAGTAAAATTAATTGATCTATGATTTATGATTATTACCTATTCTATAATAATCATAAAAACATTACTGATAGGTAATGGATAAAAAATATCTACTGGAATAAAGATGCCCTTTTAAAGGTTTCGATAAAATTAAAAACAATAAACCCAATTATTTGTATCAATATAAAACTGACTAAAAATTATTAGAACTTTTCTACAAGTATCTAACTTGATGTTTCATCACAAGTGCAACAGTACAAAAAACATCAATATACCTTGAATAAAAACTTCATAAAATTGTTTCAACAATAAGTAAAGAATGAAACTCAAGTTTTTTTTTCTAAAATTAGTTTATATTTAAGAGACTAAAAAAACTTATTCTTTCTTCCACTCTAATAAAATATATTTTACTTAATCATTTAGATTTTTTGTTGAAGATGTTTTATTTTGTAAACTTTTTGCGAATCGAAAACTTTTTATTAAAATAATGAAACTTACAGAAGAGGTCTTCAATTTTTGATGGACCTCTACAAATATGTACATTTCTTTTTAAATAAAGAAAACAAACAAAGGAATATTAAAAATAATGGTAACCTTCAAACAAAATTTGATTCATTGATAATAATATAATGTGAAAATAATTTGATCATTTAGGAATATAATAAATAAGACCAACGTTCGTTCTAAATATTATGAAAAAACATATACAAGTTTCTCAATTTATAGATAGACCTACTAATGCGTAACATACATACAAATTATACATATAAATCAAAAAATAGATTTTGTTTAAACGAAAAAAATGTAAAACTAATGAAACAAAAAAGTTGATTAAAAATCTCAGTTTGCAATTAGTTAGAAAACTGAAAGAAAGTAATTAGTAGCGGTTTTCACCATAAAAAGAAAGATGAAGCTAGAAGAGTTTTTAACAAAAATATATAATCCGTAAATAATTTAAATCCGGGTATGATGAGGAAATACGAGGATGGAAAAAACGACATTTTCCAGGAAAACATGATGATAACATTCAAAATAAATGGATTCTAGAAGACAAGCAAATTAGACCATCATTACGGTTCTACAAGTTTAAAGCTAACATAAACTTAAAAAGCCCGAGTAAGACTGACTATATTTTGTTCCTATCAAGAAGTTGCAATATAAATTTTTTCGGGCAACTGTCACTTGACAGTCGCCTACTTAGGTAGTTTAGTTGATTATATTACATCCTAAGATATAATTACAGTATCGTAATTCTTTACTGTCGGCGACAGTAAAAGATTTTTTTACTGTCGCGGGTGAAGTTCCTCAAATATCCACTAGGTAGGCTCTAGTAGTTTATTACAAGGTTATACTATTACCTTCCTTGTTCTACTTTTTTTTGTTTATCAAATAAATAATCAAACGTTTTTGTTAACAAAGTTTTGAAATTAATTATTTATTATCAAGTGTTAATAATCATGGATAGTGATTCAGACCACCACAATTGAATCTTTTGGCCAATGAGGTGATCGAAAGAAGTGTACCGGCAAATGTTTATACATTATACTGTTTTCTTCTATAAATAGCTGTTTAGTATCACTACGCCCGAAAAAAAAGCATATGCTACACGACTGGGAATGACTTTTTTACCTCGGCTCCTTTAACTGTCGAGCAAAGCGAGACAGTAAATATAGTTACCACGGTAAAATAAGACCTCCTTTACAGTCTTGTAACATAACAAAAATAAAGCAATAGTTTATACAACAATAGTTAATCAGCAATAATTATGCAGGCCTTCGGCCCATAGCAACTACGCGGCGTTATTGTTGTTGTTGTTGTATTTAGCAAATTTTCATTCGCTCATTCTTTTTTTCAGCCTCGAACTGTAGAAAAATGTAAAACAAATATTAATAAGACAAACTCAATACCTAAAAAAAAGTTAATAAATTTGTAGAAAAGATAGCAATTTTACTATTATTTCGGTAGTTTTGTTTACCTGTATGTATTAAAAAGTTAGAGACCGTAGTATATGTTTTTATTAGGTGGAACTGACATCAATTTACCAAGTTTTCAACAATATATTTATACATAACATCTTTTTCAAGGTACATAATCATGAAATAATAACAATGAATAAACTATTTCATATAAGAAAACACAACACAACGAAAAACACAAGCTTGTTCGTAGCTTTCACCTACGAACAAGCTCTAAGTATGAGACAAGAAACTAACTTGTTTCAAACTAAGAGCTTGTTTGTAGGTGATAGTGTTATGTTTTCTTATAAATAATGGTTTATTTATTGTTATTATTTTATAATTAAGTACCTTGAAGAAGACTTAATATATAGTTGAAAGCTTGGTAAATTGATTTTTAGTGAATTTTTTTAAAAAAAATAAGCTTATGAGGTTGGGGTCATAAGAAGAGGTAGGGTAGATTTTTTAGAAGTGGAGGACTCACTCAACCTTGTTAATGTTCCGAATCCTATTGTTTATAAAATATGTATGACGTCATTAAACCACAATAATGACCCCACAAACATTTCAAAAAAATCACATATCTTCAAAAAAGTGTTTGCATGTACCACTGTGTATGATTAACAAAAATACGAAGCTACATTCTACTATCAAAACTAGTTCTTGTTGTATTATAGTACGACACACGGCTAAAATCAATTGACAGCGCGCCAAAAATCTGTGAGGGAAAGAATTCTATTGGTTCAGACCGACCCCGCTCTTTCCCCCTCCACCTCATGCCAACCTCGGTATAAAAAAATACCTTTTTCGTAAAAGAATCTAAAAAGGCAACACTGGTTGTAAATATTTGTAACCTCGCGTCGCTTTTATGTGCTCATTGATCTGTTGATTTCGTTTCATTTCATTCCAATCTGTTCAATTCATCCATTATTGCGAAGTTGTAATATGATCTGAGTGCCTATTATTTGACGCGTGGACATTAACGTATTCTTCAAGCATTTCATGCTATTTGCGTACAGCGCAGATTCTATGCTCTGTCAACCAAAAGACAGCATTTTTTCTTGCAAATGCCATGTCTTCAATAGATGACAGTCTTGACTTTTTTTAAGTCTTGAATGCATATTGTGTTCATATTATCTTTATAATATGAAACAATACGCATTCAATTATACAAACTTGACACAAAAAGCAGTTTGTTTTGAAAAAAAAGTAATTATAGCAGACAATTTATTTAAATCGTCAAACTTTTATATAAGAACTATTATGATTCATTGCATTACGTAATTAACAACTTTAACTCCACTTTATTCATACTTCCCGAACAAATTTAAAGCAAATTAAACTTAAGCAAATTTAACTTAGTTGGAAATTTATAAAATACAACAATATTCCTTCTTAAAAAGTAAATAAATAATTTTTAAAAATAAAAAAATACGATATCAAATAAAACAAATAGTAAAATTCAAAACATAACCTGACTTTCAGTGTTGCCAGAGTAGGGAATTTTTTTTGTTACATAAAAGAAGGGATTTTTTTATTAAAAAAAAGGGTTGAAAGCATTGAGATTTTGGCGGGCTGTCAATTGATTTTAGCCGTGTGTCGTATTATAATTGACATAAACAACATAATGAAAACAAATCACGCTTTTGACTTATACATATAAAAATTCGCTTTTACCGTGGCAGTATGCCACTTAGTGGCATACTGACAACCATGTGGCCACGAAGCGGCCCCCAGCGCAGACGCCACGAGGCAGAAGGCCTCTTGATTATTCTTTTTAGACCAGTTCTATCTAAAAAAACTCATACATCTTCAAGGTTCGTAATTCGGTTGTGATGTCATTTGTTTATAGTATAAAACACGGCTAAAATCATTTGACAGCGTGGGAAATAATGCCAGGGAGCCAATGAGGTTATTCCTGGAACCACCATTTCAAATCTGACCAACCTCATTAGTTCCAATACACTATTTCTCTACTCTGACAACTGATTTTAGCCATGTGTTGTTAAACTATAGCTTTAAAAAATATTTTTTGAAAATCATTCAAGCCTGGTTACTATATACTAGTTACAACTATAGAACATATAGTTACTACAAGCCGTTACCATCCGAACGCGTAAAAAATGAGCCGGATCAAGTTTAATAAGTTTTGAATCTCGAAATGACCAATATGGAAATCGCAATGTATGATATGACTTCGTGACTCAGACATTACTTATCGATTTACGGCCAAGAGTAAAGGATATAGTTATACGACGGTTCGGAGAAATATGCTGATTGTTGCCAACTGGTCTGACGCTACTATACAAGTACAAGCTGCGTTATACTCAAGAAACTAAATTGAATCATTAAGTTCTCATTAACCAGGGAATTTTCAAATAGAAAGCTCATTTTACTCATACTTGCATTTGACGAGATACACGGATTAAGCTAAATCTAAAACCTGACTAACTTTGGATTGTTCATCATTTAACTAAAAGAGGTATTGTCAAACATTATTCGAATAGAGCTGTCCAATTATTAAGGCTTATATAGACTTGAATCTAGAACATTGTAAATAATGGCGGATACCGTATTGTCAAACTTTCACAAAATATGGCAAGCTTTCATTTTTACTTTTCTCCCGTACTACTGCAGTATATAGGAAAAAGTACTATGTTTACCCTGAAAATCTGAAACAAAGATTTTAACATAATCATCCTACTATTTTTAAAATATTATCTTAAAAAATCTTAAACGTTGACGATATAAACTTTCGAAAACGCGTAAAACATAAAGAACAAGGTGGAATTTTGATTGGCTATTTAACTTATGTTCAAAAATTATCATAAAAAATGTATCGCTGCAATACTTAAAAATTACGTCCGTCTAAAATTTACGTTATCCGCAACCAAATTGAATTATTAGAAAATAATTATGCAACTTAAATTACTTAAAAATAATATCAACAAGACAGCCAAGTACGACTACAAATTTCCGCATTACTTGATTGAATGCCTATATCCACTGAATTTATTTCCAAAACTTTAATTAATCTTAGGAAACACTATCCTATAATTGGTTTACTCAATTATTATAGAAGCGACCATCGTAAGTGCTAACCGCTTAAAACTGATGAGTGTGATAGATGACTCTTACAGATAAGATGTTAAAGACAGTCTCTATGAGCTGATCAGTAAGACTTATCTTTCAGCCTCCTGGATGAAGCGCTTAGCAAAGATTTATTTCCTGTGGAGAGATTTATTTTTCCATTAATAAGAAACTCCAGTAACTAAAATAATATAACGGACTACAAATACTGGAGTTCCGCTAAGTTTCCGCGTCTAGATGAAATCCTTCAGATCCGGGTAGAAAGTTGTTTTTAATAATTATAATTGTATAACTACATAATTACAACTGCCGGTTCAAATAAATCTAAGAGGTTAATATAATAAGATGCAGTACCTTTGCTTTTCCTCATATATACTTACAGGTATACAGGAATGTAGTGTGTTTGCACAAATAAATCGAAACCGGGATATCACCTGAATTATCCGTTTTAGGTGGTTTTAAGACTTCCTGAGTGGTATTCACAAAGTTGTCTGTATGAGTGTATGATATATATATATATATATATATATATATATATATATATTATATATATATATATATATATATATATAGCTTCCTCTTCAAGATTCTATTCTTTTTCACCAGTGAAATATATTTTCCTTCTGACGGCAGGGGTTTTAAAACTAATATAATGTTTTCAATGACGTACATAGAACCTTTTTTGTAGTGATGGACACCACTGTCTACATATACTGAAAGTATTAAATAAATTATAGATATAAGTGATAAATAGTTTTGCTATTCGAGTGTATATAATTTTATCTATACGTCCTACATACGAAAATGTAACTGGTCTATCCAATATTCTAAGCCAATCTAAAATGTTGATTTGTAAACTAAAAATGACTTGCATACTGGTCTTTTTTGCTACCACAAGTAACAAATTTAAATCAATTCGATACTACCCTAAACTGCCTTAACCTTGATATTGGTAGATCGAATGGCCTCAATACTGGATACTAACCAACCAATGGAAGGTTTAACTGTTGAAATTTAAGCGTGAACGGTTACACTCCAATGATTACGAGTCAAAATAAAAACAAGGGCTCGGTATATCAATAAAGTAAGTCAGTTAGTAAAATAAAACTATTTTTCAAGCCGAATAAATGCGATACGAAACAATTTACTACAAATATCAAGGGGACAACGTAGGTAGATAGGACTCCCCATCAATATGAATTTATAAAGAAGAGGAGTAAGGAAAGCAACGTGAGAGTACTATTGTGTTAAGCGCTATACAGTAGGAACAACCTAGCAAGCCGACGACCGACCCTGACCCTTCGACTCAGTCAAAACAAGTCTTGATCCTAAAAAAAGGCTATAAGAAGTCCAAACAGCTGCCTCTACGTGTTTTAACACACGTGTATTATAAAAAATACGTGCAGAGATACACACATTTGATCAGTTACCTAACTCAAAACGACAAAAGTAAGAAGTATAAAGAATTAGTTACTATTTTATACTATAAATTATTATGACGTCACAAAGTTAACATCGGCTAAAAATAAAGATTGCATTGTCATGTATTTTCTTTACTATGGCCCTTAGCAGTAGTACCCTGCACTGCAATGACTCTGGCCTCTACATTACAACAGCATGGCACTGCTAAAACTTAACAAGTAATTTACCTCACATTATTTACTTTAATTTTTTCTTCAAATCTAACTATAAAAATAATTTTTTAACTTACTTCAATTTGAAATACACATGTAAACGTAGTAATTCAAATCCGTTTATAAGATGCATGATTCTACGAATCGTTACAAACAGGGGGAAAGAAAACAATTACCTATAATGTGTACGTCAAGCATAGTCTACTAGAATAGTAGTAGAATAGACTATACTAGAAAAGCATAGTTTGCCTGTCCAGGGTGGATGCTTTCGTATAATTGCACCCGCTCAAAATTTTAGTAAATATCACAACTATTGGCTTATTGAAATAATGAAATGTGCAAAACTTGAAGAGAACATTTTTTAAAGCTGATAAAATGTCCAAAGAGTGTTTATTCGTCAAAATTGGATAACTAAAACAAAATTATAGCATAATGACATAAAAATGAAAAAAACGTACATATTTTTTATTTCAGAAATTGGCATTCTTTGCCAAAAGTAACATTGATTGGTGGGTTAGCCTATGTCATATAACTTTGTTGTAGTAATCCGATTTTGATTTGAACGTAAACAATGGATTTATTTGAAATTTCGTAGGCTTTAAAAAATTTCTCCAAATTTTGCACACGACCAACAGGGAACCACTTATTTCAAGAAACCTAAAATGTAAAAATTAAATGATGCAGTGATGTAGATGGAAACAACTGACCCGATCGCAATAATCCTCACTATCATTTTTTCATATAGTCAGTCTTTCTTGCATAGCGCGATGCAGTATATCATTTTATATTTCAGTAAATAATGAATAATTTGTAACAAGTAGCGAAAAATATTTGAGGATGGAAGGAGGATACGGCGGGGTGAGGTATCATTCAGTCGAGAGATATTGAACCAAATATTTAGACCTTGGTGCTAAGTCACTCCCACTCACTGCATATTCCCTCCTGAAATATTGATATAACAACCAGGCTGTAAAAACATAGGAAATAAAACTTTTAATATGCACCTAAAAATGTGACAAGGCAAGCATATTTAACTGACGACAATTACAAATCAATTTTTCCGCTACGAGGGAGGGGGGAATATTTCAGTAGGAAAGAGTAAAAATTATAAGAGGGGGTTGGTAGACGTGGCGGGGGTCCTTGAAAGGTTTCATTGATGCAGGTTACAGGGTTCTTTTCTGACCGTGTCTCTCGATGTGACGAGCGCTCGCTAGAATTTTCGCTGAGGTTAGCTAACCGTGTGCGATTTTAAACTAATTTTTAAATGTCTATCAGCAAGATATCGTTTTACAAAAGTTTCGAATGAAGAAGATGGTGAAGCAGTCGTGTGTTTTTTGTGATATGTGGGTGTCAGTTAAGTGCTGCAGGTGAATTACGCAAGCAAACTATTATACTGAGATGTAGAGGTCTGTACTCAGCACATTTTATTTATAAATAAATTGACATTGTAATGCCATAAGTTATATTTTTTAAGTTCCTTTTAGCGTATCGTTATTTTTAATTCTACTATTATTTTTTTAAAGTTAAACTTTTCCTACATTTTTATTTTAAGTTTGAAATGATCACTGGGAAACACTCACTAACAGATAACGTTTTAAGTAAAAATTCTGAAGTCTTCGATTCTAACCAAAGCACAGTCGACGATTCGAGCGATATTCCGAAGGAATCAATTTGTCGTGTTAGGTTGCATTTGAAATCACAAAGCTCAATGGATCCCGAACGCATGGACTCTCTGGTCAAAACACCAGAAATACCCGAGTGTTCTGACGAAATCATGGAACCCGTGTTTGGCAATAACGAATCCTATTTGACACTCGCTCTCCATATTTCGGGGCCTCTGTTTGTAGCAGGCATATGCATGGTGGGTGCTGGCATCTACCTCGAAAAGCTTCAGTTATGGCATGTTTTCATCGATGTACCAGAAATAATTATTTTAGTTCCTGCACTTTTAGGATTAAAGGGAAATTTAGAGATGACACTGGCTTCTAGGCTATCGACAGAAGCAAATTTAGGCAAGATGGACGTGAGTAAGGAGAAGTGGAATATGATATTAGGAAATCTGACATTAGTCCAGTGTCAGGCTATAATTGTTGGTCTCTTAGCATCTTTAGTAGCTATAATTTACGTTGTAATCTATGAGAGGAGGTTTGATCCTCACCATGCACTACTTTTGTGTGCTTGTAGTATAATAACTGCATCTATTGCAAGTTTCTTCTTAGGTGTATTAACATGTGGAGTCGTAGTTCTTTCTAATCATATCAATATAGATCCTGATAATGTAGCGACCCCTATAGCTGCCGGTCTCGGTGATATTACTTCTTTAGTCTTATTATCACTTGTAGCTTCCTTTCTACATACAATTATTCGAACACACGAATGGTTAGCAATAGGTATCATATGTTGTTATCTGGCATCATTACCTCTATGGTGGTGGATTGCCAAAACTAACAAGTACACTAAGTGTGTTATAACATCCGGTTGGACTCCTATCATTGCTGCCATGCTGATCAGTACTGTTGGAGGCATGGCTCTAGATGTATTTATTAAGGCTTATCCTTCCATACCTGCCTTCCAACCTGTTATCAATGGAGTCGGAGGAAACTTAGTTTCTATTCAAGCGAGTCGTCTGTCGACATCCCTGCACAAGAGAGCACAACTTGGTCAACTTCCAGCCAATGAACTTGTCTTCAGGCCTCCCTGGCAGATGTTTGAATCTTCCACCACTCACTCTAGGAGCAGTAAAGTTCTAATATTTCTAGTCATTCCTGTACACTTAATATTTGCTTTATCTATATTATATTTAAAATTTGCTTGTATACCAGTTGGACCCATATTCTTTCTGATCTACCTGTCAGCCGCCCTGTTACAAGTCGGATTATTACTTTACATCTGCTATGTATTGACGTTTTATTTATGGAAGAGAAAAATCAATCCTGACAATACATCTATTCCTTACTTGACTGCTATAGGTGACTTACTAGGTATCATTCTTTTAGGACTCGCATTTAACTTAGTAGATCTAATAGGTGAAAAACATAGGCTGTAATTTGTTAGCTTAAAAAATGAAATATAATTAAATAAAAATAAAATTTTAAGTGATGAAATTAAATAAATATTTAATGAAATTTTGTGCCCTTTCCCTTGTTGTTTCAATATTGTTACAGAAAATCCACAATATAAGTATTATTTTAGTTTCCTAATTGGTGTGTTTGTGTTCATTTATTTATTAAATAATGTAATTAGTAATCTAGAAGTTTAAGAAATATTGTAGAAATAAATACTTGTTTTCTTAGTTAAAGTTAATAAGAAAGGAGTTTTATGGTCACGTTTGTAAAAATTTACTTAAATAAAACTTAAAAATAGTAAATTCAATATTTATTTATAATATTTCTTACTTTAAAGGTTACATCATGTAAGATATGGCTCTTATTCACCTTTTTTATTTAAAACAATTTATTTATCTTAATAATTTGTGATAAAAATGTTCAATAAATTTATTTCTCCATTCAATCATCAATAATAATGTGTGCAAAATGTACAGAAGTTGTTTTTTCTCTAAAATCAAACTGCCCATATCTTATATGGTTACATATTATCCCTTTCCTCATCTTTTAAATACTTATTATATGAGTAATTTGAATAATTCAGCTAACTACATTAGATAGATACCTGTATCATATTTCTTAAAGTGTGACTTGAATTGGGTTTGAATAATCAAATAAAAAATTTAACACAGTTCATTCAAGATATAGTAAACGCGAGCTCACACACAAGTGTGAGATTTATATCTTATAGGTCTTATTGTTCCTGTTTCTTATCTTTTCACTGAACAAAACTCAAAAATATGAATAAGTTATGGAATAAACATTTTGCTCTATTCTGCATCATAAACTATTTGCTGCAGGATTTACTCTAAAATTGATGGTCATAAGTACCTGACAGTCTCAAAGATCAGTTTAACTTACTATAATATTCAAAAAGGCTAATAAAAATACAATAGATTTTTTAGAAATAAATTTATCTGTCCCACAGTAGAGTATAAAATACAAATTTAGTATATTTTGATTGCTTCTTTATTTATATTCTATGCTAAGGGTTTGTATAGGTGCTTTAAGACTGAAATACAGTGTTCACTATATTGATTAATATTTTACAGTCATCTATCATTTCTAAGCTGGAGGTGCTAATTTACTGGCTTTAAATTTACTAAGGTAAGTAACACATACTTTTTTTACGCTTCCTCATTTATACTGTTAGGTATATTTTATAGTTATTTTACCAACACATACAGACAATTAACTGCAGTAAATATATATTTTATAACTATTTAAAAAAAAAGAAATGATAGATAAGATAAAAAATTAAGATTTACCTGAAATTGCCAAAGAACTTAAAACTAATATGGTTCCTGAAGATTCTCAAAAGTATTAAGAATTTCAAGTCATACTTTAAGTATTTCAAGCTCCCTTTTTAATTATCAATTTAATGGACAAAGAAAATGTAAAGAACACTTTAAATTAAGAAGCATATTTAATCCTAATTGTTAAAATTGGTTGAAGACAAAATACCCTTTAATTATTAAGGGTAAAAATGTTAATACCCTTTAAAATTGCATTTTAATAACAAATGGCATTATATGTTATTAAACAAATAATTCTAGTTTAAGGCTCTTTCTTTGAAATAGGTTGAAATAAAATGAAATTATAAACACACTATGAATTATATATGACTGCATTTATTTTTAAGGTTTATTCTTCACAATTTAGAAAAAACCTTTCTTAGGTGTTTTTGTAGAACTCATAGCCGGTTTTATTATAATTTAATTATTGTTTAACAAATTTTGCCCCTTTATAATAGAAGAGTTAAGTTCTCAGAAAAGAATCAAAATATGTTGATAAAAAACAATTAGTGGGTTTCTTCTACTTGGTAAATGTAAAATATTATTGACATATAATTCTAGTAAAAACTTGAGATAAAGGTTTGAAGTTTTAAATGTGTTAAGACCGGGTATGATTTCACTAATTGGATAATACATGTAAACTGTGTTGAGGAATGTAATGTTTTCACTATGTGAAAGTAGCTTCTATTTTTTCTTACTAATAACTAAATAACTGTTTTAACTTTCTGTCACAAATCCTTCTTCCTTTAAATACTCTAAATAAAAATATTATTTAGTTAGGAAAATTAAATGACATTTATTTAAACGATTTAAGTGTAAATGACATTGTGTTTAGTGTAAATGACATTTAAACGATGAAAAAAAATAATTTATTACAATATGTATTTAGCAAAAATACTTTGGTTTTTCCTCTCAAATATCTTTGTTTTTTCCAAAAATAATAGGCAATTGTTAAATTAAAACTCCAGGCGTATGATATTTAAATGATTAAAAATTACTCTAGATCCGTTCTTAAAGAGTTATTGTATGACTCAACACAATACTTTTCCTATATATCTATAGTATAAATGGGGAAAAGTAAAAATGAAGTCTAGACAACAACAATGAGTTTTCTTTAAAAAGAAAAAATAAATATTAACATTATATAATGTGATAAGATAGAGAGGTAATTGACAGCATGACTATGTAACTATAACAGTAAATAATATCTTCTATAATTTTACTATTAATAATAATTAACACCATTGTATCTTATATAACTAGATCTTGCTGTCTTTAAAATGACATTGTTATAGTTTATTAATACAATGCACATTGTATACCAGAATTAAGCAACCACTCTGTTTGTCAAGTAAGTAATAGAAAAATAATTTATATTAATAAAAAAATATTATTTTTTAAAAAATTAATTTACTATTGTTATGAATTTTACATTTTTAAAATTGCTAAACAATACTAAGGATAACACATACAAAATGCAAAGGATGATAAAAAGACAAAAAAAAATGAATAAAAGAAAATTGTTCTTTTAATATTAAAAAAAGCTTGTAAGTTATGTAACTAAACATTATTATGAATCGTAAATATTTTTATACACTTTTTTATTAAATGGACCATACACTAGTACTGGAATACTCAAGATCAACTGAGAATGAGTAAGATTTATTAAAACCTGATCAGCCTCCTAGACGAATTCATTCATCATTTGTTTAAAAACTTATTTTTATATATTCATTACAGAATAAATAAGCTAAATCTCATTCATAATAATTGTTCAAAATATTTTATCGACAGACTTTTAATTTGTATAAACTACCTTTTTTAAATATTAATATTTTAGATTAAAATATTTCTTTATTTATTTAATACTTAAAAAAACTGTTATCACATATGAACAAGTGTTTCATAATGTGATAGTATTAATAACCTTTCCCATGCCAGGTAAGTATAATACGTATGAGGTCATGTTACAGAGATTAGTCAGATTTTTTCTTTGAATCTAAAAATGAGTCATGTTTCTTTTTTACCTGAATTTTTGTTTACCTGACACATCCTGTCCCATTCCAAAACCTTTGTTCCTCCTTATTTCACATAATCTGATATTTCTAAGAAAAATTCTTCACAGACAATTAAATATATTTTTTTAAATATCATTTTGTGAATTGTATTGCTAGCTTCTTCAAATCTAAAGAAATAACTTGTTCACTTTTCTTTAAATATATGAAGAGTTTGCAAATGATAAGTATTATTTTAGACATTTTTTTAATAAAGTATCAAAAAAATGTCAGCCCTCAATTTCTTTGAACTAAAAAGTGCACTCAAAATGTATTGTTATCATGATAGTAATGAATTAACACTTAAACTGGTTATAAAAACGATATGTATAAAGTCAAAGTTAGTAACTGAGTACAAATTCAAGTACTAAACAGTACTTATCATACAGTACTAATCATACAGTACATATCATACAGTGCTAATGCACCATGCAGTACTAATCATACAAGTATTAAAGCTCCTGCTTACTCACCATGAGTGTAAGCAATGCTTACTCATAAAATGTGGATAAAACAAAAATTGAGAATAATTATTTAAAACATGACCATATCCTTATTACTTATCTTAAAAGTCACTTTTTCCCTGTTAACTCCAATCATTCATTGTTAATTAAATACACTACCTTTAAGGTACTATTTAGTCTTATCTAAAATCATCAAATTAGCCTAAACATGCAATTTATAAACATCAAAGCAGTAGTTTTAATAAACTGGTCAGAATTCAAATTCCATATGTGTAAAAAATTAATAAAATCTTTATTTGCATAAGTACTAATAAAAGTACAATGGCGAATTGTCAAGAGTACTAAAATTAGAAGCAACATAAATTATTCAAACATCATGTTATTAGAGAAGTACTCATTAATACTATAAAAAGGCAGTTCTGTTAAGGCCTTTTTCAACTTTTTTGAAACGGTCTATTGGCAGCTCTTGAATTTGTACATCTAAGTGATAAACCCCAATACACTATGACCCACTTCTGACTTCTCAAGTCAATTAGTTTGTATCGTAAGTACATTTTAATCTTTGTATTAAATCTATGATAATCACTATTGGGTTTAAATTTATTTAGTTATTTTTAATAAAGAGTACAGAATTAAAAATGAAAAGATTTATGAGTCATTATTGCCAGTCTCTCATAGGAAGATTGACAGTGTGAACCAGGTTTGGCTCCCGTTATTTAATAATTTAAGTATATTGAAAAAAAATACATTAGTCAAAGCAATTCAATTCCATTTTGTTAAATACATAATAATAAGTAATAACATTTTTTTAAAAAATAGGCTAGAGCCAATTTAATTACAGACTGAAATCATTGGATCTTTAATGAAACTCTTCAGGGATCTGTGTATTATGTACAATCTGTGTAACAAGAGTTTTGTGTATTATATCAGTTATTCAAAGACATGACTAAATTAAACAAACATTAAGGTTTGGAACAAAATTTAAAAAAATCTCTCTGATCCAGACCAAGCAAGATGGAATGTTGAGTTATGAAGCAAGTACTTCAAAGGAACTTTGCCTGGCTTGCAGACCTCCATGCCAGAATTATTTTCAGTTTTTTTTATTATGCAGTTTTTTTTGGTATTATGTCTTTGGGCTCATTTCACTCATATATTCATAATGTTAACCCATCCATGCACTGACTACAATGGATGCAGCTCAACATAATTTATACAACAAAAATCTTGTTATTGGTAAATCTAAATCTAAAGGGATTAATATATATTTAAAGATTTGTTTAAGTTTTTTAAAAAAAAAAAACATATGTCTTTATATTTGCATGGTTTGTTAAAATAATAAACGTTCAAAAAATCATCAATCCAAAGAAGGAGATTGTTATATATTAAGTATTAAAATAATTGAGATTTCATTGTTGTAATTTAAATAATTATAGTGTCAAAAATGTGTTTGTCTGTCCTGCTCTATATTTCTTGTCAACAACTATAGGTTTTCAACCCCGGGATTTATACTAAATCCATCGGATCAATCTTCATCTGGGTGCTTTAGATATCTCAAGCCATGTGTATGGAAACCAATACATAGGAATTTTTTTAAATATTATTTTTTACTTCATTTCAGATGTTATTTTGGCAGCACAATAATTTATTTCATTGATTGAGAGAATTAATTTAACAATCTGAAACCAAAAACCATCTTAATTTTAATAATCTTTTGAATGTTTTTTTGATCATCATAAAAAAACATTAAAAAATTGTTCTAGATTTTAAAATTGTTTTTCTATTGAAAGACCTAATGTCTAAAATGAGTATGGTATTGTGACAAGGTTATGATAACATCATTTATGCAAATTGTATTATTGTTTTTGTCTTTAAAAAAGATAAAAATAGAATTTTTATCACAGCTTCATTTTTACAAAAAATTAATTTTGTTTTTGTTTGTTATTTTAGTTTAAAATGTAAAATAAAATCTACTGATTTTAAACAAAAATACACTGTGAGGCACAAAAAATTAGTTGAGAGTGTAAATGGTTCATTAAACCTTTTATTGTCTCAAAATAAAAATTTCCATAACAAAGCATCTCTATCTTACAGAGTAAGTGAGATATTTTATATTTCCTGGCCTCATTTTAATTTTTTTAGGGTCAAATTGATAAAAAAAAACATACAATATTTTTCATTTGAATGTAATGAAAATATTTTTTTCTGAAGTAGGGATTTTAGGTTCACTTTATTCCTTATTGTACAGGGAAAGAATAGTTATAAATTATTCTTTATGGATAATAAATTATCCATGTCTTTGTAAATTATAACTCAATACTAAACTTTATTATAAATACACCAATTTTGCCAGGTCAAAAACTATTTTTACTGTTTAAACTGATAATTCTAAATATTATTGTTGTCATATCATGAATCAGAGCTAAATTATATAAACAAATTTATATTAACTGTAATTATAACATTTTATATTAAAACATAAGTACAACAATAAATTATTATTTTACTATAATTAATTTCATGTTTAAATTGCAAAGAGTTTAACAAAAAACAATCCCATTTTTAAATGTACAAGTAGAATTATTAGTGGAATAGTTTGTCTTGTCACAATATAATTTTAGCATTTCTATGAAACAGTAAAAATTTTTTTAATGTTATTCATTCTAATATTTTAATATTAACAGCATTCAGTTGCATCTAGAATTTTCCTCTCTAAAAATTATTTTTAAAATTTTCCTTTAATGTAAGCAACAAAAAACACTTATTGTAAAAACATGTAAAGAAATGACAGAAACAATAAATAAATATTTAAATAACCTTGAAATTTAAGGTTAAAATATTGATTTGTTCAAATGTTTTTTTTACTGATATCAGCAATTAATCAACTTTTCAAATAGAGAATATTATTTGATAATTATTTTTCAATTTTGACATTTTTAGATTATTTTATAACTTAATTCTTGATTAACTAAAATTGTAGGTAATGGATTTATTAGTATACTTTTTAAAACAAGGAAAGACGATACTACAGAAATTATTAATATACAAGCAAACATAACTGCAGAATTGGCTAATATGTCCTAGCTGAGTTTGGATAATAGCCCAGCAAGATTATGAGAATAGATAAATCAACTCCTTCTTAGATAAATTATCTTCAACCCAAGACAGTGTGGCTCAAGATTTTATTATATAAATTGACAGAAAAAAATAAAACCTACCTTAGTTAAAAACCACCATTACCATTTTTTTAATAATCTCCAAATTGAATGGGATACCAATCTGATTTGGGTAATAACATACAATTTTAATTACTGAGAAATGGAAAATTTTGATAACTTTTGAACACTTGTTCAGATCAGAATGACTATAGGCACAAAAATCATTCATATAGACATACCTTCACAGGCTTAATGATCACAACGAATTTAGGATGTAATTAAAAATTAAATATTTTATTAATTTAATTAAGGAGCTATAAAACTCACGTGATTAGTTAAAAGTTTTCTGATTCCATTTGCTGACAATTCTTCTTCATCCTGTAACAAAAAATATGTTAAACCATAACCAAAACACAATATATTATAGAGATGGCATTTAACTTGTTTAACAGAAATGACTTATGACAGAAAGAGTTGAATATAGATACAAAATAAAAACATAAATAAAATATATTAAAATTGCATTTATTATTATTAAATAATATAAAATAACATTATTTAATGATAATATCATACAATTTTGAAAAGTGAATTATATTCCTCTTTAAAAAGTTTTAACATCTCTTGGCCAATCGTGTAGGCTCCTAGTTATTAGTTTATATATGATGTATTATGATTGAATGATGAAAAATCTGACAAGACTTAAGTATCAAAATAATCTTATTAATAATCCATAATTAATTAAAAAAGGATGACAAATAATAAAATTAGGTACAGGGTACCACAGTACTTTTCCTCACATCTTGAAACTCACTCTGCTCTTCCCCAGACTGTTATAATTACTCAAACCTTAAGGTCGTATTGCTTCAATCTCGCTGTGCTCAATCTCATAATTATTAGATGACCAATTTCAAAAATGACTTCAGGTTAATGAAAGCTTTGAGAATTATCACATTAGGTATCCATTTAATCATATAATAGGAAAACTATGTTTCTGCCTTCACAAAGCCATTAAAAATATTATTAGTTATACTCGGCAGCCTAGTTAATTAATTTTAATCCTTTCAAAGAAAAATAATAATATATTTCATTATTAGGTTATATGTTTTGTTAATTTTTTTTTTGCGTCAAACATCATAATTTTGAACGCATCCTACCATAAATGTCATAGTAACTAAAGTTAAATAGCTATCGAATACATTGTCTACATGTTCTTTTTGTTATACACTATCTAAAAATATGTTGCTTTCAAAATGGAGACCAATATTAAAATGAAATTTGGTGTGTGCATGTGTGCCAAATTTTAACTTGATCATTCATTTTTTTTTTTGTTTTTAATTATTTTTACTTTTCCTCATTACTGTAGGTATATAGGAAATATTGTGTTTTCAAAAAAATCTGAAACTGGAATTATCGGTTTCAGGTGTTTTAAATGCCTCCTGAGTGGTTTTCTCAAAGTTGACTGTCTGTATGTATGTGTGAGTGTGTCTGTTATCATCATAGTTCCAAGAGTATTTATGCTAGAGAATTGAAACTTTGTAGAAAAATTAATCTACCGCTGTAGTTGTGCTAATCGGAAAATATTTTTTTATGACGTCATTACCCCGCAGTGTCTCAGCAAAAATTTTGAAGAATCAAAAAACGCAAAAAAATTATGCAATCCGATTAAAATTTTGCACGCATGAAGCTATGTATATGACTAATATATGTACCAAGTTTCATCTCATTATCAGTATCAGTTTAATTTTTATGGAATGACTTTTGTACGTTTTTAAAAAAATTGTAAAAAACAGAAAATTATTCAATTGAGTTGAAATTTAGTACAAGTGTACCTTTACTTACTAAATAAGTACACAAAGTTTCGCTTCAATGCGACAAGTATATCCATGATTTTTCTCTTGGATCATAATAGTTAAGTAGCATTGAGCGTGGTGGTATGGATGGCCACTGAGAATGAAACAGATGCATTTACTATCTGAGCACGAAGTCTGAAAACATGTTGGAGTTTAAATTTGTCAAATTGTATATTCTGAGGACAAGCTAAGCGAGTCTGAAGCAGGGAGAATGAGTGTGGCGAATCCGATGTGATGAGGATAAGTTGTGAGGTACTCCGTACCCGATTTTTTAATTAAAAATGTATTGTGATGCCGTAAATTCTTTGTTCAAGTTTGGATTCTTTGGTTAAGACTTCTAATTAAAATATTAAAAGTAAAAAAACACATTGAAAATATATTTCAAGTTAATACATAAATTCTAAAGATAGGAAGTTTAAAGATTTTATCTAAATAATAATAAATATCCTGTTGCATTCATACTCGTTCTATAATTACTACAGAAAATTAGTAATAATTTACGTTTGCTTATATAAATGAAGATAATATCACAGTGATTTCTATTGTGTCTTTGCATCATTGGTGTTAAAAACAATATATTTATAAAAAAATGGCAAAGGCACTTGGCTTTAACAACTTTGAAATTGCTATCAAACCTTGAACTGTTCAATCTCACAATAAACTTCCTGAAATTATAATAATTAAAAAGAATTCTAAAATTGTAAACTACAAAAGATGTAAATATATAGGAAGCAATAAACAATGTTATTCTTCACTTAGTTTTTTGAGGTCTAATGACATCCTCATTAGAACGCAAAGATATACACTGAAAAAATATTCAGAGCACATCTCACCCAAAAAAATTCAAGAACAATGTCTCTTTTATTTCTTTTGATTCATTTGTCTAACTTTTAATAATGAAATAACTGTATTATTCTTCTTTATTCATAACATGACTGACATGAGAATTTCAAACTAAATAAACAATAGTATGAGAAAAGTCCAAATCTAAGTTTTAAAAGCATACTTTTTTTACCAAAAATAACAATACAAATGATAGTATATCAAAAATACTAGTTGAAAGAATGTAGACAAGGGAATAGGGAAGGAATGTAGACAAAAAAATTAAATAGACAAATATACTACTCCTCTAGCTCTACTGAGCTGGAAAATATTTTTAATAAATTATTTACAACTCTAACTTTAATTAATACAGTCAGGTATGCACAACCTGGGACAAATATGAGTAGAAAAAAATTAGGAAATAAAAATAATCAAAGATTCCTATAAACTCATCTATATACAATTTTTAACACCTTATAATCTTCAATTTTATTTTAACACAATTGAAGGTTTAACAGAATGGCCCATTACACTGCATTTATTTATCAAATAAAGGTCAAATTAAAAAAGCAATAAATCTTCATTCTAAATAGTAGAGAAGGGTGCATTGTTTACATGATTTAATTAGTCAAATGTATCTGGCAGTTTTCCAATGGTATTTAAATTTGGAAATAAGAATAAAAATAATAATAAATTTTTGGCAAATGTTCACATGAGAATTAGGTAATATGACTAAGGAATTAAAATAAAAATATATCAGTAGGTTAGTAGTTACAACATTTAGAAGTGCGTATTTACCTTTTTTTTTTGAAAGTTCATACATAACTTCATAATTTGATAATTATGTATTAAATTTAAAAAGAATTTTACATATTTTTTCAATGTATAAATGTTTAAAAACATTGCTCATTAACATTAATGAGCATAATCATTAAAATTCAATACGGAATTATAAGTCGCACTAAGTGTCAAGCAAATTATTAATCTTAACATTTTTCCAAATACTAATATGTAGTTTACAAGAACAACAAACACATTTATTCAAATAAATTTAAAAACAGTGATTCCAGAGGTTTTTAAACCCAGTGTCATGAACTAAATCTAGGTCAATAGAGAATCTTGGTCCACTCTAAATTCATAATAAACTTGGCAAAACATTAAAAGAAATCTGGAAAAAATATAACAACAGCACAATAGGACTTTTCCTATTGTGAGATGTCTTTACATCTCTTTTTAAGCAGAAATAAAATTATTGTAAATCATTTCCTTTCAGAGTTCACAATCTTTTATCGTATAAGACTTTCTTTTACAAATATATTGTTCATGGTATAATATTATAATACATACTAATATTGACTAAATTGTACAACAGAAAGTAAATGATGACATCAGCAAATAACCATTGGCCTTAAAGAAAATGGGATTTTCTAGAATTGAAAAGTTTTGTACAAATCAATATTAAATGTATTCCAACAAAATTATGTCTTCTAGCACTGAAATGTCTATAATAAAAAAGCATACTTGGGTTTGTCAAATATAGTATATTTAAGTGAAGAAAATAAAGGGATCACAACATAATACATCTAATATATAATTAATAATATAAAATAAAAGAAAATATACATAATACAAAATAACTTAATTGAAAATTCAATACAATAAAATTTTGCCAATCCCAGGGCTGCATGGAGACTCTAGCAGGGCTGAGCATCTCAATTACTTTTAAAAATATTATACAACCACATTTTAGCAAATTTCTAAAAAAATGAGCCTATGAGGTTGGGGTCATGGAAGAGGGGGGACTCACTAATCAAGAATGTACACACACCCATATATATACAATATACACATGTATATATGTACGTGTATGTGAGATGTCACATACATGTATGTAATGTTCACATGACACAATAACTTATGAATACTTTTATGGATCAGAATTAAAATTGCTACAATAATCAACCATATTAAGGTTCAGAACCCAATAGTTTATGAAAAGTGTATGACGTCATTAACCCAATAATGAATCAATGAAAATTCTACGACTAAATTTCACTAAGCCTAAATTTTATATACTTATAGTACTATGCATAGGAAAGAAATATATAAAAGTAAATTTTATTATCAGCATTAGCCCTCATTTTATCGATTGACATGTATAACATTATGTAAACAAATCATGTTTTTATTTTTCCTCATTAATACCACAGTATATAGGAAAAGTATTCTGTTTGTTGTGTAAGCGCAAGTATTGTTGGGATGTGTGTTTTAAGACATCCTGAGTAGTTTTCACAAAGTTGTCTGTCTGTAAGTGTCTGTTATCATTGTAGCTTCCAGAGTATTTATGCTAGAGAATTGAAACTTGGTACAAAAATCAGTCTATATGTGTAGTTGTGCTATCCAGAAAATATTTTAATATGACGTCATTAATCCGCAACAATGACTCAGCAAAAATTAAAAATTAAAGAAAAAATATTGTGATCAATGGGAGATTTGGCACACATGTAGCCATGTATTAGATTAACATATGTGCCAAGTTTCATCTCATTATCAGCAACAGTACATTTTGTATCCAATAACTTGTTTACGTTTTTTTTTTAATTGAAAAAACTTGGGAAATAATCTAATTGAGTTGAAATTTGGTGAAAGTGTATACCGTTTATGTAATAAATGAGTATACCAAGTTAAGTTTTATTAAGACCAGTACATCTATGATTTTTGTTGGGTCATTAAAGTTAAGCAGCATTGAGTGTGGGTGGTCAGTGCCGGAATGGGTGACTGCTGGGAATGAAACATATGTATTGTCTATCTCACGACAAGCGAAGAAAGTCTGAAGACATGTTGCACTATAAATTTGGCAAATTGTGTACAAGGATGAGTGAAGCAAATCCGATGAGAAAAGAAAAAGTTTCAAGGTACCCTGAACCCAATTTTCTGACTAATACTTTAGGAATTTCGCTGACATCATAGCAGTATGAAAAACTGATATAGGACAACAACCATGAAGCAGCAAAGCAGTTCCCTGCCAAGCCTTAGCGAAGAGGCCTTCAGTCTGTTGGCCATTGATTGAAGCTAAGTCGGAATTATCAATTAAATTATTAGTGAGGATTATTGGTGAGTTAAATTATTAGGGAGGATAGAAACATGCTAATGAAAGTACAGTACTTTTACAAACTTTTCATCAATGAACACCTTTGAGACAAATGTTTAAACCCAAATTTGCCAGTGTAAAACCATTATTATAAATATGCCTTGATTATATTGTTTTAGCGAATTACCTTTGAAAAAATGTAAGGGTCTACATTTAAGAGTACATTTAGAGCACATTTAGATGTACTACCCACATTAGAGTAGAGGGTAGTAAATAAGATATCCAATAAAGTCTAATTACAACATAACAAATCAAAACTTTATTAATGAAAAAAGTAATAACAATAACATTACAATAAAAAACATTTTAAAATTAAACAATAATAAATATAATTAAAAATTTACATTAAATTAAGTACTTCTCTTTTTCATTTTTTAACTGTCGGTAAATTCAATTTATATTTTCTTTTTTACAGGACAAACACATTTGATTTCAACTATCTCTATATAAATTTCCATATATATATATATATATATATATATATATATATATATATATATATATATATATATATATATATATATATATATATATATATATTATATATATATATATATATATATATATATATATATATAATAAAATATAATAAATAGTAATAATAAAAATAAAAAAAATAATCCAAAACAATTCCAAAATAAATTATTTAAGTCAATCTTAGAGCTAGGAAGAGTTAGATAACACAATTTAATTCTTTTAATAATTATTTTATTAATACAACTAGTTCAACAAGTAAAAAATTAACTATATTAAATACAAGTTAAAACTCCTCTGAAAGGCTAGTGCTATGGAAAAAAAATTATTAGTGGTAACTACCTGGATCCCAGATACTAACATACACCAGCAGGAAGAAGTCTAAGTACATAGCTTATCTAAGCCATTATCTAGCCTATTCCAATGCTGTAGTGATAATAGTCTGATTTTATATTTAAAATATTAAAATAATTGAAATATTTATCCATAAATAATAATTTTATGGTGACACTATTATTGTGATAAATTCTTTTATTATTATTATATTACAAATTAACTAATAAGTTTTACTCTAAACCTTCCTTGCTCTGAGAAGTAAATGAACTACTTGGTATTTTAGTAAATAAACTTTCAACAGACATATTTTTAAGTTAGTTTTATATTTGTTTGTAGAGAGATGTGTCCACCAACATCAAATTTTCACAGTGTTGTGGTTAGTTTCAAATGCTGAGACCAAGTTTAATATCTCGCTAAAAATGGTGAATGTGTAGGATATTAAGACTCTTTTGTCTGTTAGTTAAAGCTATTTCTACTAGGCCTTTAAGGCTTTCATACTGCAAGGTAATTTAAGAAATAAGTTGAAGTGGCTTACACATACCTAAGTATTTTTTAATTAAGTACTTTATTGGTAAAATGTGAATGTAAAGGTAAAATATACAAAGAGTCTTATCCCTTATATTCACTAAGCTATTCTGTATCTTTACGTGTAAATAAATTAATAGCTAACTTGATTTTTTTTATTTAAACATTTTTACATATTTCTTTTTTTATATTGTGAACAATAAAGGATTTGTTTGAGTTTGATTGGAAATGACACTAGCTTTCCTCAAAAGTTTTTTTTTATTTTTTTTTTAATGAAAGTAATAAAATTAAAACAAAACAAATATTTCAAAACAGAAAATCATACTATACAAAATAAATATAGAAACTTGTAATAGAATACAAAACTTATAGTAAATGTTCTAATACATAATATAAAACCCTAAGTAATTTCAAAAAGGCAGTCTTTTAGATAAGTTGCATTTACAGGGGTGCCTAATACAGATCATATAGGCAACTTTTTGGTAGAGCAGAATTTGGCCGGACATTAAAAAACATATACCCAAATCAGTTGCCTCAAAAACGTACTTCTTAAAACGTTTTACAGGGGCTGAGCCTTATTAAAAACATTTTAGCCAAACAAAAGTGTCAAGAATTTTTAAGTCCGCCAATACAAAAGCATTTAATCCCTATTTTAGATTAAATTTGTTTTAATTAAACTTTAATTAATTTAATTTTACTTTTATTAAACGTTCTTTAAATTCATTAAATTTTACTTAAAAATGTTTTACATTATTTCTTTAGTTTTTACTTCTTTTAAATTTTGTTGTTTACTTTTTTTAAGTATTGTAAGTTCCTGTTTCAATATCTCTGTTTAATATTTTTTGTGTATTTATTGATTTAAAATTGTACCATGGTCTTGTACCGTTTATGTGTAAGTAAATAAATAAACAAAGATAAACAAGACGTGGTTTCTTACTTTTTCCCCTACCTATTGTAATTATGTATGTTGGCCCTCTCACTCTGACACATAAACAATGCATGAGCTAGAGTGTAAGAGAGAAGTTTTTTGAGTCACTATTACATAAAACTATTATAGACAGATGAAAAACAAGAGAACAGATGTTTTTCTTAGGTATGACAGCTCATAGATAGAGATCACCAGATACATCAAATGTAAAATACATGGTTTTAGTAGTAAATTCTATAAGGTCTCAAGTGATTCCACAATTGATAGATAAGCATTTTGTAACTACAACCTTATAATTACAACATATGTGTAAACCAAGGTTTTTATGACAAGTTTTTAAGACACAAGTGCTATCTAAAATTAAAAACAAAAGTAACAAGCAAAGTCACAATCAGAAAAATAGAAAGTTAATTAAGCTTTTATTGCTTGATTTAGATTTCTTTTTAAATTGAAATAAACATTTCAGTCTTAAAACAATTTAAGGCACATACAATTTTTTCCCTAGTAAAATTAATAACAATCAAATTAGAATTGAGGCATGATTGTGGTTTATCAATACTGTTTGGATATAAATATGTTAAAGATAAACATATTTAACCTAATATAGACCTGAATGGACAGAATCTACTAACAGCTGCTCACCAAATCCCACTACAGACACTAACTCAGCCATGTAGGAGAATAACAACAAATAAAAATCCATGGTAAGCCTTATTGTTGATTGTGATTCACATAAAATTGTACTCATAGAGTTGTACCTAAAACAAAATGTATCCATTGTAAGTAAACATAATTAATAGTATAAATTAGATAAATAGAAGTATAAATGAAATGTATATTTATTACTTAGTGCCAATTTTTAACAATCAGATTTAAAAATGAAATTGACTTAATGCACAAATTTAAAGAAAAAGTTTTTTACTGGTTTATAAAATTAAAAATTGCAATTTTTTCTATGGAAATTAACTAATTTCTTTTTTAAATGGGGGCAAATTTTAATAAATGTAATAAAACATCCTAATCAATAAAAATGTTAAGTTTATAAAAATATTAGGTTAAAAAAGTTATAATATTTCATTTGCTGAAAAAGGGAAGTTAATAAGCACTGAACTGAAAATATTTCAAGTTCTATACAAAATACCAAAAGTGCAAGATGACACCTTCTCTTTTAATTTACGTAATTTGGAGCCTTAACAAAAAGGGAAATAAGAAAAATAATATTAAAAATCAGGTCCGGGGGTACCTCAGAACTTTTTCTAACCATATCAGATTTTTAATGCTCATCCTCACTTTATGGAAATCAACTAATTTATATTGAAATAAATCCCTCAGACAACAAAACATCCATTTTATTCACAGCAATCACCTATCCTAGTACTGACTTCCATCAATGTTTTTTAACATTAGTGATCCACAACCCATACATCTATTATCCGTACAATGTACCAAATTTCAACTTAATTAGATTTTTCCTCGATTTTTAACAATTAAAAAAAATAGATGTCATTCTATAAAAATTAAACTAATGCTAATAATGTGATGAAACTTAGCACATTTGTTGGTATTATATATGACTAAATGTATGTTAAATTTTAAATTGATTGAAATATTTTTCTACGTTTTATTAATTTTCAAAAAATTTATTAAGTCATTATTGTCGGTTAATGTCATTATAAAAAAATATTTTCCAGAAAGAGTGACTAGACCTATAGATAAATTTTTGTACCAAGTTTTAACTTTTTAGCATATATACACTGGGAGCTATGGTATTAACAGACTCACACACACATACAGACAGACAACTTTACATATACCTCTCAGGAGGTCTTAAGAACACCTGAACTTGAAAATACAAGTGGATCTCGATTTCAGATAAGTCTATGGTCTAAATAAGGAAAATTGAAAAGACAGAGATATCTTAAATGTTTTATAAAGGTTTCAGAAATAGAGACCTTTTTAGTAAATAATATCCCTTTTCTAGCTCAGAAAAGTAGGTGTGAGTATATTTGTCTTACATCAGACTAATAAGTAAAAGTTCAATCTATTTAATCAATCTATTTTTTGTAATTATGGCCATAGAGACCATCATTTTAATTTTTGTAAATAATTAGCCGTTTTCAAAAATTTGCCACACACTCAACATATTTTTAATTTTCCTCATGAACATTATAAATACATAGAAAAGTACTGTTTTTGCACTAAAATTTCATAACTGAACTGATGATACCTAAATTATCTGTTTCAAGTGTTTTAAGATCTACTGAGTGGTTTTTCAGAAAGACGTCAGTCTGTATGTGTGTGCATCTGTTATCAAATGTATCTCCCAGTGTATTTTTGGTACAGAGTTAAAACTTAGTACAAAGATTAATCATTAGGTCTAGTTGTGATATCCTTAAGTTATTTTTATTAATTCATGAAATGACAATAATGACTCATAAAAAATTAATAAAATACAGAATAGCTTGATCTTTTTTTAAAAAAATCCAATTGAGTTGAAATTTGGTACAAATGAATCCCTTCATGTTTCACACACGGAAGTATATCTACATTTATTGTAGGATTATAAAATTTAAACAGCATAGAGCGAGGCTAGTACCTGGCCGGGGGACCACTGGGAATAAAAGGAATGTATTTCCTATTTGAGGACAAGTTTAGCGAGTCTGAAGAAGTGTTGCAGAATAAAGTTGGTGATATTTATACTCTAAGGACAAGTGAAGGGAGTCTGAAGTAATGAGTATGAGCAAAGTGAATCTGATGAGGTGAGGAAAAGAGGAACCCTTTACCAGATTTTTTTAACAAGCGAGGATATATATTTTTTAAAAGCTTTTCATAAACATCTATTTAGCCAATATGAAACTTACCTAATATAATTTATAAATCTATTGATCCTCTTCAGGTAAAGGATTAATATCCCGAGAAGGTGCAATAACTTTCATCTTTCTAGCACAGTTTAAAGCATCTTCACAAATAGAGGCTATTTTCATTCTCTTCTCTGAGTCTTTTAGTAAAGTCAATGCCATCAATATTTCCAAAATATTTGTATCCATTAATTTCTGAGCGTTTTCTTTGCTACTTTGAATAACATTAGAAACGATAATAACAGCTCTATGTTGAAGATCTAGGTTTTCCGTGGCAAGACTCATTTGTAAATGTTCCAGCCACTTTTCAGTTTCAAATAATTTTTCACAGCATTTAGGACTAGCAGTGGTGAGCATAGCAAGAGCTCCTGCAGCAGCTAGTCTAGTTTCTTCATCTTCTTCAGTTGTTAATAGAAATAATAGTTTAGTTTTGTCATTTTTTCCTTCATACATAGAAATAACTTGGGGAGAGACAATGAGGTTTGTCATGGCTTGAGTAGCAGCTCTTCTAAGCATGGTATGTTCTTCAAGCATATAATGTTCTACCCTTGAAACACCGCCTTCTTTTATAATACGATTTCTTACTGATTCACTCATACTGGCAAGATTGCACAATGCTAGCAAGGATTCAAAATTTTCTAAGGCAGTACATTCATGGCGTAGGTTTGAAACAAGGGGTCGGATAACTTCATATGCTCTCTGACCGGGGTAGGCTACTTCTGGATTGATTGTGATACCGATCCTTGCTAAAGCTTGAGCAGCTTGCTTTTTAGCTTTTTCATTTCCTTCCTGAGCAAGACCTAGAAGAGCTTTGACTCCTCCTTGTTGTGCAACTTTACCTCTAAGTTCTTGTTGAGCACAAATCATATTAAAAACACGACACAACATCTCTCGGCTATTAAAACTATCAACATTTGACAAGGCTACTAAAGCAGTTATTACTCCCTCTTCAACTAATATTACACACCTTTTGGTGATGAAATCAGGATCATCAAGCTCATGGCTCTGAGGGATGTGGTGCTTGGCAAATTTAGCTAATTCTAACAATTCAGGTAAAATCTCTTCTTTTTCATAAGCATTCACTAAATTTACAATAGTTGTAATGACACCATAAACAGCAGCTTGGTTCTTAGTTTTAGCTAGTTCAAACAGTGCTTTTAAAGCTGGTTTATCATCAATCAATTTCTCTTTAACATCTGCATCAAGGGTAAGGTAAGATAGACCTTCAGCAGCCCATCTCTTAATATCATTGTCTTTAGAATCATGTATGAGGAATCTTCTGCACGCTTCAGCAAGACGGGTAGTAGCACCATCAGCAAATGGCCTGATGGAAGCATCCGTTCCACCAGAACTTCCAAGTTTACACAATCCAACCAAAGCTCTAACCCTGATAGTATCGTCTTTAGAGGTATAAAGCTTTTTCAATATATTCACACCTTCAGCTATAATAGTTTGAACTTTATCTTTTTTAGAAGCAGCAGCTATTATACACTCACATGCAACTTTTTGCTGAAGGACATCATCAGTGCCAGCCATGACTAAAATCATTTGAAGTATCCCTTCTTTGGATATAACTGTGTTGCCGACATCGACAGGGCCAAGTAGCAAAGTAGTGACGGCAACAACAACTCTTACTTTGGATTCAATATCTGGGGTGATAAGTTTACTTTTGATGAAGTCATCAATATTTTCTAAATATCTAGCTCTAGCTTCATCATAATACATGTTTTCATAAATTCTAGCCAGACAAACAGAAGTAATAGCTCTAGTTGATTCAGTAATCTCCATAGCTGATTCATACTTATACTCCTGAAGCTCACTAGCAACTTCCATTAAGCGTTGAAGTCCTTTAATTCTTACCAACTGATCTGCCCAATTAATAACTCTATAATGGACATTTCTAGATAAAATTTGTAAGATAGCATCTCTACCTAACCCAGAAAGAGAACTGCTGGTACAACTGTACAACAAACAGGTCAATAATGTATCTATTTCACTCTTATTTTTCAGATACATCTCCTCACTTCCTTTCATATCTTCTTCTTGTTTAATACCACTAAGGCTGTTTAATAAAAGCTGCAGGCAATACTGTGCAGCTGCAACTTGCTCAGAATCTCTACAATTAATAACATCCAAAAACCAAGGGACACCTAATTTTTGTATCACTTCTTTAGTATTACTTAAATTGTCATTACAGAGAGCACCAATTGTACGAATACAACCAATCCGAATGTCACTGTTTGTTTCTATTTTTAATAACTGAGCAATTTTCTCACAAACACCCTCTTTTAATAGAGCTGCTGAGCTGTAGTGCTCTTTGGCAAGATACAACAAATTATTGACTGCCTTAACTCTTTTTTCCATATCCTCATTGATACCAAACACATATTTATACATCTGTTTGATCTTATTATCAGTCTGAGAATTTTCAATGCGTCTCTCTTCGGTAATTTTAAACAGACGAGCAAGTACGGGCTGAATAGTTTTGTTCGATGGGTCTAGACGGAGTATGTCTTTAGCATCTCTATACGCTTCTTCATAACGACCTACATTTTCCAATGCCTGACATCTCCTGAATAAAGCTTTAGGATCTTCAGGAGTAATATCCAATGCCTCATCACAATCTTTTATAACTTCAGAATATTTATTTAATTTTAAATTAACAGCAGCTTTGTTCTTTAAAATAACCGCCCTGTCTTGAGAAAAATCAGAAGTTAACTTTAAGGCAGACAAATAACAAGACAAAGCTTTGTCAAACTCACCAGTCTTGTAAGCCGCGTTTCCCTGCTCCTTGTAAGATAAAAAATCACCCATTTTAAAGAAAATTTTTTACATATACCAGAACCACTTATAAACACTTGTTCAAGAACTGAAATGAAATAAAATCTCGCCACACAGAGCACGTTATATTAAAACCATGTTGAAAGTTATAGAAAAATGTAGAAGTTTCTACCACATGTGATCTAAAGAGAATAGTCTATTTTTAAATTAAATTTTAAGTTTAAAATTAGAATTGTCCTATATAACACCTACTTTTGTTTTGAAAAGGTTATGATTCACGAAACAGTAACCTTCTTATTTTACTTTTAAATGTCAATATTAATATTTGAGACATTAAAAACTTTAATTATTTTAACTAACATTTGTGAGAGTTATATGTTGAAAATCTTTTGCATTCCATGCTTAGATAAAAATGTACACAACTATAGAAAACCAAGTTTTTAAAAATTTGTAGGAAAGTAGGAAACTTCACATCATCATTAACAGAAACTGAAAACTTTTAAGTAAGAGAAGTCAATGTAATTAAAAAATAATTAGTATAATTATTTAATTCTATCATAGAACAATAATGATATAAGTACCTAGGACATCAATGGAAAGGATGTCGAAAAAACAATAAGAGTAAAAAGGAATCACAACCCCTGAAATCAAGAAATATTAAGGATTTTGCAATACTTAAATGCATTGCTTATTAGTATAACCCACTTATTTAAGGCACATTTCCAGTATAAACTAATGAGATTTCACGTCGAATAATAAGAGTTGAACGCTGTTTAATATTATTAAATTATTTAAATTTGAAATATCTTTTACTGAGAATCCGATTCCAAAATGTCAATTCAAACTCGAAATTAATTATAGTATACTATGCTACTAGTTAGGCAAAATGGAATTTTCCATACGATTTTTATAAATTAGCCCCCAAGCCGAAGGCGAGGGTAGGTTTTGAAAATTTCCGAGGCGTAAGCCGAGTCTGGTAATTAACCTAAGTGACTGACGATGACGAGGCGAAGCAGAGTCAGGCAAATGGCGATTTGCCTGCAGGGGCGGATCCGATACAGGTAAATCGATGACACGAGTCGGCAATGTTTCCTTTGCTGCATAATAGCATTTACTATTTTATCTACTCTTTAAAATGTTCAATTTTATTGGTTACAGTAAAAAATTAAGATTACAATAAGTTATTAAATTAAGATAAGAAACTTGTAAGCTAAATAAATAAACAAGTAGAAAAGGGGTTTTAAATACTTGCTACATGATTTTAGAGGGAGCAAATATAACAATTATTGCAACACTAACAATGTATCAGGTAGAGTCGATCTTGTAATTTGTCAATCCTAATAATATTTAAATGTTAATTTTTGCCATTATTATTCTGATTTATTATATTAAATAGTTTACCTATTTACGTTTTATATTTGTGACGTTATTTAAACAAAATAAATCAACAAATAATGAAATAAGTGAAAAAACAACCAAAAATAATCTGACGAGTTATAAACAGCTGTCAAAAATTAACGCAAAACATAAATATCAGTATCGCCAATATTTTATGTAAAATTATATTTATTTGGTATTTTATAGAAATGTTTAATACTTAATGATATATCGTATTTTAAGTAATAATTACAAAAAAGTATATTATAAACAATAATCATGTTTACCAGACGAAAAATACCGGAATGGGGAGCGACCCAGAGTTGAAATGATGGACAAGAGTCTAGCCCGCAACTGTGCACGGAGAAAAATATTAAGGAAATATGTAGTTATGACCCAGGTTTCGTTTTTAAAAGTAACATCACATATTTACTGTTTGTTTTGTTTTTATTGCGCTTGAATTGTGATGTTATTTAATTCCCAAGAATCACTACTTTGTATTTCTAAATAAACATGAGGCCCCTAGTTATAAAAGACGGATATTATAATTCGTCAATTTTAGATCATACAATTTAAATGCAAAAGTGTTAAAATATTCACAAAAAATAATTGTCGTTATTTTTTTTTTAATTGTATAATGTCATTAACCCTCAATAATGACAGCGAAAATTTCGAAAAATCATAAAACGCGGAAAAATGATGCGACCGGATTGAGCTTTAACACCTATGTGACTATGTATAAGGCACATGGGTGTTATGTGACTCATAAACATATGAGTCAAGTTTCATCTTATTATCAGCATTAGATCAATTTTTATTGATTGACTTGAGTACGTTTTTTAAAAAGTTAGGAAATGGTCCAATTGAGTTGAAATTTGGTACAAATGTATATTATTACTTAATAAATAAGTAGACTAAGTTTCGTTTCAATACGACAAGTACATCTATGATATTTGTTCTATCATAAAATTTAAGGCGCGTTAAGCGTGGTCAATGCTGTATAGGTGACCGCTGAGAATGATACGGATGCATTTTTCTATCTTAAGACGAGTAAAGCGAATCCAATGGCATGTTTCAGTATACATTTGACTGTATTTCTGAGGACAAGCGAAGCGAGTCCGAAGCAGGGAGGATGACCGTAGCTGGAACTTGGCAAGTTTGGTCTTATAAGTGACTAAATGTGTGAAAAATTTATCTTGATCCGAACATTTTCCGTGTTTTAAAATGCATTATTGTCGGTCAAATGTTTTTATAAAATTAAAACCGGATAGCAAAACTAGACCCAAATGTAGATTTTCTACCAATTTTAACTCTCTAGCATAAATACACTAGGATCAACAGTGATAATATTAATATTATATTATATTATATTATATATAATATTATATTATTAATAAATAAATAAATATAATAGGAACACGTACAGACAGACAACTTTGTGAAAACTACTCAGGAGGTCTTAAAAACAACGGAAACAGATGATATGGTTTCGGAACCTTTTTGCAAACAATACTTTTCTATACACCTACGGCATATATGAGAAAAAGTCAAAATATAGAAATAATATAATGGAGTTGAAATAAATATCAACTCATACTTGTACCAATTGGTACAAGTATAAGTATACCAAATTTCGTTTCAATATGTACGGCAAGAATATCTACGGGTTTTGTTAGATCATAAAAGTTGATCAGCATCAGTGCCTGGATGGGTGACCGCTAGGAATAAAATTAATGTATTTACTATATGAGGACGAGCGAAGCGAGTCTGAAGATGTGCTGAAGTACATTTGTGTGAATTGTATATTTTGAGGACGAGCGAAGCGAGTCCAAATGAGGGATGCTGAGCGCAGTGAATCCGAGGAAAAGTTCCGAGTTACCCCGTACCCGATTTTTAATGAATTTAAAGTGACTCAGAAATGAATAAGTTATTCTTAATGATAAAATTAGTTATCATGAACATCTTGAGTTCTTTTTAGCAAGTTTCTATTTCTTTTGAAGTTGCATTACTAAAAAAAACATTATAATTAAGATTAACTTTAACGGTAATAACCTCAACTCCGGGTCACCCCTGATTTCGGTCCCTCCGTTTATCGATGATACGTAGTGTCGAGACTATCACATTTCGAGGCATCGTTAAACCATGACATGTGTCGATGTAACGTTAAGTTTGTACAGGACAACAATCAAGGATCTTGAATAAAGGGGATGACGCATTAAGGAACATTTCTGACCCCATGGAAGTTGTATGAGATAGAGAAATAGGAGCAAACTAACCTTCCCCTTGGTTATAATGAAAAAAGGCGCCAAACACTGGTTGGCGAGGCAAGGTTGTCGAGTTTGCTTCTCAACTATCTTCTGTGCTTCTCGTGATTGTTACATTTGAGGTGCTTGTTATTTATTTGTGCTTATATTTAATTTTAAATTTTGGACTATAGCTTGCCACTTCAGTGAGTGGTAATTTAAGCGGGTTTATAACCTTCTCAAGCAATAAACAATGGGAAACCATTGAGAGGTAAGTTTGCCTCTAAATTTTAAGACCTGCGCTGTTATAAGATTTGTAAGCATGCGCAGTTTGTACCAAGCATGTGCAGTTGGTTTTTGACTTGTGTTTCGTGTTGAATTCTCTCTATTTTTTGGTTATCGATGGGGTCACTTGTTTGTATGGCAAATCGACTTAGTGAGTCATCCCCTTTATTCAAGATCCTTGAAAACAATATGTCACGTGACACCCCTTCCAAATTTTACTTAAGATCCACACCTATAATAGTGTCGAGGCTTTACACCCCGTAGGGATTGGGAATATTTATTTTTAATATTTTTACCATGGCAGGATTCTACATTGTTATATGTAGTTGAATGGAGACAAGTTTATGGAAATCGAATAGTATAATGGGATAGAAAGTTTCGTATCAGGATCGCACTACTCCAAAGTGCAGTGTTATCTGGTTGATCTGATCTGTATGTAGAGCAATTTTAAATACGAATATATGATCTACAAGTGAAATGTGTTTCTGTGATAGGGCAATGGGCAATATTGATTTTTTTGTCTTTATGTATAATATCTAGTTCCTTCCAATGTTGGATAATACCGTTGGTATTCCATGGTAGGATGGTAAGCGACCGGTGGGTTAAAGTAACCACTCCAACTAGGCGGACTGACGCTGAAGAGTTAGAACGAACTAGAGGCTAGGTGTGGAACCACCTAACTTACATAAAAAGGCTAGCGAGAAGTCTTGAAAAACTTGAGAGAGTCCATGTTGGTACTGGTTTAAAGTAAAGTTGTGTTTGTAGAGGAGATTGTTGTATTGATATATTCAAGATAAAAAAAAGCAGACAGAGCTCTCCGCGTTCATTATAATGTTTAAAAAACAATCTTGATTTGCTTTCCTCATACAAGAATGACAGTTTAATGAGAAAAAGAGATTAATTTTAATAGGTTTAGTTTTTGAGGTTTTAGGAATTAGTGAAGGTCTTTATATTTTTATTTTGTTTTGCTTAATTAAAAAGTCCAAAGGTAGAATGTAGTAAAGCTTTGTGCCAAAACTCTTAAATCTTCAGGATTAATTTAAATGATCGACTATACAATTGAACGTTATTTTTACTTTGAAAATATTTTTAAAGTAGTAATCACTTCAACAGAAAGTCAAAATATTCACACAATTTTTCCATTTTCTAACCAGCTTAAGGAGATAATACATACAGACACACACACACACACACACACATACACACACACACATATATATATAATATATATATATATATATATATATATATATATAAATGAATTCACATAAAGGAAAAGTATTGCTAACACTAAAAATTGAAATCACCTATTTCAAATCCTAAGATTTTCTTTTGGTTTTTAAATCCGGCTTGAGACAAAAATTCGTATCTTAAACATGGATTAATTTGAAAAAAAAAATTAAAACGGGATTTGAAATTAATATTTACTTATAAATTATGAAAAAAATATATAAATATTTATAACTATAAATTATTAAAAAATTGGTCAGTAATGATAATCTAAGGTTGGAATGATTATTGATTATAAACATTAAACCGGGTTGGAAAGACCCGGTATAAACCTTATACCGGTTTGGAAAGACCCGGTGAAAACATTATACCGGGTTTCAGAACATCCAGAACTTTCCACGTTAGCAATAGTAAACTTATTTCAAATCAAATTTGAAAAGTATTTATGAATGAAGTTCTATTTTTAACGTAGTAATGAATGCGCTTTCTAGCCAAATGCGTGAGATGTACCAGTCACTGTATGTATGTCTCATGCATGTAGTCTCGCAATAAATATTAGTAGTATACATATACATATTAATGACTCTAAATACTGCTATAGGATTTTATGTTTGAGGTATAAGATGGGGGAGAGGAAAAAAAATTCAAATATAAGAAGCTGAGTGTTTCGTACCAGGAAATGTCTACATAAAATTATTGTATCGGGAGACCTCAACTAAAAGATCCTACTATTAGAAAAGAAAAACTTGCAAACCGTGATTTCTAAAGTGCTCAACCAATAAATTATGAAATGAAAGTCAAACAAGTAAATATGGTATTAGGAAAGGTTGTGTAAAATAATATCACCTCGAAAAGTAGTCGTTCATATTAGACCTTGAACTTTAATGATGAATTACGGTATCAAGAAATGGTGTTTAACCAAATTGGGACATTGAAAACGTCCACTAATGAAGTACATCACAAAATCAAACCCGACTATCAAGCAATTAATTTTGTTCTTATTTCAATACTGCTTCTCTACCTCCAAAAAATGAGTATCAAAGCATATCAAAACCTAACACCAATTTTTTTTCAGACGTTTCAACACCTGTAGATCCTAAAAATTTAAAAAAATTAGTGTCTACATATAGATATGAATGGATGAGCACATATATCAAAAACACGGTGCAGCTAAAAATGGTTTATCCAATTTAAATAAAACTTGGCAAAACTATCAAGTCTTATGGGAGGGAGGACTGATTAGAAATGGGTTAATTGAACAAGGGGAATTAAAATGGCGTCTTTAACCATTTTTTATGATGTTTTGAAGTAATCTGGGTATAAAGAGAACTCAATCACATCTGTTGCTAACAAAGTTCTCTAGATGTTATATATAAATAGATGTGCACTTTCCTTGTATAAAATTAATTTTTAATAAATTTTTCTTATTCTTGTTTTACAATTTTCAACCATATTGGTAGGGAAAACTTTTATTAGATACCTCTTTTATGATATACAGCGTGTTTTTTAAACAATTCTATGAACTTTTAAGTCAATTAAAAATCAAGGGTTCTCTTGGAAAAATTAATTTTAAAATCACTTATAAAAGCTTTTGATAAATTTGCCCTTTTATTTGTTCTTTCAATTTATTTTTCCACAAATGGATATATTCTTTTAGAAATTGTATTGTTATTCTTCAATAAGTTGATTTTAAAATAACTTTTACTTGGAACTGGTTTTTCCAATTATTCAATAAATATTTATTTAATCTAGAATTTACTGTGAAATCACCACAGAAAAAAATTACTATCAAAAATCAAACTTAAAAAACTAATTTGTTCAACGTCCCTAAATTTCTTTTTTAAACAAATATGGCATTTGTTTAAAAAAATAAGATTAATTTAATCCCCAAAAAAATTCCTTTCGTTATACTTTTAATCTTTAAAAAATATTTTTAATTAGTCCACGTTGAACATTTAATACCCATCAGATCTGATCCGAGAGAAAAAATTCTATCTTTTGTTTGTTAAAAAGAGATTTTTGTTAAATACACTCTAATTAGTTGGATTTTTTTTTAGAACAGACCCTCTTTAATAATTAAATAGTAGATGTTTTAATTAAAGTTACATCTATTCACAATAGAAAAAGTTTTAAGGGCAACTTCAAGGGTCTGCCTTTCTGAAAAACCAAACAAACCGAGATTAAAAAATGGACTTACAATAATTAAAACTCGATTTTTAATAAAGTTTAATATTAAAAACTATTAAATATCATTGGAATTTTGATACTAAGTTTATATTTTTAACTTTATGTCAGCATACTTTCAAATTTTAAATATTTAACACTTATAACACGAACATTGTTAAGCAAAGATATACTTATACAAGAATCGTGTTCAATAGCATTGTTTATTAATGATTACGAACAGTTTCCCTGTCTTTATTTAATAACTGCGGCTACTTTTCGGTCACGGCTTTCCTTGATAACCTTGAATAAACATGAAAGAATATATATTGATTTCCACAAAATTATAAGGATAACCTTAAACTTATTTAACCTTAGACCCCTAAAAAGATGAGCAATACCTGCAATCAAAAACCTCAGTGACTGTTTATAACTTAATTGTGGAAGATAAGTCGCCAACCATAAACTGTAAGTGCCCTATGATTTCAATAAAGAAATTCAATTAACAGACTCATTAAAGAGAATAAGTGCCATATATATATATATATATATATATATATATATATATATATTATATATATATATATATATATATATATATATATATATTATATATAATATATATATATATATATATATATATATATAATATATATATATATATATATTATATATATTATATATATTAATTATATATATATATATATAAATATTTATAAAAAAACTAAAATTAAAGTTATGGATTTTAGAAAATTTTTGACATTCGTCTTCGTCGGCCTAGGGAGAAAGGAAGTATATGTGGTCGATACAACCACTAAGTTATACGTCGTTATAAGTTTTGTTCTAGTGACCAAAAAGTCAAAAACCCCGCATAAAAAATAACAAGAAACCAAAATAACATTCCAAAAAAGAAAAAAATATTATTTTTTAAAATAATTTTGAGTTGGGGGTCTTTTTTCTTTTTAGGGTACTGAATTGAGAAAAACTGGTTGGACTTCAATACGACCACCTCAAATGACCCAAGAGTCGAAAAAACGATAGTAAATTTCTGGCTACCCTAAATTCTGTCGAACAACATATGTCGAGTAGGGTGTCATTTTTTTATGATTTTTGGTGATTGAATTTTCAATAAAACCGGTCTAGAGTCGATAATACTACTCAAAGCTAGGGTTCCCAGGTTCGAATCTTAGTGCCGGCACTAATTTATTATTGTCTTATTTACAGTATTTTAGTTTATCACATCAAAGCTGTTATAACAGCAAGCTTAACGAATTTTCTTTGAAATGCACGCTTCCTTCTCGGTACATATTTAAACATTTATAAGTAGTAGTTACACAACTTTTTTTTTGTTTTTCAAAGAAAATGCGTTTCAAATGTTGAAAATGCTGTCTGTATGTTAATCTATGGCATAAGTATGCGGCATATATTTTCTCTGAAACATTCGAAAAAATTAAAAAACAATTTGTGACGCTATTGGTCAGGTGTTAAAATATATACCGAAAAATTAGGCAAGTAATTGATAAGAAAGAAAACTCGCCCAGCTTGCGGACCTCTGCGCCAGAATTGTTTAATATCCACTCCAAACTCGATGCTTTTTTCACGATTAAATGGCACAGAGCTTTAAGAGTCAAGTGATTTTTTTTTGAATACTTGCTTCCTAGCTGGTTAATTATTTCGTTTATACTTATTAGTATGAGCTGTAGCACTTCTAAGTCTTACATGATATTACTATAAATTTAAAAGAAAATGGGCCTGTTTGCCTCAATGTAATATAAAAACTATGATTAACAAATAAACAAAGTTGCAATTTACTATCAACATTAGTTTTGGTTTTATCGATTGACATATACAACATAATGTAAACAATACATGTATTTACTAATAAATTTGAAAATTCGTTTATATCGTGGCATTATGCCACTTATATAAAATAATAATACGACAAAATTATAAAGCACAACAACCGTGTGCCCCTGCATTTGCATCTGCTCCAAGCGCCGACCCCGCGTAGCGGCTACGTGGCTGAAGATCTCTTGTTTTTTCATTTAAGAACCTCGTCTTAGTAAGGTTACTTTTTGTGTAAAGATTTATTAAAATACATACAACACCCACTTCCTTAGCGATTTTTTCCAAACAAAATTCGTTTAGACTATAAATATTTAAAAAAAGAACTCAATTATTAATGCCTAAAAAGGTTGCGTGTCATTAATTATAAAAGACAATGTTCAGATAAAATCAATGTTAAAATAACTACAAAATAAGAATAAAGCTAGTTCCGATTTATTTATTAAAATATTTCAGTTAATACTTCCGGAATATTTAAATTTTTAATAACATATTTGCAAAGTTGTAAATAGTGTCATTAAAATGTTTACTTTGTTAAACGATATTTGTTAGTTTAGTTACATTTTGTTTAATTTCTTTAGTTATTTTTAAGGAGTAAAGAAGAGAAAGACAACATGCCCGAAAGAAAGAAAACAGAGACTTGTGGGAATATGAAAATCCCAACGGAACTGCTTCAGATGACTTATAAAAAGAAAAAACTAGGTAAGTGAAAGCTCTTGAGCATATACCTGATCACAAAATCATAACGCACATGTACGTATCTAATTTATCATAAGTCTAAACTTAGCTCTTGACTGGCCCACGCACTGGCACAATTAAGTTTTTTTTTTTCTTCAGACGGTGTATAATGTTAAGTTCATTGACTAGTTTTTAGGGAGTGAAGAAGCATTTTTCACTCCCAATCCAATCACTAATCTTTTCCTAAGGGAGAAAAAGTTAGTTTTTACTCCTAAGGGTGTAAAAAGTAACTTTTTCTCCCATAGAAACAAAGATGGTTTTCTATTATTGGGGTTAGAGCCAATTATATCCATTTTTGGAAGTGATATCCTCTAAATCTATAAAAGGGACCGATCAATTTTTGATACACTTTCCCGTAGGAGACACCCCAAAAATTTACGAAGGGGACCCAACCAAAAAACTTTTTTTATTGGCTCGAAATCCAATAAAAAAATATGATTACATTAAATTACAGCAAAAAACATATGAAAATATGAATACAGCAATCATTAAATAACTTTAACACCTGGAGATAAAATCTTTTAAGCACCTTGGGAGTGAAATGCTATTTTACCCTACGTAATTAACTCCCACGGCATTGCCCCAGGAGTTAAGGACATAAAAATCTCGGCTTCGCCTCGGGAGTTAAATGCTATGGTTCCCACGGTTTTTGCCTTAGGAACCAACTAACAGCTCAGGGAAATATTGGTATTCTTTCCTCCCTTGATCTTGGTGCATGAATAACTATAAATCAAGTTCTTAATTGATAAAAGTATACCAAATTTATTTTGTGTAAACCTAAGCTATATTATAATTACTACGGGGGAAAAGTCACCAAGGTGTAGTCTTAATTATCATTGGTCAACCACATTGATTTTTGTACAAAGTTTCAACTCTCTAGCATAAATACAGTAGATGTTAATAACAGACACACGCAAACAAACACAGCATGCATACACACACACATACTGACAGACAACTTTGAGAAATCCACTCAGGAGGCCTTCAAAACACCTGAAACAGATAATTCCAGCTTCATCCCGGTTTCGATTTTTTTAGAAACCACAGTACTTTTCCTTTACACCTACGGTATAAATGAGTAAAAGTAAAATATAGGGTTTAATTTCAAAATTATGTCTCGTAAGGCCCATATACAGGGTGTTTCATATAAAGTGTCCACCAAAGAAGGAGGTGATAATAATCCTCAATGGGAACAACAAATTGTCTATAATATAAATCCCAATCTCCAACCGTTTTCCCACAAGGTCAAATTTAATATTTAAAAAAATGACCTCATATCATAAAATTATTAATAGCGTTTCAACTGTTCAAGCTATTAAGGTGAAATTGGTCTCGGAAAGCACAGTAAATTTCCTGAAGGACGAACTATTAATATTTTGAAACTACTGCCCAAAAATTTGCATGAAAAATGATTTTTTGCAAAAATTGAATATTATGTAATTTTTATGGTAGGGCATTGGAGGAAGTAAGAGATGAGCAAAAGTTTAGCCAAGAACGGAAAAAACTTGTTTTATGATTGCCCTTTATGAACACCCAAACGTTGTCATACATTCAATAGTCAATATTGTAAGGTATTCTTCCCAGAATTTGGAAAAACTGATAATTTTTGGCATTTTAGCATATCTCCACAATGTTAAATTAATGGTAGATAAAATAATTAAAAATGGGGTAAAGAGTGGTTTTAGAGAAAAATGTGTAAGAATAAAATATGTTTATTTTCCCCCTAGAGTCTAAAACTTGTATTATTAGTTACTTTAAAAAAAAATAAAACCATAAAAATACCATAAACAGAGTATTTAATACCATAAAAATTCTATAAAATTCAATTTTTACAAAAAATCATTTTACATGCCAATTTTTGGGCAGTAGTTTCAAAATATTTGACATAGTTAATAGTTCATTCTTTAGGAAATTTACTGTGCTTTCCAACGAGACCAATTTCACCTTTATAGCCTGAACAGTTTAAACGCTAATAACAATTTTATGTTATGAGGTCAAATATTTTGTCTAAAATATTAAATTTGACCTTGTGGGAAAACGATAGGAGATCCGGGTTTATACTATTTTAGCGAATTTCCTTTGGAAATTCGCCTAATGGGATAGGCGTCATGGCGGAATTTGAACCTCGGACCACGACACAAATCCGTTTCAGAGGTCCCTAATGACGAAAAAATAAGTTTCGCGAGACTTTATATATATTATATATATATATATATACATATATATGTTATATATATATATATATATATATATATTATATATATTATATATATATATATATATATATATATATATATATATATATATATATATATATATATATATATATACATATGTATTTCTAGACACTTTCTTGTAAACACTCTATCTTCGAACGGATTAATATTTTTAACCAAACTTGCTACAAAATCAACCTTGGAGAGGACACGAACCCTATTGAAAACCAGGGTTTTTGTGACGTCATTAACCCGGTTTGCTGAGTCAGCGCGAAATTTTCAAAAAAAATCGGCAAAATTCAGGGTTAATATTTTTTGCCGCAAAAAAAGGTCAATAGTTATGTTTTTTGAGACGCTGAATCGAATGAAACCGGTCCGAAGTCGATACGACCACTCTAAGTGACCTAAAAATCGAAAAAACCATTGTAAATTACCAAAAACCAAAATTTAGGTCGATAAAAAAAAAAATTTCGAGTAGGGTGTCGTTTTCTATGTAATTTTGGGCGCTGAATAGAATGAAACCGGTCCGAAGTCGATACGACCACTCTAAGTGACCAAAAAGTCCAAAAAACCATTGTAAATTACCAAAAACCAAAATTTAGGCCGATAAAAAATAAATTTCGAGTAGGGTGTCGTTTTCGATGTATTTTTAGGTGCTAAATCGAATGAAACCGGTCCGAAGTCGATACGACCACTCTAAGTTACCAAAAAGTCGAAAAACCACAAAAATTATCGAAAACCAAAATTTAGGCCGATAAAAAATAAATTTCGAGTAGGGTGTCGTTTTCTATGTTTTTTGGGCCTCTGAGTTGAATGGCAGTGATCCGAAGTCAATACGAGCACTCAAACTCAGGGTACCTGGGTTCAAATCCTGGTAGGGACGATAAATTTTTTTGTTTTTTCACTTAATATAAGTTTACAACTAGAAAATAATTCTGGCGCGGTGGTCCGCATGTCGGGCGAATTTCCTTTGGATGCGTGTTTCCGTGCTTTTTACACTATATAAGTTTACAACTACTAAATAAATAATTCCGGCGCGGTGGTCCGCTGTCGGGCGAATTTCATGTAGAGTTCGTGTTTCCGTGCTTAACAACCCATTTCTTGCTTAAGGTTCCGGTTTATGCTTTAGAACCTAAGCAGTTACTCGATTGTCAAGCACTGCTCGTAACTCATTTTGTCTGTATTTTTCAAAGGAAATGCGCTAAAACCTTTAAAGATAACTGACTAAGCTTAAATATAAGTAACTATTAAAGCTTAGTTAACTAGTGCAAATAATAGTGCGTACTTCTAATTTTAGAGGCATAGTTTTGAACAACCAACTGGATAATTATGCGCATTTCCTTTGAAAAATACAGACAAAATGAGTTACGAGCAGTGCTTGACAATCGAGTAACTGCTTAGGTTCTAAAGCATAAACCGGAACCTTAAGCAAGAAATGGGTTGTTAAGCACGGAAACACGAACTCTACATGAAATTCGCCCGACAGCGGACCACCGCGCCGGAATTATTTATTCAGTAGTTGTAAACTTATATAGTGTAAAAAGCACGGAAACACGCATCCAAAGGAAATTCGCCCGACATGCGGACCACCGCGCCAGAATTTTTTTAACATTTTTTGGTCCCATTGAGGAGTACTATCGCCTCTTTCTTTGGTGGACACTTCATAAGAAACACCCTGTATATACTGAAATTTATTTTATGTATTTACGCTGCGCCCAAGATTTTGGTATAAATTCAGTCTCCATTCAGTACACATAACGGAGATGTTAGACAAATTTATCTTATACGGTTCAAGAATTAAGTGGGGAGACATTTGTTCCACCCTGTATATTTATAAAAGCATGCAAGAATTTTCTGCTGATCTGACCATGCCAGGTAACCAAGACATTAATATCTCATGAAGTATGCTAAAAATACTTCAAAAGAAAACAAAGTTATTTTTCATGAATTATTTTATCATAAAGGCAGATATAAGCAAAATATACACATTATTAATACACATTAATAATTTTTATGAATATCTCAAGACGAATAAAATAATGTTGATCATCAAATATTAATTTTATGAAAAGTTTTAATACTTAATATTAAATTTACAAGCCTGGGGCAGAAAATGAATTTTTAAAAAACACTTCATAAAAATGTAGAGTGCGCTGTGTGTGCTCACTATAAATTATTCAAAACCCCTTTTCGCACAAATATGATGTTATTGAAAACAGTAACATCAAGGTAATAACTATAAGCATTGCTCTGAACATTTTTCTATTTATTTATTTTCAATTTTGTTCGCTTGAACTTATTGAGTCAGCTTACACATTAAACTACATTTAAATACAGGTCCTAACGAAACAAATAGAAATTACCTAATTTATATAGCAGGAAATTTTCTGAATCTCTACGCTCGTCCTCAGAGAATAAAAATATTTGTTTTATTCCCAGTGGCAATTTTTTAGACTTTTTTTGTTAAATTTGCTGAAACAGTGTATGTATGTATTTCTAGGAGATTATTATAAACATGCTATCTTTTGAACTGAAATATGCATAAATCAAACGTGGTACAAACACGAACCCTATTAGAAACCAGGTTGTTGTGGTGATTCACACGATTTGCACTCTTTTTTAAAGGTAAATTCGAGGTTGAAATTTTTCGCCGGAAAAAAAACCTTTAATAATGCTCTTTGGGGCGACCAAAAAATTAAAAATTCTGAAGTTTTTCAATACATGCTTAATAGTACGAGCAGAAACGTCACATCTTGTTAATTATTTTTGTCAAAATTTTCAAAGAAAATGTGCATATTAATCCCATATTATAACCATTATATATCCATATTATATCTGCATATAATCCAGATTATACAAGGCATGGAACAGCATAATTTGCACTCAATTGAAGCTCTGTTTATGCGAATTTTTAGCATAAATTTTTTTAAAAATTAAATAGCAAGTTGTGACACAACTGCACGGCTTGTTAAGCATAAATAAAAAAAATAAAAAATGGATTAATATGCAAAACAGAGCGCATTTCACATAAATTTCAGCAAACTAGCGGACCTTCACGCCAGAAATATTATGAAATTATAAACTAAAAGTCTGTACATAAATCGATAAAAAATAGCGTCGGTACCACGATTCAGCGCTCATAAATGCAATTAATAAAAATGATTAATCATACAAATATATACATATATATACATATATATATATATTATATTATATATATATATATATATATATATATAATATATATATATATACATATATATATATATATCAAGTTTGTCTTGAGGAGGACACGAACACTATTGAGAACTTGGTTATTGTGACGTCAGTCATTAATCCGGTTTGTTGAGTCAGCAAAATTTTTAAAAAACAATAAAATTTAAGGTTAAAATATTTCACTGGGAAAAGGTCTTTATTAATAAATTTTTCGGCGCTAAATTAAACAAAGCTGGTCCGGAGTCAATACGACCTCTGATAGAGAATAAAAAGTTGGATAAACCATAGAACAGTCCATAAAAAATAATTTTTTGAATAGGGTGTTGTTTTCTGTTTTTTGGGGATATGAATCGAAAAAAACGGGTACAAAGTCGATACGCCTGCCTTTGATGACCAAAAGGTCGAAAAACAGTGATAATTCATCGGGTACTCTCAAATACGGTCGATAAACAACATATGTGAAAGAGGGTGTCGTTATAGATGTTTTTTAGGGTACTGAATCCTAACCCATGCAGAGTTGATGAAACTACTTAAAGCTAGGATCCTTAAGTTCGAAATTAGGAACCCAAGCTTTGAGCAGTCTTATCAATCTTCGAGTAGTCTCATCGGTACCAAGATTCGAAAAATGGTACCGGCGCTAATTTTTATTGTTTTAATTTCAGAATTAATGTTCATAACTTCATTATAATTCTAGCGCGAAGGTCCGCAAGTCGGGTAACATTTATTTGAAATACGCGTTTTTTTTATAATCCATTTTGATAATCCAATTTTGATTTAAGTTTTTTCGATATATGCTTAATAAAAGCTGTTTAGTAG
>JACMZG010000008.1:32445152-32482652 GCA_018340805.1 Microvelia longipes | reverse complement strand
AGAGATAGAGAGAGAGTGTAATGTCTTAAAATGTATGTTCAGTGTAACAAAAATTATTACGTTGAAGAGATGTTTTCTAAAAAAACAACCTCATGTAAACATTACCTTGCGGTATTCTATATTGCTACTATATTACTTCTATAGTACTCTCTATATTACTTAAAACCCCCATATTACTCAATTATTTTACAAAAACCCGCATGGAACTCTTCATACAAAAAAATTTAAACAGTTGTAAAAAAACGAACGTATACTATACACACGATGAATTTACAACTATCTTGCATGAAAGTCGGTTCTGCTAGACAAATATTTTGAATAAGATTCACAACAAAATATATTTTTGTGTCAAATAATAACGTGTTAGCATTCCAAATACTCTCAGAATTAAAAGTGAAAAAATACGTAAAATAAAAACAAGTCGACCCTCTCTTAAGTATAGTCGAAGATAAAATCATAAGCACTAGTGCTAAATTATTAAATCTGTAAAACAAATTGAATTATATAATACATATTATACAGTTTTCTTAAACACTTATTCATACATAATGTATTCTCCTCTTAGATCCTGATGAAGCCTTAACATTTAAAAAGTAAGATCGTTTTCAAACTCTACACTTCCACCCTTTAAGATGACTGTTCCTTAAGGAGAATGTTAGGAAAATGTTAGAAAGATGTCTTTGAATACGGGCCTAAATATTGACCTTTATTATTCATCCTCGATTAATCCCTTTTTTAACCACTCAAAACAACTTGGGTGGTTAGTTGAAATTAAAACATGCTAATATGTCGAATAATTACTTATACAATGCAGTAATGTATTTTTAACAAATTTTCATTAGAAAATGACACTTATGAAGTTGTTTTAAGAACGGAGACGAGGGGATCGATTCTCCTAGTCCTCCTAATTCCAAATATATATATTATGACAATGTTTATACATATTTGGAATCACAAGGCCAAACGGAATGGATACCCTCCTTCCATGAATCATTGACCACATAAGCGTCATATTCAAATGATACTTTTATGTCGACTCGAGTCAGTAAAATGAGTTATTGTAGTAATTTTTAATAACTAGAATAAAATGACTTATAGTTCTATATCACAATAAAAAAAACAGCGTATCACTAAATGGTAGCTATATATTTCAGCCAACTCTGAGGCCATCTTCAGGCTTTAAAACATAAATCTTAAGAACTATTCATATCACAATCCTTTTAAAGCCTGAAGATGGCCACAGAGTTGGCTGAAATATATAGCTACCATTAAGTGATACGCTGTTTTTTATTGTGATATAGAACTATAAGTCATTTTATTCTAGTTATTAAAAATGTGGAAGTTCTGTAAGAAAGGTAGTAAAACCAAAGAGTTTTTGTTATTGTAGTAACAATGATGTTTCCTTATTCCTTTGTAATTTGACAAAATACGCAGCAAAAGTTCACAGTGTCAGCAAAATAAACGAATCCGCAGCAAAATATTCAACTGATAACCCCCAAAAACAAAATGCCTGAGTTTATCAATTGATAAATTCATCACAATCTTTTTATACATTCAAAGGGAAGAAATATTTGTTTAATTTATATTTGCCATTTTAAAAAACCCTGCAACCCTTGAACGGAAAAGATTCTATGCTTTCAAGATGCATAGATAAGTATTAATGTCCAATCTTTCTCTTAATAATACCTCCTTTCATCCATGATGTCCCTGCTTCGGACTCCCTTCGCTCGTTCTCAGAAATACAGTTCACCAAATTTATACAGCAACATGCTTTCGGTTGTCTTCAGGTATTAAATGCATCCGTATCATTCTCAGCTGTCACCCATACAGCACTGACCACGCTCAATGCTCCTTAATTTTTACGATCCAACAAAAATCATAGATATACTTGTCGTATTAAAACGAAACTTAATGTACTTATTTTTTTAGGTAATGGTTTACACTTGTACTAAATGTCAACTCAATTAGACCATTTTCCATTTTTTTAAAAAACTTACACAAGTCATTCAATTAAAATTGAACTAATGCTAATAATGAGATGAAACACAATACTTTTCCTAAATACCTACGGTATAAATGAGGAAAAGTAAAAAGTACAATACACTTTTTCAAATAATGAACAAGAAAGAACAATATCTAATATTCATAATTCGATAAAATGTTATTCTTAGTGAAAAGTTTCCCTTTTTAAGAAAAATGAAATGTGTGATAAAAAAGTTCTAAAATAAATTATTCACCCCCTTGCCCCCTCAATATTGACCTCCAATTTAAGATAATAGAATCATATTATTGAGGAGTGAGGAGGATGCTACAAAATTATAATAGTTTAATATTTTTATTCCAAAACATGTTTTACTACAGCAAATAATAATTTATTCGGAAAATTAGCATTTTCTGAAATATTATTCTACAGGAGAATAATATTTATTCGGAAAATTAATTTATAACCTACTTCTCTCTTTTTAGGTAGGTGATACGATTTAGTGTATTTTATTTGAAAAATAATGTTACTGATATTTATTTATCATTCCTCTTAGTGCCCAAACTTACTATAGTAAGTTTGGGCACTAAGAGGAATGATAACTACAAACTTTTAGTATTTACTATATTTCGCCCACTACATACGAGTATAGGAAAAGGTAGTGGTTATTATTCCTCTTAGTGCCCAACTAAGTAGTTAATATGAGGAACAAGTAAAGAACTTACAACAATCTTATTTTCAAACCTAATGAAAGATTGTATTTTCTTCGTAAACTCAGTTATTAACCTACATCTCTCTTAAAGGCTTTTTACTCTCCACAATTTGGGTTGCGCACACTTAAGTAGTCAGCAAATTTCGTTTTTTGAAAAAAAGTCACTCTTAATAAAGGTTTTTTTATTTTACGAAAAAATAAAATTTTTATTAATTTAAATTTAACATATTGTACGCTGAACCATTACTATTAACCTACCAAGAGTAAAGTAGATTAATTTATAAATTAATTTTCCGACAATATTATTCTTATAAACGTATTTTATTTGTTATAATAATCCAAGCTTTTTAATACTATTATATAAATTTTTAGCCTCCTCGTTATCGTAGCTTCCGTGATATTGTCCTCAAACAATGAAATAAATAAAAATAATAGTTATCGATGCACCAAGGTAGAAAAGAATGCTATTATTTTCCTGAGCAGTTAGTTGGTTTTTAAGGCGTAAGCTGATGGAACCAAAGTATTCAACTCCCGAGGCAAAGCCGAGAGATTTAGGTATTAAACTCCCGAGACAAAGCCGAGGGAGTTATGACTATTAACTCCCGAGGCGAAGCCGAGGTAGGTAATTGTGAGAGGGAAAATAGCATTTTACTCCCCAGGTGCATACAAGATTTTATCTCCAGACGTTGGATTTATTTAAAAACGTTTTGTTGTATTTTATTCTAATTTTTTGCGTCGGAGCCCTTATAAATTTAGGGGGGCTGCCACCAAAAAAATCTTTTTTTTTTTGCTCTTAACAACTTATATTGACCTAAACAACAGATTTTGAGCCAATACATTTTTTTTGGTCGGCTTCCCCTTATAAATTTTTGGGGTGCTGCCCCCGGGAAAATTACAAAAATTGATCAGTCACCTGTATAAATTTAGAGAATACCACTCCCCTAAAAAAATGACATAATTGGCTCTTATAACCAAATAATAGGAAACATTTTTTAAAAAGTTACTATTTACTCCCAAGGGAGTGAAAAGTAACTTTTTCTCTCTTTAGAGTGAAAAGTGCTTCTTTAGTCCCCAATAACTAGTCAATAAACTTTACATTATACACCGTCTGGAGATAAAATGTTTTATACGCAAAATTAACACAGTATTAATAAATTTTATTAGTAATAATATGATTATATGATCTTAAATAGGGGGCAATATTGAGGAGGCAAGAGGATGAATAATTTATTTTAGAACTTTTTATCACACATTTCAATTTCAATTACTCTTAAAAAGGGGAACTTTTTATAATGAATAACATTTTGTCGAATTATGAAAATTAGCCATAGTTCTTTCTTGTTCATTATTTGATAAAGTTTAATGTACTTTTTTGGTACAAGGTTCATGTTACAAAATATTTATTACGACAGATGTCATTTATACCTATAAGTATGCCTACTTGGGGACACACTGTATATGCACATTAGATTTGATAACTTTTCGATAACTCTTAATTCACTAATATTTTAATCAAATTGTTAATTATCTTTACATTTAAACACTTCAACTTCAATGAAACTTATTTAATTATATCCTGAAATGTTTGTCCTTAATGCGATCTTAATTGAGTTGTCCGCTTATGTCGCCTGTTGGCGACATAAGCCAACAGGCCATAAAACTCTTACTCTTATATAAAGTCCCAAAACGCCCTAAACTCATTAACATTCTTGACAAATTTATAGCTAAGATACTTTATCAGATTCATATAGTATTTACATATCATAATCTAACTTAACAAATAGTTAAAAAACTAATAACTTCAAATCATTGTAATTTACTTTTATCATATAACTTTTATCATTGTATTTTGTATTACAGGCGGAAAGATGGAAGAAGATAAAGCTTTCTACGAAGCTCCATCGTATGTCATTAAAACAAGCGCAGAGATAATCAAAGAAGCAAGGTTAGAAATGTCGACAAGACTTGTGGAAACAAAGAGACCTTTTACGCCAAGAGTGAAAGATAGAAGACTTTTCGGGCCAAATAAAAATGGCGTTGCAAGACCTCCAAGTTCTTTTAGGTAAGTTCAAGTTCTAAAAATAATTTATACCTAATTTAAGTAAGTATAATTTATTCAGTTAATTCTTTCAGATGGGCTTTACGCATTTAAGGTTACTATTACTAAGTCAATCGAAGTTGATTGTACCACAAAAAGCATATGAGACAATATAGAAAATCATCAATCTATTCATCAGGCAGTGGAACTGAATATGAGCACTGATTTGCATGGACCTTTTATACTATTAATTTAATCTCTAAACATAGAATAAGTTGGCATCTATAGAAAGTCCAAAACGTAAAATAGAGTCATGAGCAAGTTTTGCGTCATTAAGGTCATGGTTGCTCCAATATAACCAATGGTAATTAAGTATAACCCTTGTCCATTTTTTGAACCAATAACCCATAAGGTTATGGGTTCAAAAAACGCTAATACAAGTTTTACTTAAAGAAATATATTAGTAAAATGAACAATATAACATAAAATATGTACTTCAACTAAAGAAGCAATTCAGGACGATTGGTATTATTTATTAATTGATTGTAACATTGCATGTATCAAGAGTGATGTATATTGATTGTAATACCTACTACAAAAACTCTATACTAATTGCAAATGTGATGTTTCAGTTTACGACAGGTAGAATTTCAAGAGTCTGATAGCGTGAGACTGCCGCCGATATTAAGCCCGCCCTCCTCTCACAACAGACAGAGCTGGCATCTAAGAGCGACTTCACTTACTAACTGTAAGTTTATTACTTATTTAACGATAAAATAAGCGCAAAGGTAACCAAAGTTGGCGCATTTCTGTTGGAAAGGCTTGATTATTTTATCCCTATCAATACGCTTTTTGTACAATTCGCTAAACACACTTTTTCGGACATAGAAATCTCGAACAGATTATACGATTACATTTTTAGTTTTAAATCTAAGCACTTAATAAAAACGACTTTTTCTGAAATTAATACGCTAAAATATATATGGAAAAATATCAAGTAATTGAGTTGTTCAACAAAAGACCTTGGACTTTAACTACTCTCGTAAACTTAAAAGGGTAAAACTTTATCAAATCAAACTGGACAACGTACAATTTTTTTTTGAAAGAAGCAAAACGAATGTGCCATCTAATATTAATTATTTAATATATATTCGCAAATAGAAATTTTAGAAAACGTGTAATTTCAATTCAAAAATATAAAACTAAGAAACGTAAAACACATAAGAAAACAATTGAAAACAGGGTTCCTCAGAAATTTTTTTACCATAATGCATTTTGTACGCTCGTCCTCAAAATATAGAAATCGCCAAATGTATATTGCAGTACGACTCGCTTCGCTCGTCCTCAGGCCGTAAAAAAGTCCGTTTTATTTCCAGCAGTTACCCATCCAGGTACTGATTTCACTCTATGCTGCTTAAAATTAGTGATCCAACAAAACCGTAGGTATACTATATTTAGGTAGCCTTATTGAGTAAAACTTCGTGTACTTATTTGTTACATAAAGGGATACACTTAAACCAAATTTATAATAAGAAAAGGAAATTTGCTCAAAAATTTGTCAAATAAATAAACCATTTAATATTTTGCAGTACCAGAAGATGTGGAGGCAGAAACAGACGGCCCTCGTTTTAATGCACCTCGTCAAACTCACAGTAGTCCACAAGAGAGGACGTCTAAAGATTTAGAGCCATTACCTAAAGTGAAATATAGTTTAAATAACACTAATTTCAAGTCAGGAAATAGTTATAGAAATTTTTATCGAAAAGAAATATTATCAGGTCATGGTCACATGTATGGATTGATGAGACAAAATGGGAAATCAGAAAGAGTTGGATCTATTTCAGAAATGGAAGAGGAATCTGATAATCAGCAACCGCCCGATATTTTATCACTCGAAGATGATAAGAAAGATAGGAAACAATTACAGAAAAATAAACTTCAAAAAACAAAACATAAAGTAACCAATAAAGAAGTAGTTTTGAATGCCGGATCTTTAGATCAACCAAAACGAAAAGAAACAACAAAGAAGGATGTTAGCTTATCAAGTATTCATCATTTATTGAGCTCCATAGAAGATATTGAGGAACAAGGTATGTTACAGCAGCTACAATAAATTAACTGGTAATCATAAAACTAGTGATGTGAAAAAAATATGCCTGAAATTAAATAAAACTTTTATGTCCAAGTGGAAGTAAAATTAAAAAAATATTATGTACTCTGGTTGAGGGCTACCAATTTAAGGAGGTTTAAACAACTGTCAATTAAGATGATAAAGATACCACATGAAACTTCCAAAAGGAAAAATCCCTAGCAGATAAAGAATTTTTGGCATTTCCTGAAAAGCAAATCAACTAAGGATTTATTTGTCTACATCATATAAGTAAATTACTATAAAAAATAATATGTTTGCATTGAATTTTTGCCCAAAATCAACACTAATCATTACTAGTAAAATAATAATTATTTATCTTTCCTATTCCAACATTAAAATTATAAGACCATAGATTTAGAGGTATATAGTAAGACTGTTATAACATTAGCTGTAACCTCATAATGTAACATTTTTTTATGGTTTTAGAAAAATATGAGGAGCAATTAATACCACAACTTAAAGAGCTCTATACTAAACTTAGATCAGACGAAACATTTAGAAGAAGTAATAAAATAAGTTCACAAGTCATTAAAACATTATATAAATTTGTGGAAAATGGATCGGACACATTACTCTTACACATAGCGCAAGTTATTCTGCCAGTAAGTAGTAACAAACAGCATTTAAAGTAGTTTTAAATAATCTTTACCAGCTTTACCAGAAATATAATAATCATTCATCAATATTTAAAGGTAAAAACAATGGATTTTTTAAATTAAAGGACTTATCAAGTAAGAAATCTCAAGAGACCAGAAACATTTAAATGGTCATTTTTGGAAATGAGCTATACAAGACAAGTACTAGTATAGTATATAATTAGGCAGTAAAATGACATTGAATTGAGATGAAACTTTGTTCATAGAGGAGCAATAATTATTTCTTACCTCACCCATAGATATAGTTATACTTTATTACTCTATGGCCTCACCTTCTACAGTAGGTATTTAGAAAAACTATTGGGTCTACCTAAAAGTTCAAAACTGAGACTTCATTAAACTCATTATATTCTGGCATTTTTAAGACTTTTAGAAAGGTGTTTATCATGCTGTTTGTCTGTGTGTGAGCGTGTTTGTATCACGTAAAATTCCCGGAGTGTTTATACTAAAGAATTCAAGCTTAAAACTAAAGAGGTTATATTTACTGCAAGTTGAAGAAGCAATTAAAGAATCAGCTACTGTTGATACTTTCTGTTGAATATGAATATCCCTGTTGGATATGAACAGGCAGGGCAACACTTGAACTCTCAACTAATAAAGTTATATTAGTGAATAACTTCTAGTCTCAATGAGCACGATGAGCCCTCTGAAGATGGCCCGTCATCAGAGGGCTTATCGTGCTCATTGAGACTAGAAGTTATTCACTAATATAACTTTACTAGTTTAGAGATCCAGCATTGCCCTGCCTACTAATGATGGCGTTAAGCTGCAATCGGTTCAGGGATATTCATATCCTACAGCAAGTATTAATGATAGCTGATTCATTAATTGAAACTTGGCACAAATTTTCTATTTTGAGACAAGTTTAATTTTACTGTTAAAATTAATCAGGTTTTTAGTCCTGACATTCCCCAAAGATCAAGAATTGCCACCCTATCATTTAAGCTCGGAACTAGTAACATGGATACTCTCACTAATAAAATAAAATATTAGCATGATAGTTCCAATGAGAATTTTGGGAGTAAACAATGATATTCTAAATCATTATCTAAGTTAGATAATGTTTTAGAACCTCATGCCAATATTTAAACCAAATGTACTAGTAACATCACACTCAAGTACTGCTCTAGAGTATTTTGCAAACAAATACTAATGCAAACTAATAAAAACATTAGAATTGAGACTGAAATGAAATAATTCAAATCTGTATTTTATGTTTCAGTTAAGACTTAGCGGACAAAATTTAACAGCAATTAATAAATTAATTTTTAAAATATCAAGATGTGATAAAAATGATTCACTTTTTCTCGATTCAGACATATTAGGTGAGTGAGTTATAGATTAAAATATTGAACAATAACATTTTAAAAATGGTACCTTTTTTACTTTTTTCAGAATAATATTAAAAATATTTTACATAAATTTGTAAAGTTATGCAAAATAAGACTACAATATGGTGTGTATTATATAAAGAATAAATAAATAAATACAAATCATAAAAACAGCCACCAAATTACAAGACGGCCAGTCTCCTGTCCACTAGAGTCCACTAGAGTCCTGTCCACATGCGGCAAGCATGTGGACAGGACTCTAGTTAATACATTAAATTAAAATCTATATCATGAAAATAGTATAAAATAATTTGGCTAACTGTATGGATTAATTATGACTTATACTTTCCTCTTTAATATGGTCTTGATGTATATCTCAATGTATAATCCCGACCAAAAATAATTTATTAAAAAATTTCCACCTAAGAAAGTAGAATGGTCAACTAGAGTTTTATTAAATTTATTCAGTGAAGCAAATTTTTAGAAATACCGCTGTTTATTAATTTTACAATGCAGAAAATAGTATTCATTCATCTATTCTCACAGGATATTTTTATTTTTAGAGTTATTTGTAGAAGCATTAGGATGGGCAAGTCCATTAGAAGATGCTGAAGCTTGTATATATGGTTATGGTGCATTAAAATTTTTAACAATGAATCCAAAAATAGTAAGACTGGTTTCTAAACTTGGTTTGATAGAACTAATAACATTGCATTTAAAAATAGTCAACAATGCGGTAAGGAGAACTTTACATTACATTAAAATTAATTTACATCAATCATAATGAATTCTTAATGATATAATCCATAATTTCAACTTTCCCTCACCTTTATTACCAGAACCCTACTACAATAGGTTACCTAAAAAAATACAATAAAAAATAAAAATAAAATGCCCGTTTTAGGGCCTTTCAGCCCATCAGGGTATTAACCCTGCGGGAACCACCTCAGGTGGGTTGCATCTACTACACTCTATGAATTAATTAAAGTTGGCGAAATCTTTTTAATACAAATACTATTCATAAAATCTTAGAGTACATAGCCCGGGCTGCGAACCCCGGACCTCCGGTGCCGAAATCGAACGCCTTTACGATCACGGCCACGGAGGCAGACAAAAAAAAAAAAAAATAAATATACAATACAAAAAAGTAATAACACTAGCTTTGTCTTTTTACAAATAAGCCTTAATTACCCAAAGTAGAGCCAGCTTTCGGCAATAATGCCATCTACAGTACCCGTGAGCTTTTGAGTCTTCCAATGTATAAAATCTGAACATTACCAAAAGCTGTCTCTGCTTAGAATAATTAAAGCTTATTAGTGGAAAGACAAAGTTGGTGTTGTTAATATTGTACACTATTATTGCTTACTGAAGTTACAATCTAAATTTTGAACATAACATTTCACCAGAATTACATGGTTTAGGTTTTTTATAATTATATGAGTAGTTTTTATTAAGATGACTGTATGAGAGACCTCGGCATTTACATTCAAGGGTTTTTTTTTTAAATTTAGCACAAAATTAACCTCTTGGTCAAATTTACTTATCAAAAGAAAATTATTGATATTATCTATGCTGCATAAAATTTAAAAACGCTCTCTCTATAAAAAGAAAACTGTGTTTAAATAATTAGATAAAACTATTTTTAATCATTTCAGAGATTAGAACTGCTGCCTATACCCGAGCAGACCAGCCACGCAATGTTCCAGCTAACAGGAACAATACGAAATATAGCGGGAGATGAAACAACTCTACATAGGTTTATGAAAACAGGACTTGTTGTTCAACTATGCACTAGTATGGAACTATTCTCAGTAGATTTGGACCTTGTATCTAATATTGCAAGGACAATGAGGTGACAATAACAATAATTCAAATAAATATATTAACTGATTTACTAAATTAAATCAACATTTTTGGGACAAAACCTATTGGCTTACAAGAACAAAACTTTATTGAATAATTAACAGTAAACAACTTTAAGCAATAAATAGAGTGATATCTTAAAGTTTTACATAAAAATAATAGTATGATCACGACAAATAGAAAATTATTAAAATAGACATAATTTAGGAAAAATGTTGGATGGATCCTTCACAAAATAAAAATTATTTAGTCTTTTTATAGTAAAAATTATTGTCCAAATTATATAACTGGCAGGCAACATTGAGCCATAAGATTACAGAACCATGAAGTAGAATAGGACATACTAGTCTGGTATTTTAATATGGATATGAGCTATATAGTGACTCATCAAAATTTTGATATTACCGGAACTTTCCTTTTTTTAGCGAATTAGAAAATGAGCGCTATAAGACTTCATCATGATCAGAATAATGAATTAAGTCTCTGCTGATGTAATTATTCATTGAAAATAAGAATGTTTTATGGTCATTAAATTTACTTTTTAGTTATTTGTTAGTTTGGCAATAAAGATGACCTTTAGAGGGTTGAACCCTAGATATGCTATTATTGAATAAATATTTGCATCAGAGGAGAGTGTGTGTGTGTGTGTCTGTGATTGAGTAATTATATATATATATATATATATATATATATATATATATATATATATATATATATATATATATATATATATTATATATATATATATATATATATATATATATATATATATTAAAAAATAAAATCAATACTAAAGTAAAAATGATAATATTAATTAACTAATTAGCATTCCACCAATATGAATATGTATAACTAATGGACCTTTTGTAAACATTTATATTTACAGCATAATCTCAACACATGAGGGTTGCTGTGAAATTATAGTCAAGCAGGATAAAAGTTTCCATTCAATGATTAAAATATTTTCTAAATATCCAGGGAGACAAGATGTTATCGTAAGGTTGGGATATGCCCTTGGAAATATAATAGCAAAAAATCAGTTGGCAAGAGTTAAAGTAAGTTTAACAAATTATTTAATACTACATTTAACTCATAAAACTTATACTATATAAATAATAATAAAACAAATAAAAAATACAGCTCCTGCCCAAGAGCAATTACTGTATTGTTCCTCAACCAAGACTATAACTCACCCAATCACTATTACTCATAATAATGAAATAAAAATTGTTAAGAAAATATAATAAATAATATATCATTTGATACTACTGAGTTTTGCAAAACACGGTGTCTCTCGCACAATTATATTGTGTCTAATAAATAATATTTAGACCTAATAGGGTTAAATTTTTAAGCATTGAAGCAGATATACTATAATAACTTTAAAGAATAATAATTTAGTGAAGAATTCAATGGTAGGGCTGTTAACCAAAAATATTATAATACATAATTGTAAAATATTCTAAAATGCCGTTTATTATATTTTTATTAAGTCAATAATAATTTGCCTTAAGTTATTTTTTGTTTGGGTTTTTGTGCCTTATAATTGTTTTTTTTTTATTTGTTTTGTAGATGCTATAATATTTTTGTGTGATTTGCCTTATAAGAAAAGATAGTTTATTTTATTTGGTGCTCTCTAATGTTAACTTATGTAGTAATATAATTTTTAAAATAAAAACTACACTCATAAAACAGAGCACTCAATAAAAATGTGCATGTCACTTTTGAAATTTTACACTAAAATGATTCAATGGATTAAAATATATATTTTTTTTCAGTTATACAAAGAACCAGGTGGTATGACAGCAATATTAAATATATTAGCAATATATCTAGATAAAGATTTGGAAATGATGAAATCGAATAATTCACTGTCATCATTTGATTCACAGTCATCTGAAATATCACAGACAGGCTCGGATGGCTCTGTAGAGGATGTCATCATAAAGGTTGTTAATATTAAACATATATAAACTTCACATTCCAAACAAAGTTGACTACTATTAAGTTACTATAAGCTGACTTGAAATTACCTCCCCCCCTCCCTCTAGTTGGAATATACAAGCAACATCACAGACATTTCTAAAATTAATATATAGTTAAAACAATTTATTTATTTTTTGGTATCAAATAAATAAATAAAAACTATGCATAATATGAAATGATGCATTCAAGACAAAATTAGAACCTGATATATTTTGCATTACTGGTATAATTCAAATTATCAGATTCCATCATAAATTTAATTTGTTTTCTACTTTTATAATGAATATGAAGCTCGAAAAAGCAATTTTAAAGTTAAACTTACTGTTTGCGCTTTAACACTGAATTCTTAGCCATGACCTGCAAAATATTACAATTTGATTGACTTTTAATGAAATTTAAGAAACAATAATAAAAGTTAAAATTAAAAAAGTTACAACCTTGTAGATCTTTGGAAAAGCTCCGATATACACTCTGCACATGGTCTATCTTTGAAGCAAATATTCATAAGACAAATTATTTCAACTTATAACTGGCATGGATACCTTAATGGCATGGAATTAATTAGTAATTACAAATGTTTTAGATGATTCGTATAGTGGCCAATATGAGTTTGGATAAGGAAGTAGGCATTTGTATGACTTGCTTAAGTCTGGATGAAGAGACTTATTTCCCAGTAGACCAAGGCAACTCGAGGGTAACTATACTTAACTGTACAATTGAAACTGTTTCTTAATCATAGTAAACATTAGATGAGGTATAGCTGAGTAAAGGACTGTAACTTCTAAGTAAAAAAGAGTTATGTTTAATTTACAGATAAATTGTGGAGTTCAATTTTGGGGTTTGTCCATCTACTTCATTGACAGAAAAAATAAGAGACATTGAATTGTTTCATTCCCTTACTATTTATCAACTTGTTAAGCAAAGTTACACTTACTTCTATTCAAATGTTACAAATCAAAACAATAACAGATAAATAATATCATATTTTCTTAATGATCTATTTAAAAAATTCAATAAAAAGTAAATCTTACATTTCGAATAAGTATTATATTTGCTGCATTTATTTAATGGACCAGTAAGCTTTTTACTTCATCAATTATTATGTAATAAATATGATAAAGTTTACTTTCTAGACAAATCAAAAAAAATTTACAACTAGGTAATTGAAATTGAGCCTTTCAATTTCAAACTTTTTTTAAAATCTAATCAATTTACTATCCATTGTAAATTTTAAAAGCGATGCTAATTATTGAATTGATAATTTGTGCAATAGGATGCTGGAAGATTTCTAGATATGATAATCATGGTTTTGAGAAGAAAATCTATCATAGAAAGTGAGGAACTTGTAATGTCAGCATTAACAACACTTAACAATATGTCATTTTACGCTGAACCAAACATTGCAATGGAAGGCCCATTTGCACAGCGACAAATAGATATCACACAAGGTAACTTTGCAATTAAAAGATATAAATAAAATATCCGAGTTAGGAGCAACCAATAACAACCTTAAAGAGCTAAACACTCTGAAGTAAATCATTGAGATTACTATTTAAGAAAACTGATGTCACAGAAGCCTTAGAACACTTGTGCTATAAGACAGCTATGAGCCATTAGAGGTGAATAGTGTTGCATCTAGGCACAAATTAATTTAACTGATTAAAAATTATAACTGTGTATCACTATTCCATACCTATCACACCTTGACATATAAACAAAATTGCAGTAAAATTATACAAGAGTTATGTTAGGTCTTGTATTTTTCCTACCAATGGCAGATTACTCCTACTGATTTAGTATATTCATATCCCTTATTTAAAGTCAGGTATAGAGAAATTGTAATAGCACATTTTGATTGATTATAATACAGGTTTATAGGAGATATTGAATATTAATTTATTTATTTATTCATTTGTTACTAACAGATTTATTTATTTATTTCTTACATATACTGCTTTTTACAAGCCTTAATACTCAATGTTTACAAAGGCAAAGAAATATACAACAAATATGTATGTTAAAATACAAAAGAATAACATAATTAATAATGTAACTATTGTTAATACAGCTTTGGATAGTTTGCATTTTTATATTAAAACATAATAAGTTTGCAGGTATAATAATAGAAATAGCCAACTATTTAATAATAGTTCTCTCTTCGACAGGTGTTGAATAATAGTATAAATGTAAGGACTTTACTTAAAATTATATCTTCAAATGCAGACACAAGTTTTAATAATTAGCAATATATTCAAAAAATACATATAAGATAAAAGGTTATTCTTATAAGCTTACCCATGCCTCCTCTGAAGACCCAGTCAAACTGAGACATAATAATAATACCTACTACCATTACCAAACTATACTGGTAAAATCAAAGATTATGTAGTACACCACATAATGGTATACTACATAATCTTTGGGTAAAATTAAGGCTGACACTGAAAACGGTCTTTTATTGCTAAACTGTTCAACTATATATATTCTAACAAACAAATAAACTAAAAATTTTCTAAAAAAAAACTATAACATAATCATGATAATAATTCAAAGTAGTGATAAAATAAGTATGGTCCTGATTATTTAGCTATAATTGGCAATTATTTGTGTATTGTATTTCAGTGCTAAGTACTTTATTACTAACTAATAATGAAGAAAGCATGGTAGAAGTAACAAGAGTATTAGGAAATCTGACTAGGTCAAAAGAGGTTAGAGATTACATCTTGGAAATTGGTGGTAAGTATTCATTTTTTAAGAACAAAGAGACTTATAATACTAAAGGGAAGACTTGGGCCGTAAGCCAAAGTAATAAAGGGTTCAGTAGTGTAGTTATTTCCATTAGGTATCGTAACGATAAATCGCCGCTCAAACCCCTATATAGGCGCACAAATCAACCGACGTGATTGGTTGCTGGTTAAGTACCGTTGTGGTACCAGACCACGATTGTCCTCCCTCTAGTAGTTAAGTATCTTTGTTTGAGAAACATTGGAATGACAAAGATTTTTTAAAATTCATTATTAAATTTTTAATAAACACACAAAATAATTATTATTTTTATAAATAACTTAAATAATGTTAATTCATGTTATCAGCAAGTAAGCCCTCAATAATAAGAAAGAAAAATGTTTCTGAGAAGGATGGAATGATAAAAACTCATTTTTTCTGTAGCACTTTGCTAAAGAGAGACAAGAATGTCAAATGTGAGAATAGAAAAATCCTAATTTATATAATCTGGATGATTTAACGAATCTAGAGCAAACGTGGCACTAACTATAAAATTTAAACCTCTGGGTCTTTTACGTCAATCAGCTTTTTACTTCATCTTGTAGCATTACTTAGTTATTAAATACTATGGTTACTAAATTTAGTTTTTAACGAATGTTTCAGGGATTAGTCAGTTAGTAAGGTGTCTGGATTATTCCAACAGAGAACTGTTATACACAACGGCAGGAGTGCTTGTTAATCTAATGGCAGACTGGGATAAGAGATTAGCGTTTAAAGAAAATAATGGAATTCAAAGGTCAGATAAAAGTAAAAAATAAATTCTTTACAACAAATGTATCATTTCCTACTATTTAATTACCAATATCTATTACTGTATGAGATTGATTGGATTTTGGGAGCAAATATAGGTAAAAATGTGCTTGGCACACCACATATAAAAATTTACACATCTATTTAGATGTGTTGATTGAGGATTGAGGATAAATATATTTATATTTATCCTCAATTTAAAAAACAATATACTAAAGTAATTGAAGTGCAGTCCTGGTCTATTAATATAACCAAGACTGACTAGATACTAATACAAAAAATACAAATCAAAGCAAAATATAATTATTAATAAAGGCATAAAAATGGCATGTCATCAATTCAGGTAATAATAATATTAAGTGGTAAATTGTAAATGTATACAGGTTAATATCAGTACTTGCAAGAGAGGGTGAAAAAGACTGGAGATTAGCAAGTCTAATATGTCAGGCACTGTGGAATTTTTGCATTGATTCTACACACCTATATGCAGCACTTGGAGTACAATCAACTAATCATCTTTTAACAGTTCTTGTTGATTTAATAGGTAAGTTAACATTTTATACAAGCAGTAATAATAAAAATAATAATGCCCATTCAGAGCCTTGCGGCTCATCAAGGATAACCCAAGCGGGAAACACCTCAGGAGATAGAGGCAACCAAGAAAAGCCAAAATGAGCCCAAAGAATAAAAGAAAAAAATGACATTAACTTTAATTCTTTCAAACAAAATCGTTTGATTTTTTTACCTTCTAAAGTGAGTTTCACATCATTGGGTTTTACTACACATAATACAACAACTTAAAAGGTAATGAGCATCTTAGGATCAGCATGATTTTATAATATTTTAGCTTTTATTAGATCAATAAACTTTCCTAATAGAATAAATATAACAAAAACTATAGAGACTTTATTGATAATGTAAGTTAGACTAAAGTGTAATCCCTTCCCCTGACCAAGTCATCAACTAACAAGTACAAATTTCTCAGATGAAACTGGTAGCACACCCGAAAAAATTGGATTCGCTATGCTCATCCTCCCAGCTTTGGACTCCCTTCGCCCATCCTCAGAATATACAATTTGCCAAATTTTACACTGCAGCATGTCTTCCAACTTGCTTCGCTCGTACTTAGATAGTAAATGCATCAGTTTTGACTGACCACGCTCAATGCTGCTTAACAAAGATCATGGATATACTAGTCATATTGAAACAACACTTAGTGTAATTATTTATTACGTAAAGGTATATACTTGTACCAAATTTCAACTCAATTTCAACTAAATTTCAAACAAGTCATTTGATTAAAAAATGAACTAATGCTGATAATGAGATGAAACTTGGCACATATGTTAGTCTTATACATGGCTACATGGGTGCTAAATCTCAATCCGATCGCATCATGTTTTTGCGTTTTATGATTTTTTGAAATTTTGCTGAGACATTATAGCAGGTTAATGATGTCATAAATAAATTATTTTCCGAATAGCACAACTACAGCGGGAGACTGATTTTTGTACAAAGTTTCAACTCTCTAGCATAAATACATTAGGAGCTAATAACAGACACACACACACATATAGACAGATAAATTTGTGAAAACCACTCAGGAGATCTTAAAAACACCTGAAACGGATGACTCCAGTGACATCCTGGTAACGGCTTTCATTACAATCACAATAATTTTCTTATATACCTATGGTATAAATGAAGAAAAGTAAAATGGGAATGCTGTATTAAAAAAAGTATTTAACAATTTAAAAGTATACTAAAATATATCCATATGTAGGAACATACTTTTGTGCAACATCATACTCATAAAAAAACAAGAGGCCTTTGGCCTCTTGGCTATGCAGTGTACCTCTTGGCCACATTGCGGGGACATGGTTGTTGTCCAATATCAGTTTGTCGTATTACTAATTATTGCAAGTGGCATACTCCCACTATATAAGCAAATTTCTAAATGTATTAGTCAATACAACGTGATTTGTTGACATTATGTTATATAAGTCAATTGATAAAATAATAACTAATGCTGATAATAAAGTTTAACTTTGTTTATTTGTAAACCATACATAGTTGTATATAAAAAAATGTTTCGTTGTTTCATGATTTTTTAAAATCTATACTGAGTCATTATACCTATTTAATGAAGTTAAACACATTTCATAAACAATAGGGTTCAGGACATTAATAAGGTTGATTTTTATAGCAAGTATTCCAATCCAGAAAAGTATTCGAAAGTTATCTTGTGTTATACATTCATACACACACACAAATACATATATATATATAATATTATTAGTATTAGTCTCCATTCTATAAGCGATTGTAATTAATAGACACTGGATGGGACGAAATAATTAAACTACCACTTCTCTAAATGACTATATTTCGCCTGGGAGCAGGCGAAATATAGTCATTTAGAGAAGTGGTAGTTTAATTATTTTGTCCCATCCAGTCTATCAATTACATATATATTATATATATATATATATATATATATATTATATATATAATATATATATATATATATATATATATATATATATATATGAAATTCGTTATAAAATCAATTTCAGTGGTTATTGTAATGGTACATTTTGAACTAGTTAATTTTAACTAACTTCTAACTAATGCTTCAGTTATTTAAGGTATTAGAAATCAAATATTATGGGTATATATTATAATCATAATATATATATTATATATTATAGTTGCATAATTTCAAATAAAATTATGCTAAGGTATTTTATTACAGATGAAGAAAGGTTATGGGGAGTTGCTGAGGGAAACTCACTGCCAGATAATTTAGCTGAAAATCCAGATTACAGAAATTGGGAACAATTTGCAACAGTAGCCACAAATCTTTTAGAGAAAATAGAAGAATATCTCGACACACTTCAGGCATTTGCACAGATCTGAACCACATTCTTCATTATGAAAAACTCAAACATTGTAAACCACAAAGTTGCTCCAAAGAATAATTTCATTTTTATCGGCATCCAAAATAAAGTTTTAAAGAAGAAATACTGTAATAATAATGCATTATTTTATTCACCTACCAATCACTAGAGTCCTAGGCTCAGCAATAATAAAAGTGTAAGCCTGCATGTAGGTATATACATATAAATGTACATACATTGATATTAAATACAACTTAAAAATATTAATTTTTGAACACTTGGCGAGTTTACATTCCATAATGGATGATGATGCCTGTTTAGAGCCATGCGGCTCATCAGGGATAACACCTGCAGGAACTACACCAGGTGGTAGTGGCAACCGCTACACACCAAGTCTATTCTAAAGTTGGCGACAATTTATTTGAACAATAATTTTATATAAACTGAGTAATTACCACTACATATGCTCTGCGCAATATGTTTGCAGTTACCATGGCAGAACTGCTTAGTAACATCACTGTATTAAGGTAAGCTTTATTAAATAAAAACAACTTACAATACTTATTTTAAAATGAAAGCTCAATATCGTTATTTAAAGTTTGACTTCTTAAAGAATTTGTTTTTGTGGACCCATGTGGTGTCAAAGGTATAAAGCATCAGCATAAATATTGGTCTTTTAACAACCTTGACCACGAAGGCAGCTCCTTACTCCATAAATGATATTTTAATTATCTCCCTCCAAAAATATGTTCAGTTTTTACTTGTTACCTAGAGTTAATTAGTTACCTAAGTTGCTAGGTAACATAACATCAATGGATGATGACATCTAAGTAATCAGGAAATTAATGTCAGAAGTACAAAGATAAGTGGTCCCAAAGGGGCCACAGAAAGCCTAACAAGCCTGCTCAGTAAGGCTAGGTGATCGTTAAATGATTCAAATGATACATTGCAAAACGCCCTACTATAACAAGTGATAATAAAATAAATAATACAAAAAAAAACAACCAATACACAAGGCCCCTGTTTAAAAATTTACTTTATTGTATTGGGTTGTACTAGTTTTTCTATTGCTTGATATTTAATTTTATCATCAAATACATGGCTGTCATGTAAATCATTTTCTGATGAAAATTTGCTAATGGTGTGGTTTAATCTAGTTCTAATTCAAGGCTAATTTCATTTCCTACCTCACATTATTTCCCCACATTGTCAACTGATTATAACCGTGTGTTATACTACAGTTGACATTACTTTGTACACATGCGGGGTCTGGCAGGGGGTTACACTCCCTTGGGGGTTCAACCCCAACTGTCCACAAGGTGTTTTTAACCTAGAGTTAAGACTCTACCCTAATAAAAAAATGAGTTCATTTTCAGGGTTCGAACCCTGTGTTCAATCCCATTCAAACGACAACTGCCGGATGGTTAAACCCCATAGGGGATTGAACCCCCTGCCAAACCCTGCATGTGAACAAAGTATATAATAGCTATAATTAGTACGTTCACACACACACTCTAGATTCGCGGATCGTATAGAATACGTATGCAATACAGTCAACGAACTTCACAGTTCTTACAGCGTATTTGTTTAGTCGATCGAGTGAGATTACGTGATAACTTATCCCGCCAAAACATGGCGTCTGTTATAGTGAAGGTTCACTTTTGGTTATAAGAAAGTTTAAAACAAAAGTATATTAAATTAAATTGTGATTTCTTTGCATAATAATAAAGTTACACTAAAAAAATGATATTCCAAAAGTTATTTGATCAAAAACGGTAATATAAAAGTGATATAATATGAAATAAAAGTTTGACGAGAAGGTTATCCGTTAAATACGATCATCTCTTAAGCATACAGCGTATCGTGGTATCCATTTAGATTCCATCTCCCTGGTTCTAGCGTATGCGATCGGATCCCCTCCGCATGGTTCATACAGCTTAAATTACCGTATTCAGAGATCGTATTCTATACGATCCGCGGATCTAGAGTGTGTGTGAACGTACACATTGACACCTCTTGCTTAATGACAGCCACACTGACCAGCAATTGTCTGGCTAAACAAATGGACTAAAGCAGGTCTATCTCACCTATAGGGGAAAATGCCCAGGGGCAACATTGTCCTAAACCCACTTTGCTTTTATTTTTACATTAATTATATGTGTAGAGTAAATGAACGCTATCAGGCAAATCACATATGTAATTACTCATAGGTAACACATGTAAATAGAGTTACCGTTTATTCATTCAAACATGAAAAGGCACACGGTCATTCAAATTACAAAAATGGAAGCAATGAGATCAAGTTTTTTGTAAGAAAATTAATTTAAAACTCACCTCTATCCTAGTCTTATGTCTCTACCCACCTTTATAATCATTTTTCCTTTGAAGATATGAACCAAATTAAACATTGATAAAGGCACGAAACAAAATAATTCACATCTTAACAATTGATTTAAACAAAATAATTAATAACCGGAAACTGTACACCGAACACCCGACGGATTTAAAAAACGCGGATACGAGAACAAGCTTTTTCTTTTTCTCTTTTATTTGTTAATAACTTAATAGTTTTCATAGCACTTTCTTTTTTTAATTTTTGATAAAACTTTTGTATTTATATGTAATCAAATATATAAGTTGGTAAATATAGTATATTAAATATAAATAAGGTGACTCCATAAAACCTATAATAAGCACATAAGCAGGTATAATTATATAGCATGAGCATTCAAGAGACTAAACTCTTAGTTAATAGAGCTCAGAGCTAACTACATATTACTTTCGCGAATACTCAATCATCTTCGCCAATAATAAATAATAATAAATTTAAGGAGTTTACTTTTCCAACTTACTAAATTTACCAGGTTTTGGTCCCAGAGGTCTGTGGTAAAGTTATCTAAAAAGACTAATAAGTCTTTTTTGTTAACTTTAGTCTGAGCCATAGACAAGGGTCTTGAGCTCGTAGCAGCCACATTGCGACAGCCCCTCGGGGCCTCGGGCCGCTTTGAGACTCGGAGACTATTGACCTCAGCCACATTATTGCGTTCACATTGTTGTGCTATGGTATTTATTGGTATTTTGCCAAGTAATTGGCGTATTTTTAATATTTGGATAGGTTTGGAGACACTTCGCTAAGAAGGCGAGGGGTATATCGGCTCGATAATATTCATGGTCCCTCGAGATGTTAATTCATCTCTGAGCTATAAGCCTATATGAATTCTTGGGTATAATTACCCGAGAATTCATATAGGCTTATACCAGATAGTAAATAGCAGAAGTGACAGTATTAAACGCTTCAAAATCTGGCGATAACATGTTTCAAAGCGTATACTTTCAAAAAAGGTAAAAGTCTTTTTTCGACCAACTATTAGAACTCCAGCGAGTTCGAAGCCAACAACATATTTTTAGTTATAACAACTAAACGTGGTATTCTATTTTGGAAACTCAAGAAGTTAAATTAGAGTACTCAATAATGTAAGCAGTTAAGATCAGATTAAGGTAAGATCTAATACATAAAGAATAACCTGCACTCTGTACTTTGCTGCAGTACGACGAGTCTAGCCGCAAATATTCAATTAGGCGATAAATGTATGAGAGGCTATGGCTAACAGTAGAATGCCTGTATATCTCATGCCTGACATACAGGTATTCCAGCCGAGTATTGTAGTTATAGTTCGTGAATTGTCGAGTCGACTATTAGATTGGCAAAGGTCTAAATCAAATAAACGTTTAACTGTAGAATATACTCCTCTAAGGAAACAGGTTCCTAAAGAAGCGCAAAGATAGTAAAAGAAAAGTTCCTTTTCTTTTGGTAGCTATTAAATCTTTATATTTAAAATAGATTTAAAAATTTGTATTTGACAATTTACTTTGTATCTGAAAGAGAGTCTGAAATTGAAACTGTATTTAGTTGGGTGAGAGAGGGTAACAGGGAAGTGAGATCTTGTTTGGTGGCCCTGACTGACACTACTCGCGGCTAGTCTTATTCCAATCCGACTCCTTTCACCTTCGTCATAAGCACATGGATAATTCTGACAGGTAACTGCCGCATTCGTCGCATAGTTTACTATGTTTTTTTTTGTTAATATTTAAAACCTATTGTACGTGTCACCACTAGAGTGCCTTTATGGAAGTTTTATATCAACAAACCTATACGGTACCAACTATTATGATTGCTGCCACCTTTATAATTATGTGTTTATAGATTATAAGAGAAAGAGATTACTATAGAAAGAGGATTACTTTCTACTACAATTATTTGGAGTTGAGAGTAATTTAGAAAGAGAATTTCAGTTGTTTTTTAAATTGTCATAATTTTGTTTCAATATGGTTGCAATATAGTGTGAACGTATGCTTCCTTGTCCTCTGTCTGGAGCTAAAGAAGCAACATATACTTCACAATTAAATTATTGTATCATTGTATCAAAGAAATATTGATGAATGAATAATTATATACAGCGTTTTCTATATATATATATATATATATATATATATATATATATATATATATATATATATATATATATATATATATATATATATATATATTATATATATATATATATATATATATATATATATATATATATATATAAATATACACATATTTGTGTTTGTCTAACAGAGCATTTCAGATGCACTAACATAAATCCTTAAAATAATAGAGAAAACATGGTGCTAAACTTTCGAAAATTATCTTTATTCCCAGTAATATGACTTTTGCGAGTTCGGTAACTATTACCCAAATATGACAATTTTTTAAACACTTTTAGTAGCTTTAAAAAGTTAAATTAGAGCATATTGTAATATTGCTTATTTTGGAAATCGCATTGAATCTCAAGATAATTGATACAAATATCACCAGGATTTGTTAAATTTTTATCAAGCGTAGATTACGTTTGTTTGACATTTGACATGTATCATAGATTTATTTCTCATTGTTAGATTGATTGACATATATTTGTGTTAAAACCCACATGAATGAAATATTTTTTGACAAAAATCCAGGGATTTATTTTTCCCTGGACTGATTTGATAAATAAATAAATGGATGGGATTTATTTTTCCATTGATTATGTTTAAAGTGCAATTTGGTAGAATCAGATGTGTAGTACAATCTATATTAATAGAAGTATAGACGTAGGCAAAGGCAAAGGCCCTTCATTTGGCCCTTACAGTAATTGTAATAGTAGTAACAATAGGAGTTTAATACTAAAATGAAAATGTGACACACAAAGTGCGTATTTAATCAATTTTTCCCGGAGTTAAATTTTAAGCAATATTTATTTTATGATATACCATACATTTTACATTTTTCAGTGCAATCAGCCTTTATGAGTTTTCTATACCCAATAATAATTTCTCTCAAAATATATGGATAGTAAAAAAAATTCTGGCGCGGTGGTCCGCATGTCGGGCGAATTTCCTTTGGATGCGTGTTTCCGTGCCTTTTACATTGTATAAGTTTACAACTAATAAATAAATAATTCCAGCGCGGTGGTCCGCTGTCGGGCGAATTTCATTTAGAATGCGTGTTTCCGTGCTAAACAACCCATATCTTGCTTATGCAAGAACCATGCCCATTGCGTGGTTCCGGTTCATGCTGTCAAGCACTGCTCGTAACTCATTTTGTCTGTATTTTCCAAAGGAAATGCGCATAATTATCTAGTTGGTTGTACAAAACTATGCCTCTAAAATTAAAAGTACGCACTATTATTTGCACTAGTTTAAAGCTTAGTTACTTATCTTTAAGCTTAGTCAGTTATCTTTAAAGGTTTTAGCGCATTTCCTTTGGAAAATACAGACAAAATGAGTTACGAGCAGTGCTTGACAGCATGAACCGGAACCACGCAATGGGCATGGTTCTTGCATAAGCAAGATATGGGTTGTTTAGCACGGAAACACGCATTCTAAATGAAATTCGCCCGACAGCGGACCACCGCGCCGGAATTATTTATTTATTAGTTGTAAACTTATACAATGTAAAAGGCACGGAAACACGCATCCAAAAGAAATTCGCCCGACATGCGGACCACCGCGCGCCAGAATTATTTTCTAGTTGTAAACTTATATTAGGTAAAAAAACGGTAAAAAATTATTGTCCCTACTAGGATTTGAACCCAGGTACTCTGGGTTTGAGTGCTCGCATCCAAAGGAAATTCGCCCGACATGCGGATCACCGCGCCAGTATTATTTCTAGTTGTAAACTTATATTAGGTAAAAAAACGGTAAAAAATTATTGTCCCTACTAGGATTTGAACCCAGGTACTCTGGGTTTGAGTGCTCGCATCCAAAGGAAATTCACCCCGACATGCGGATCACCGCGCAGTATTATTTTCTAGTTGTAAACTTTTATTAAGTAAAAAAAAAACGATAAAAAATTATCGACCCTTCCAGGATGTGAACCCAGGTACTCTGGGTTTTGAGTGGTCGTATTGACTCCGCAGCACTGGCATTCAACTCAGAGGCCCAAAAAACATTGAAAACGACACCCTACTCGAAATTTAATTTTCAACGACCGTAATTTTGGTTTTCTATTCTTTTTGTGGTTTTTTCGACTTTTTGGTCACTTAGAGTGGTCGTATCGACTTCGGACCGGTTTCATTCGATTCAGCGCCCAAAATTACATAGAAAACGACACCCTACTCGAAATTTATTTTTTATCGACCTAAATTTTGGTTTTTGGTAATTTACAATGGTTTTTTCGATTTTTAGGTCATTTAGAGTGGTCGTATCGACTTCGGACCGGTTTTATTCAATTCAGCGTCTCAAAAAACATAACTATTGACCTTTTTCGCGGCAAAAAATATTAACCCTGAATTTTGCCGATTTTTTGAAAATTTTGCTGACTCAGCAAACCGGGTTAATGACGTCACAAAAACCTGGTTTTCAATAGGGTTCGTGTCCTTTTCAAGGTTGATTTTTGTACTAAGTTTGGTTAAAAAATATTAATCCGTTCGAAAGATAGAGTGTTTACAAGAAAGTGTCTAGAAATACATATGTATATATAATATATATATATATATATACATATATATATATATATATATATATATATATATATATATATATATATATATATATATATATATTATATATATTATAAAGTCTCGCGAAACTTATTTTTCGTCATTAGGGACCTCTGAAACGGATTTGTGTCGTGGTCCGAGGTTCAAATTCCGCCATGACGCCTATCCCATTAGGCGAATTTCCAAAGGAAATTCGCTAAAAGAGTAATTGGGTTTCTACAGACAATAATAATATCTCTCTAAATATGGGAATAAAATAGTGTAAAAAGTAGGTAATTAGTTTCTATGAATTTCACAATATAATTTGTTTCATCTCATAACGCGTTTTAAGGACAATATGTATGTAGTAGATTTAATCGTAGCTCATAATATACGCAATCTAGAATAAACCCGAGATTTCATTGTTCTTATCTTTATTTTTAAGAAATAAATTTCCAGATCTCGGATGTACATAATCCAACATTTATTTTCAAGGCATTTACTAAGCTTGTCAAACAATTGTAATAACTCGACAATTTGTTGTCAACGTGATAGATAAACCCCATTTAAAAAATTAATAAAACACTTTAATGCATTTAAAACAATAAAATAGTCGTTTAAAACTATTTAATTACTTCCAAAAATATCAAACGATACTTCAAGGCAAACGTGAATATGCCCTTGATTAAAAAAGAATACAGAGAAAGAATTTTTTTACAAAAAACTAATAGTATGAGATTTCTGATGAGATTTTTAGTTTTTTCGATTTAATACATATTCATAATTAATTCCATGAATACACTAAAAATTCTAGGAATAATATGGTCCTTAAAACATTTTTCCGCGTTTTATAAATTTTTGAAATGTTTATTGAGTAATTATCGCTAATTAATAATTATACCAGCCGTGTGCTATTATACTATAGCACACGGTTGTAATCACTTGACAACGTAGGAAAATAGTTTTGAGAAACTAATGAGGTTGATCCGTTTTGAAATTGTGGGCGAGGTTTAACATCCAAGACAAAGTGGCTCCCTCGCATTATTTTCCCACGCTATCAACTGATTATAACACTAAATGTATTACACTAAATACTATTATACCATTATTCTATTAAAATGAAATTATGCCAATGAAAATCAATACCACTACATTTATACCAATTGGAATCATTGGAGCGGTCGATTTTTTGTCCTTTACAATCCATTTTTTGCTTAAAATTCTGTTTATGCTTTATGACTTAAGCTGTTACTCAATTGTTAAGCACTTCTCGTACCTCATTATTTCTGTAATTTTCAAAAGAAATGCGCTAAAACCTTTAAGGATAAACTCTAAGAGAGCTTTAAACTAGTGCAAATCATGGTGTGCCTCTCAATTATAGAGGCATAATTTTGCATAACCAACAGGATAATTATGCGCATTTCCTAAGGAATAAACAGAAAAAATGAGTTACTGCTCAAGTTTTAACGCATTTAAGCAAGAAATGGATTGTTAAGCACGGTAACCCAGTCTTAAGAAAATTCGCCTGAAATGAGAACCATCACGACAGAATTTTCATACTGTAGGTAATGGGACATGTATTGTGTGAATTATACATTTTGATACCTCCTGAGCATTTTAACTTTTTTTTTCCTTATTCATATTATAGGTATATAGAAAAAGTATTATGTTTGCAAAAAATGCGAAACCGGGATGTCACCGGAGTTATCCGTTTCAGGTATTTTTAAGGCCTCCTGAGAGGTTTTTGCAAAGTTGAATGTCTGCATGCGTGTGTTTGTGTGTTATCATAGTAACGCCCAGAGTATTTATGTTTAAGAGTTGAAACTTTGTACAATAATTAGTATACTGCTGTAGTTTTACTATTCTAAAAATAATTAAATTTTAATTAATTCGGGTTTATGACGTCATTAACCCCCAATAATGACTCAGCAAATATTTCAAAAAATCATAAAACGCAGAAATATAATGCGATCAGATTGAGATTTGGCACGCATATAGCCATTTATAAGGCTAACTTATGATCCAAGTTTCATCTCATTATTAGCATTAGTTCAAATTTTATCAAATGAATGGTGTTTTAAATTTATTAAGCTTAAATAAATATAATTATAAATTGAATAATATTAATTAAATTATATAAAAAAATAAAATTAAAAAAATTAAAAAAAAAAAACAGAAAATACTCCAATTAAGTTGAAATTTGGTACAAGTGTATACTATTTTGTAATAAATAAATACACAAAGATTCGTTTAATTTAATTCAATATGACAAGTATATCTATGATTTTTGTTGGATCATAAAATAAAAGTGCTGTATGGGTGACCGCTGAGGATGAAACGAATGTATTTAATATCTCAGGACGAGCGAAGCGAGTCCAAAGTAGGAAGGATGAGGATGAGTATAGCGAATCCGATGTGACGAGGAAAAGATCCGAGGTACCACGTTCCCGATTTTTTAACTTATTTGTCTGTCTCCATGTGTGTGAGTACTTTTCCATGATATCTAAATAAACTTTTTGTTCAAGTAATGATTCCTGGTGGAAGTTTTGGAGGAGGAGAAGACACGTTGTTGCATTGCTAGCATTCTTTGGATTCTTCAATGTTTACTCCTTAAGAGTCAACTTGAGTGTAGCTATTGTAGCAATAACATCACCTAATATAGTAACTCTTGAAAATTCAACGATAATTGAGGTAAATTTGAATATCTATTTTTTGAAATATTAGCAATGAAGAATCGATTGTCTATATAATATATATATATATATATATATATATATATATATATATATATATATATATATATATATATATATATATATATATATATATATATATATATATATAGATTGATTTTGCCAGAATCTGTTCCTAAATAATATAATATAGGGTATAGAGATAAGTAGCATTCTTATTACAGCGATTGTTGAGTTCGGAATCTACTTAATTAATCATGATTATATAGCTTAAAGTAATCATTATTAATACATTATTTTACTTAAAGCACTTATAGGACAAAATAGTCATCTTCTAAGCCTCATCGATATCCGTTTTAAAATGAAGTGGTTTACTGTAACGTATTGATAAAAAATAGTCACCTAGTAAAGCGGGTTTAATGATTAGGCTAGGAATCTTCATAAATAATGGATATAATTTTTAAATAAATTGATTAGTAACTTTGTTTAAAATTGGTTTAATTTACTAAAGGACTTGTGTTTTGGCATGACACCATTTTTTATTGAAACAATTATATCTTAAAAATGTTTTTATAAAGCTATGCAAATATATTTGTATGTTAGTAATCAATAAATATTTGTTATTTATTGATAGAAATCTCAAAGAAAGAAGAGGAACGGACGGTTATTAACGCAACGGTATAGATAATTAAGTATTTCTAGAATTACAAAAGTAATTACTAAAGTAATTACTTTAAACAAAGAACTTTCTTGCTGTTATAGCTGTTAACAACTTATATTTTTTGTAGTCCTCAAAGGAGTAATTAATTTTTTTATGGATAAATAAACTATATGACGAGCGAAACTCGGGTATCACTGCTAGTTATATCATAAACTGCAGTGTTTTTGACTTTTAATGCGTTAGAAATAAATAAATATTATAGTCTCGATTAATTGGATCGAACATTGACATTAACAAACTCCGTAGGGTTGTCACTTAAATATAAATAATTTAGAATAAATTATTTTTAGCTTAATGAGATTAAATAATTATTGATAAATTAAAATAAAAATAAAATAAATTGTAGATTTAATACAGTAGACCTAGAAATTACTGTTATCAGTTGTTAAACCTAGATCATGTACAGGGTGTTTCATATAAAGTGAAGTGTCCCCCTAAGAAGGAGGTAATAGTAATAAAATAGTACTCCTCAAAGGGAACAAAAAATGTTTTATAATATACACCCCGATCTCCAACTGTTTTCCCACAAGGTAAAATTTAATACTTTAAAAAACTATTTGACCTCACATCATAAAATTGTTAATAGCGTTTAAACTGTTCAAGCTAGATAGGTGAAATTAGTCTCGTTGGAAATCTGAGTAAATTTCCTTAAGGACGAACTATTAACTATGTCAAATATTTTAGAACTACTGCCCAAAAATTTTATGGAATTTTTATGTTAGGACATTAGAGGAAGAAAGAGATGAGCAAACGTTTAGCCAAGAACGGAAAAAACCTCCCTTATGATTGCCCTTTAAGAAAATCCAAATTTATTTATACATTCAATAGTCAAAAATATAAGCTATTGCTGCTAGAAGTTGCAAAAACTGATAATTTTTGTCGTATAATAGTGAAAACAATGTGTTATTTTAACAAAATATTTTTTGCCGAAAGTGAACTAATAATAAGCTATTTAAACTCTAGGGAGTAAAATAAACATATTTTATTTCTATAAATTTTTCTCTAAAACCACTCTTCCCCCCCCCCGTTTTAGAGATGTTTAATTATTTTGTGTACAATTTAATTAACATTGTAGAGATATGCTAAAATGCCAAAAATTATTAGTTTTTCCAACTTCTAGCAACAATAGCTTAAAATTTTAACTATTGAATGTATAATGAAGTTTGGGTTTCTTAAAAGGCAATCACAAGAGAAGTTCTTTCCGTTCTTGGCTAAACTTTTGCTTATCTCTTACTTCCTCTAAAGCCTAACCATAAATATTCCATAAAATTCAATTTTTGCAAAAAATAATTTTTCATGCAAATTTTTGGGCAGTAGTTCCAAAATATTTGACATAGTTAATAGTCCTTTAGAAAATTTACTCCGATTTCCAACGAACCAATTTCACCTTTCTAGCTTGAACAGTTTAAACGCTATTAACAATTTTATTATGTGAGGTCAAATATATTTTAAAAATATTAAATTTAACCTTGTGGGAAAACAGTTGGAGATCGGGGTTTATATTATAGAACATTTTTTGTTCCCCTTGAGGAGTAATATCACCTCCTTTTTTGGTGGGCACTTTATCTGAAACACCCTGTATATGTGTTCAGTGTTCATGTGTTAAAAATATGCATTTTCGTCATTACTCAAGGGTGGTAGTTCAGTTACATTTAACAAATGTTTAGTAGGTCTACTATATTAGAAATAGTAGAGATTTATTTTAATTAATAAACCGTATATAAAGTTAATAAATGTAACTCAGATAAATAAAAGACATTACTTAATAATACTTTTTAAGATACCTAATTTATTTAATATAAAACTATGCTTTATTTTTTTCAAGGCAAATAAAACATTATATAGTTGGTTAAAATTTAATATTAAAACAGTTATTATCATTAAAGTTTATTATACACAACATACATGAACCTTATAAATATAAGTGCTTATCATCTTCAATGCCTTAGCATAAAAATAGAATTTTTGATATGCATATGCTTAAATTTGATTATTTAAGTTTCTAATGTACATACAAATAAGGACATTTTAAAATTCTTAAAATAAATGTATAATATAGCCTTGTTTTAGGAAGCTCCTAATCATGTTTGGGACTCAAAGCTTCAAGGTGTAGTTTTGAGCTCATTTTTCTACGGATATATTTTCACACAACTTCTCGGAGGATGGTTAGCTGCTAAGTTTGGAGGAGCCAGAATTTACTGCTTTGGGATAGCTACTACCGCATTATGTACGCTTATATCTCCTCCTGTTATCAATACATCAGTATACCTTTTCATTTTTCTACGAATACTAGAAGGATTATTCGAAGTAAGTTTTCATATGTTTGATTGGTAAATAAAAAAATTAAGTATAGACTCGCAGTACATGAACTTAATACAATAATTATATAATTTTAATAATTTACCTTTCTGACTCAGCACCACAAACTGTTTTGAGGAATTTCATTTTGCAGCCAAAATTAAGAAAAGAAAGTTTCGCATCCAGTGATGAAACGAAGATAAGAAAGTAACCATATATTAGAACAATAAGCAAGACAACACAAAAGAAACCCAACAATTATAAAACAATATTGTCATTAAAAAATGTGTTACTTGGCCAAATATTAACGAATAATATTTATAAACAAGAAACTAAAAATGTATACTCTCTCTAAGCGTCTTTAAGCAATATTAATACTTAATAAAGTAAAGCTACTATTAAGCCAGACTGATACGAACCCACTTTTATCCAATCAAATGTAGAATAACTTGAATTCAAAATATAACCGAAGAGCGGCTGTAGTTATGTATCGAACATTATCGATAAACGTCTTAAGTAGTTGGTGCTATGATATCTAATTTATCCCTTTTTGCTTATCATAGGGTGTAACTTATCCTTGCATCCACGCTGTCTGGTCAAGATGGGCTCCGATTTCAGAGCGGGCAGCAATGGCTACTTTTGCATTCTCTGGCAGTTATATTGGTACTGTTGTAACTCTACCGTTATCTGGATACCTGGCAAAAACGTTTGGTTGGCCATCCGTCTTTTATGTAACAGGTAATCACAATATCTTGTAAATACTGTTAGAATTTTTGATAGTTTAGTTTTATCCCGGAAATATACAATCTGTTTCCGCGATAAAATCTGCGTATAAGTATAAACTTAGTTTATTATCAGTTGCGCCTTCAATTTGTTCGTAAAAAGGTTTTCTCGTTTCTTCACTGTTCTTTTCATCAATGTTTGATTTGTTTAAAACTTTCTTTTTCTAGGCATAATTGGTGTAATATGGTGCTTTGCTTGGATAATGATAGTTAAAGACAACCCTGAAGATGATCCTGCTATAACGAAAGAAGAATTGGAGTTCTTAAAAGAAGAATCTGGAGCGGGACGTTCCAATGTGCAAGTAGATTACTTTTTATAATATTGATGGCATTTGTTCATTTGTACTTAATAAAATTCACAAGTACAGGGTACCTCGGTACTTTTCCTACTAACTTGGGACTCGCTTCGCATGTCCTCAGAATGTCACGATAATACAAATTTTATGGTAGTATTACTCTAGTCTCGCCAAGCTCGACCTCAGAATAAGATGGTTATTCAAAGTCAAGGTTGTTATAACTTCGGACACGCTACGTTCGTTCTCAGATTATCATGATTATCTAAAGCTTAAATTAGCATTACTTCAGCCTCGCTACGCTCGTCCGCAGAATTATTAAGTAACCAAATATCCAGGGTGTTATAGTCATAGGTTAACTAAACCTTAGAAAAATAATAGGTAGATAGGCATTCAATCCAATAATACGGGTATTACTTTTATATCATGTTCACAAATGCATTGAATACCCGTGGTCATACTTGAGAGCCAAATTCTTTACTGATACAGTTATTTATGAAAATATTAGCACTACATTTTATCAATGTATCAAATGATTTGATAATTTAAAATTTATGCGGTAAAACGTCATGATTTTAACAAATGTAAACTTTTTCTTATACTTTAGGACTCGCACATAAAAATATATATGTTCGCCAAAAATGTAAAAAAACTAAACGTCGAATAGCAATAGAAATTTCAGTGTTAATTTATTGTATGTTCTGCTGTCTGATAATACGTCAAACGACGAAGTTTTAGGCTGTCAAAGTTTAAAAATTCTAAGTCCATATTTTCAAAATGGCAACCAATGTCAAACTGATATTTTGTGGATCGCTTTACCTCCAATAGATATTTTTTTAAATTTAACACAAATGTACGGATCGGTAAAATTTGAAATATATTTAAACTTTAGATTACTCAGCAAAATAGGTTATTGTGGTCTGATTAATATCATCTTCCGGACGGCACAACTAGACCTAAGAACTCTTTTTTGTGCCAAGTTTCGACTCTCTAGGATAAACACATCGGAAGATATGCCTGACACAGACACACACGCAGAGAGATAGCATAATGAAAACAATCAAAACGTCATGAAAGTATCTAAAACGGATAATTATAATGAAACCTCGGTTTCGGGTTTTTAGGGTGAACACAATACTTTTACTTGTACCTTCGGTAGTAGGTGAAGAAAAGTAAAAGAATATGTTTGTTTTTTATAACAATAGTTTTTTCTATAGAAAAAACGTTTCTTGTTCAAATAATCGATAGTATAAGCCATGCATGAATTTAGAAAACGAGTTAATTTACGGTTGAGAAAGGGTCACTAGTCATAAAATACATATAAACATCATAATAATAAATGGCTTAGTCTATAAAATGAATAATTTTATAGTATATCAAGTAGGCATGATATACTTCAAATTTAACATAATCAGTATATACTATAATATAATTATATATAAATATATATATATATATATATATATATATATTATATATATATAATTATATATATATATATATATATATATATTATAAAAAATAATAAATAACCATTTATTTGCATTAAATATTTACAAGATACATTTTTTTTTAATACTAAGCAACTTACATGCAAAATCGGCAATTAGTCGTGGTGCTCTTTTAAAAGAGAGATTGGATGGTACATCCTAAAACTTAACCTAATTAATAATAATTATTTAAATATTTAATTTTTAGATTATTAAAACTAACACAAATAACTAGTAAGCAACAAATAATAAATAATCTACACATATCATACATATACATACATTATAATTACATTCATTATACACACATACACAATATACATACATAACATACATAATTATATACATTACACATACATACATACATTACATACAAACATACATATATATTACTATATTAATATATATATATAATATATATATATATATATATATTATATATATACAATACACACACATATATATATATATATTACACATACATACACATACACACACAACATACATACATACATACCTACAATACATATGTACATATATACACCCACATACATACACACTATATATATATTTGTTAAATTAATTTTGTAATAAACCTTTTTTGTAAATTTGACCCATCCTTGCCCATTCCTGTCTATCTTTGGCTACCCTCTGCCACGTCTCCTCTCCACAGATCCTTTTCATTTCTTCATCCCATCTTACTATAGGCCTTCCTCTACTTCTCCTTCTTTCTCTTGGGTACCATTGTATTAGTTTCTTACTCCACCTTCCATCCTCAGTCCTTACTATGTGTCCTGTCCAACCCCATTTCCTCTCACTAATAATACCAACAATATCTTCTAAACCTGTCTTCTTTCTTACCCATTCGTTAGTTTTCCTTTCTCTTCTACTTATCCTTAGCATACACCTTTTCATACTCCTTTGAGCTACTCTCATCTTCTGTATTACACTGTGATTTATAACCCAAGTCTCCGCTCCATATATCATTACAGGTAACACACACATGTTATATAACCTTTTCTTCCACACCATGTCCACATCCGATCTAAAAAGGTGCATGTACTTATTAAAACTGGCCCAACCTAATGATATTCTTCTCCTAAACTCTCTTTCTTCTCCATCTCCTTTACTTGATATTATCTGACCTAGGTAGATGTACTGTTCAACTTCTTCCACCGTGTCTTCTCCGACTGATAGCTCAATGTTTCCTTTGGTATTAAATGACATAAACTTCGACTTCGCAGGATTAATTTTTAAACCTATTTTACTGCATTTTTCCATTAGTTCATTTAACATGATTTTCGCCTCTTGCACATTCTTACATATCAAAACATAGTCGTCTACAAAGCCATTCTATTGAGCCACTCCCATTTTATATTGATCCCATATCCTTGCCAATCCAGCTCGTTGCGTTATGTTCCAGGGAACCCACAAAGGTTTTACATGAACTGACGTCTCCTTGCCTTGTTCCTCTGAGCACACGGATAACTTTCTTTCTTTTTCCAAGCTTTATTTGCAAGTTGGTGTCATTAAATATGTAACAAAATATATCAATTATTTCCTCTTCAACTTGATCCTTAACTAAGGACTCAATAATTTTACTTCTAAGTATGCTGTCATAAGCCTTCTCGAAATCAACATATATAATAATTAACTCAAACTTATATTCCTGTGCACTTCTTATTATTTGCTTAACAGTTAATATGTTATCTAGAGTGATAACATTATATAATTATATATAATATAAATTATATATTATATATATATTTTATTAAATTATTAATAATATATATATATATATATATATATATATATTAAATATTATATATATATATAATATATATATATATATATAATATATATATATATATATATATATATTATATATATTAATTCACGATTATGTTTAATAGTACACGAATTGTTTCTTATTTTCAGAACGGACATCATGGAAAGAAATATTAAATCAGCTCCTGTCTGGGCTATTGTCTGTGCCCACTTTTGTGAAAATTGGGGCTTTTATACCTTGTTGACACAGCTACCGACATTCATGAAAGGTATTTTAAGTTTTATTGTTTATTTTACAGTGCTTATTCAGGTTATTCAAGAAGAAACACAGTTCAAATAATTATTCTCTGAGTAAATATATTGTCGTCTTTTTAGGTGTCAAAAAAAAATTGTTTTCGTTTCCCAGAACAAATATTATATTTTTAATAATGTCATAATTATATAATTATATGATTTCTATAAAAATATTATTCAATGCTCAAATAATGGTTTATTGCCCATTATATGTTTAACAAAAAATGTCAAATTTCATTGAATTAAGGCATGCCAAAAATGTGGACTATCAAAGAATACACGATTTGTGACGTAAACCCGGGATATACGTGATTATGGCTTTATATCCAATTACTTATTTCAGATACTTTGGATTTCGATATTAAAAAAGCAGGGTTGCTGTCATCATTGCCGTACTTAGTCATGAGTATAACGTTACAGGGAGCTGGAAGAATTGCAGATATTCTTTGTAACAGACAAATCTTTTCTCGAACTAATGTAAGTTATTAAATTATGTTTAGTGTTTACCAGTGGCTGTTATTTATTTAAATTTTATTTTAAAACCACGCGACATTAATTCATGTTTATTCATTCAACATAGATCAAAGGTTATTTTATGTTAGTTAAACTTCATAATTAGATGCAGGCATAAAGATTGACAATTATTCAGTTGAACTACACATATCTAAGGCAAACCTTGGATTTGCATCTATGTCAAAACATCTGTAATACATTAATGTAAAATGTTATGACGTCTTAATAGCATGATATTTTGTATCGTATTCTTTATGGAAAAAAATAACATGCTATGCAAATATTTTAATTGACACTCTCGAACTCATATGGAAAGATGCTACTTATACTATATACTCGTGTGATTAGATCTTCTGTACTAAACTATTTTTTAGGGCATTTTTTAAGTTTTAGTCATACCTACTCTCTATTACAAATAATTAGTGGCTTATAACACGCCTTTTTTAGCGCTAATTTTCCTTTGGGAAA
>JACMZG010000008.1:32418156-32442360 GCA_018340805.1 Microvelia longipes | reverse complement strand
TCAGTAAAAAGGGGATATATTAAAACTTTTTGATTTTAGTTGTACATTTAGTTAACATATTATTTCATTCCTAATTTTTAAATATTTTTTCTTAAATTTCGTTTGGGGAGGGCAAACTTTATAGAGAGACCAAACCGTAGTCCCGGCGATGAACATTTGAGCTTAAAAGGGTTATTCCTAAGGAAAAGACTCCACCCTAAGTTTACAAAAAACATTATATTTATTACTTTTATCTATCTTTTCAATAATAAACTATAAATAAGGGTAATATAATCATTGTAAATAATATTATAATTTTCTTCTTTAGTTTTTAAGCAGTGGAAAATGTTTTACAAAAATGCCAATTCAACTTTCAACGTTCCAGCCCTTAAAGATCCAAAATAATTCTGCCGCGGTGGTCCGCATGTCGGGCGAATTTTCTTTGGATGCGTGTTTCCGTGCTTAACAATAATCCTGGTGAGAATGATAATTTTTTATAGTTTTTTACATTATATAAGTTTACTAAATAATTCTGGCGCTGTAGTCCGCTGTCGGGGGAATTCCATTTAAAATGCGTTTTTCCGTGCTTAGGGTTCCGTTTCATGCTTTAGAACCAAAGCAGTTACTCCATTGTCAAGCACTGCTTTTAACTCATTTTGTCTGTATTTTTCAAAGGAAATTCGCATAATTATCCTGTTGGTTATACAAAACTATGCCTCTAAAATTAGAAGTACGCACTATTATTTGCACTAGTTTAAAGCATTGTTACTTATCTTTATGCTTAGTCAGTTATATTTAAAGGTTTTAGCGCATTTCCTTTAAAAAATACAGTCAAAAATAGTTACGAGCAGTGCTTGACAATGGAGTAACTGCTTAGGTTTTAAAGCATGAACCGGAACCTTCAGCAAGAAATGGATTGTTAGGCACGGAGACACGCATTCTAAATTAAATTTAGCCGACAGCAGAACAGTCGTTCCAACCAGGAATGTTGTTAAGCACGGAAACACGCATCCAAAGGACATTCCCCTGACATACGGACCACCACGCCAAAATCATTTTGTAGTTGTAAACTTATATTATGTAAAAAAACGATAAAAATTGTCGTCCCTACCAGGATTGTTGTTAAGCACGGAAACACGCATCCAAAAGGAAATTTGCCCGACATGCAGAACACCGCGCCAGAATTATTTTGTAGTCATAAACTTATTTTATGCTAAAAAGCGATAAAAAATTATCGTTCTAAACAGGATTTGAACCCAGGTACCCTGAGTTTGAGTGCTCGTATGGACGCCGGACGACTGTCATTCAACTCACAGGCCCCAAAAACATGGAAAACGACTCCCCACTTGAATTGTGTTCAAAACTTAGGACGCCGGACCACTGTCATTCAACTCACAGGCCCCAAAAACATGGAAAACAACTCCCCACTTGAATTGAGGTCAAAACTTAAGTTTTGACAGAGATCTGGAACGACCACTGTTTTTTTGAATTTTGGTCACTTATAGTGACCAAAGCCTTATCGACTTTAGATTAAATTTATTCGATTCGCCATCCAAACATACATAGAAAACGTCACCCTACTAGAAACTTAATTTTCGACGACCGTCATTTTGGTTTTCGGTAATTGTTTGTGGTTTTTTCGACTTTTTACTCACTAAGTGTGGTCGTACTGACTTCGGACCGGTTTGATTTGATTCAGTGCCCAAAAATACATAGAAATCCACACCCTACTCGAAATTTTTTTTTATCGTCCTAACATTTGGTTGTCGGTAAGTTACAATGGTTTTTTCGACTTTTTAGTCACTTAGAGTGGTCGTATAGACTTCGGACCGGTTTAATTTAATTCAGCGTCTTAAAAAACACAAATATTGACCATTTTCGCGGCAAAAAATATTAAACCTGAATTTGCTGAGTTTTTGAAAATTTCGCTAACTCAGCAAACCGGGGTTAATGACGTCACAAAAACCTGGTTTTTCAATAGAGTTCGTGTCCTCCCACAGGTTGTTTTTGTACTAAATTTGATTAAAAATATGAATCCTTTCGAAAGATAAGGTGTTTACAAGAAAGTGTCTATATATATATATATATATATATATATATATATATATATATATATAAAGTCTCGCGAAACGTATGTTTCGTCATTAGAGACTCTGTGAAAACGGATTTGTGTCGTGGTTCGAGGTTCGAATTCCGCCATGACGCCTATCCCATTAGCGAATTTTATTCCCAAAGGAAATTCGCTAAAAATAAGAGGGGTATATGTAGTAATAATAGAAAAATGAATTCCTCTTTCTATCAATAATGAAGACTTAACAAGACAAAAATTAGTTAAATAATATTAATGATAGCAACAGATAAGAGTTGTTTAACAACGTTGCCGATCCTAAATTGGGAACAATATTGCTTTTGCTACATTTCTATTTTAGTTTCATATTTTTGTGTAATAATAACACTGATATATACTTTCCTCCGTAAATTTGAATATATATTAGAGCAATCCAAGTATTATACATATTTGATCTGTCTTCAAACTTGAAAATAATATTTACAACAAAAATTTAACATTTTTATTAAAATTAAAAAGGTTATATTTACCGCAAGTTGAAGAAGCAATCGAAGAATCAGCTACCGTCGATACTTGCTGTTGGATATAAATATCCCTGGACCGGTTTCGGCATAACGCCATCATCAGCAGGCGGGGCAACACTCGAGCTCTCAACTAATAAAGTTAAATCAGTGATTAACTTCTAGTCTCAATGAGCACGACGAGCCCTCTGAAGATAAGGGAGGAAGTAGGAAAGGGTTTATAAAGGGAATGTGTACTGAGTCAAGGCCGTGACCCTGAGTAGTCAGGTGTGTGAGTCAGGTGTGCGGGTGAGCCATCTGGCGTTATGATGCTTTGTGTCTTTTATTATGATGTGTACCGGTGTCATGGTTTTCCCGTTTTCGTTTTTTGTCAAGTGCTGGTTTGAGTACCGAAAAAGTAATGTCCGAATTGAAAGTAAGTTGTTCGTTAATAATTGTCTTGTCAGTAATTCTGTGTTTGTATATTTCTAGTCTTTCAAGTACGTCAAGTTTAGGTCCTTTTGACTGTTTGTGTAGCAGTTTCATAGAGTTTGACATTGTGTCTGGTTCGTGTCCGTGTGTGCGAAGGTGGTTGGCAAAGTTAGAATCTGATTTATCTTTTATGAATGAGCGTAAGTGCTCTTTATACCTAGTGTTTAGTGTACGATATGTTCTACCTATATAATTTTGTTGGCAATCTTTGCAAGTTATCTTGTAAACTCCACTTTGGTTATATAAATTTGAGTTATTTGGGTTATTGGAGTTATGTGTTAGTTTGTTACCTATATTATTGTTTGTTTTGAAGGCTGTTGTTAAGTTGTGTTTATTTAAGAAGTTTGCAAGTCTGTAAGTTTCTTTCCCTACGTAGGTTAAAGCTGTCCATTGTCTGTTAGTATCTGTCTCGTCTGTTGTGGTGTTGGCAGAACCGTTTTTCCGTTTGTATTGTGTGATGAGTTTGTCGATGTCGGTCCTAGTGTATCCGTTCCTGTCTGCTATGTCGTATATCGTATTAAGTTCTTTTTTGTAGTTGTCAGGTGTCATAGGTATGTTGTGAAGTCTATGTATCATGGATCTGTAGGCTGCTAGTTTGTGTTGCATTGGGTGGTTTGAAGTTGCGTGTATTGTGTGGTCGGTTGCTGTTGGTTTTCTGTATATGCTAAAGTCTAGTTTGTGATGCTTTCGCGTTATTGTCAAGTCCATGTAGTTAAGTTGTCCGTCTGTTTCTTCAAACCACCCAATGCAACACAAACTAGCAGCCTACAGATCCATGATACATAGACTTCACAACATACCTATGACACCTGACAACTACAAAAAAGAACTTAATACGATATACGACATAGCAGACAGGAACGGATACACTAGGACCGACATCGACAAACTCATCACACAATACAAACGGAAAAACGGTTCTGCCAACACCACAACAGACGAGACAGATACTAACAGACAATGGACAGCTTTAACCTACGTAGGGAAAGAAACTTACAGACTTGCAAACTTCTTAAATAAACACAACTTAACAACAGCCTTCAAAACAAACAATAATATAGGTAACAAACTAACACATAACTCCAATAACCCAAATAACTCAAATTTATATAACCAAAGTGGAGTTTACAAGATAACTTGCAAAGATTGCCAACAAAATTATATAGGTAGAACATATCGTACACTAAACACTAGGTATTAAGAGCACTTACGCTCATTCATAAAAGATAAATCAGATTCTAACTTTGCCAACCACCTTCGCACACACGGACACGAACCAGACACAATGTCAAACTCTAGAAACTGCTACACAAACAGTCAAAAGGACCTAAACTTGACGTACTTGAAAGACTAGAAATATACAAACACAGAATTACTGACAAGACAATTATTAACGAACAACTTACTTTCAATTCGGACATTACTTTTTCGGTACTCAAACCAGCACTTGACAAAAAACGAAAACGGGAAAACCATGACACCGGTACACATCATAATAAAAGACACAAAGCATCATAACGCCAGATGGCTCACCCGCACACCTGACTCAACACCTGACTACTCAGGTCACGGCCTTGACTCAGTACACATTCCCTTTATAAACCCTTTCCTACTTCCTCCCTTATCTCAGAGGGCGTCGTGCTCATTGAGACTAGAAGTTAATCACTGATTAACTTTATTAGTTGAGAGCTCGAGTGTTGCCCGCCTGCTGATGATGCGTTATGCCGAAACCGGTCCAGGGATATTTATATCAACAGCAAGTATCGACGGTAGCTGATTCTTCGATTTATTTTTATTAAAATTTAATGAAGTTGTTAGTTTCTAATAAGCATGTCTGTTGTGTGTCTGGGGTTACCCTTTAACTATCAAAATAAGGGCGGGACTTGATTTATAAAAACAAGGAAAATAGTTTCTAAGTAAGACCGTTGCGTGCAGTTGGTTTTCGTTTATTTCTAGCAGAATTCACTCGTTCTGGACTGGACACCGTTTGTTAGTAATAAGTGCATAAACTTAAAGAAGTGCATACAAAAAAGTTTATCTAGTCATTATTAGTGCAGTATTGTGTAAATGAAAAGTAATACTTAATTCTCTAAAACTGGTATAAATTTATTTAATATTTGTAATTAAACAACTTCAGCAAATGAGAAAAATATTAATAAAAATCATCTTTATTAATTTAACCTTTGCATCATTGGCAGCAAGTGGTAAGAAAAAAATATTATTATTCGTCTAAATATTAAAGTTTTATTAGTTTCCATACCGTGACAAATATCACGTAAAATCCACACTTGCAATGGTTATTGACATCATTTATTCGCCCATATTTATTTTAACAGCCAATATCTAAAAATATCTTAGTCTTATATTCATAAGCTTATATTTTTATTACTATGCATGAACTGGATACTCACTCATAGGTATTTATAGTATGTAAATTGAAATTAATGTTAAATAATTTCATGTAAATAGTTTGTTTAGATTTCTTTTGGGGGGAGATAAATGTAAAAATATATGCCTGCTACATGAAATTGCCAAATATTCAGCATAGAGTTCATGTGCCCAAAGTTAAACGACTTATTTTTATGTTATACGAGGTGGTCTTGTGAAACATAAATTACCGTGGTACCGAACAAGATATATTTTTGAAAACTTGGGAGACATTTAAGTGGTGAAATCACATTGGAAAATCCATTTTTACGGGTGGTTATAACTTTTGATTTATACACCGCAAATCCATAAGTTCAACTTACTGGTAGTAATATTAGTAAATATAATAACTATATAACAATCAGCCAAATTGAAATCCCGACGAGATTTCATCACGGGATAATGACTCTAGCCTTATAGTTCAAGAACCGGACCTGAAACAATATGGCTAATTTTTTACTTGTTCAAACCAAATTTTTCTTAAAATACACCTTAAATTATGAAGCAAATCATCATTAAGAGGGGAGCCCTTCATATGATTGCTCATACTCAAAATGTTATAAAATCGCACAAATTTCAGTTTTCTTGCAATAAGTGTTTCCCTGTAAGTCGTGTGCAAATCATGAAGAAGCCATTTTGTAAAGCTGATAAAATTTCCTATGAAACGAATGTTTAATCATCAAAAACCAAAGTTATGGGTCTTTCAAAAACACCAAAAAATGGGTAATTTTTGTAATATCAGCGAATTTTATTAAAAAAATATTGGCTTTTTGTGCATTTTTTGGCCATTTATCACATGTGATAATTTTAGTTTTAGTTATCCAATTTTGACAAAAATTCTTATTTTATAAAAAAAAAACGATCAGCATAAAAAAATATGTTTCCTTCATGTTTTGCTCACTCGCTTATTACAATAAAACTGGAATTAGTGCGATTTTCTAATATTTTGAGCGAGCGCATTCATATGAACGGCTTCACTCTGGATAGGCAGATTATGCTTTTTCTTAATAATTTGAAGTATATTTTTTAAAAAAATGTTTGTAGTAGTACCAAATAAGTTACATTTTTTATTCCTGGCTCTTGGACTATTAATTGTGTTAAAACATAAAATCATCTTAAATTTTTAGATTTTAGGGTATCTATAGAAGTTCCGTCTCACGCTCAAGTTGGTGATTCAATGAAATTGTTATGTCAGCAAAATGTATCAATCAATTTGCTGCATTCGGTAAAATGGTATAAAGATGATGAGGAGTTTTGTAGGTACCTACCAAGTACTCAGGAGTCACATGTATTCTCTTCACCTGGACTCCAGTTAAATGTAAGTTTACAATTTTGTTTAGTAGCCGAGGATGATAAGTATAAACTAATATGAACAGAATTACCTATATAGGTGACCACACTCTGTTATTAAAAATTCTGGATAGGGATCCGCAAGCCAAGCGATTTTTCATTGGAATACGCGTGAAAATCCATTTTGCTTAATTTTTTAGTATAATAACCTGAGCAGTAGAGTCACAACTTGCTATTTATTATTTTGGATTTTCAAAAAAATTGCGCATAATTATTTCATAGATTATACACTACAAAAATCCAAAATTATAAATAACAAGTTATGACCCTACTGCGCAGGATAATAAATATATATAACGACAAATAGGTAAAAATTGGATGGATAAACTAGAAAGCGTATATTTCAAAGAAAATTCGCTCGGCTTGTAGACCTCCGTGCCAGAATTATTTTAAAGATATAAACTTAAATTTTGTAAAAAAAGACGATAAATGATTGGCACCGGTTCCAAGATTCGAACCTAGGAACCCTAGATTTGAGTAGACTTATCGACTCCGGACCAGCTTCATATGATTCAGCACCCCAAAAATATCGAAAACGATACTCTACTCAAATTTTTTTACCGAGCATTATTTTGTTTCCTGTTATTTTTCACGGTTTTATCCACATTTTGTTCTTTTAAAGTGGTTGAATCGACTTCGGACCAACTTCATTCAATTTAGCGCCCCAAAAAAATCGAAAACGATACCCTACTCTAAAATTATTTTTCATCGACCGTTGTTTTGGTTTCCTGTTATTTTTCCACCGTTTTTCGACTTTTTCGTCACTATAGTGTTCGTATCGACTTCAGACTAGGACAGATTTCGGACACATTTTCGGGCAACCCTCACCATACGAGTCATGTCATGAGCAAATATCGCTAAAAATTTAAATTCAGTAGTGAGTTACTCAAGAGAAAAACTAATTGTACTAATAGAAAATTGAGATTCCTAAAGTATTTTTATGCATTTTCACTTTAAAATATACAACAAAACATTAATCCTTCAATTAAGCTTCATGAGATTAAAGTAATATATAAGAAGGCTAAAAAAATTGTCAAACAATATATGTCTGACAAAAACATTTTTTGTCCGATACATTCACATCCGTTGACATCCACTGTCCGTTACCTTGGGTTACACCTCGACAGAAGACTGACATGGGCACACCATACGAACACCAATCGAACTGACATTACTCGACGTTTCAAACAACTTCTTAGACTTCTAGACCGTCGGGCCTAGCTAACATTGAAAAATAAACTTCGAATTTACCACACCATTTTCAAGCCAGCTTGGGCCAACGGTTCGGAAGTCTGAGGTAGCACCAAACCCTCCAACTCTAACCGCCTCCAAATCCTCCAGTCCAGAGTCCTAAAAACCATCACAAACGCTCTCTTCTTCGTTGCAAACCTCACCCTTCACTCAGATTAATTTCCCTTTTTCAGCGACTATTGTAAATCCCGTTATAAATCCTACCACGAATCCTTAACAGATCACTTCAATCCTTTGTTCCGAATCCTTTTCTCCAGATGTATCCCTGATAATCCTGTTACATTAAAAAATGAAGTTGTATTAATCGAAATAATACAATTAACTTTAATATGAATATGAATGAATTAAAAAAATGAATCAGATGACCGCTTTAAGTGAATGAAATGTCCATAGAAACTATGGTAAATAATCTTAAACCAAAATCACGGTCGGAAGACAACAAATTTTAAGTGGGGAGTCGTTTTGGATGTTTTGGGCCAGTGAGTTGAATGAAAATGGTCTGTAGTCGATGCAAGCATTCAAAGTACTCAATGCTAGGGTAAGGTCGATAATTTTTGTATCGTTATTTTTTTTAAATATAAGTCCCGCAAGCTGGTCAAATTTCGTTTCAAACGCTTACTTTTTTGCTCACAAATCTAGTTCTTTCTCAAGTTTTCGGTATTTATGCTTCATAGTTGGAATAGTTACAGTTCTACATGTTGGTCAAAATCCCTGGATTTTTTCAAAGGAAATGCGCTAAAACATGTTAATGAATTGCATTTTTTACTATTCATATTTTTATTGTATTTTTTTAATTGTAATTTATATTAGTACTTAGTATTAGTCCCCAAAATGTGCAGAACTGATTAAGCAAGTGCAAGCATATTTATATACAACCTGTATAAGATTAACAGGGGCATATCATTTTCCTAAAAATCCGCTTATGAAGTATAAACAAAAAACCTGATTAAGAACTAGTATGGTGATCTAGAAATCAAGCATTCCAAAAGAAATTCGCACAGCTTGTAGACATACGTGCCAAATTTGACTTTTCCTCATTCATACTAATTTTGAAAAAATCAATTATATGATCGGATTGAGATTTATTACGCATTTAAGTTATGCCTAACACTAACATTTGTACAAAGTTTCATCTTTTTATCAACATTTTCAATTTTTATCAAATGACTTACGTATGTTTTTTAAAATTCTGGCGCGGTGGTCCGCATGTCGGGCGAATTTCCTTTGGATGCGTGTTTCTGTGCTTTTTACATTATATAAGTTTACAACTAGTAAATAAATAATTCCGGCGCGGTGGTCCGCTGTCGGGCGAATTTCATTTAGAATGCGTGTTTCCGTGCTAAACAACCCATTTCTTGCTTATGCAAGAACCATGCCCATTGCGTGGTTCCGGTTCATGCTTTAGAACCTAAGCAGTTACTCAATTGTCAAGCACTGCTCGTAACTCATTTTGTCTGTATTTTCCAAAGGAAATGCGCATAATCATCCAGTTGTTGTACAAAACTATGCCTCTAAAATTAGAAGTACGCACTATTATTTGCACTAGTTTAAAGATTAGTTACTTATCTTTAAGCTTAGTCAGTTATCTTTAAAGGTTTTAGCGCATTTCCTTTGGAAAATACAGACAAAATGAGTTACGAGCAGTGCTTGACAATTGAGTAACTGCTTAGGTTCTAAAGCATGAACCGGAACCACGCAATGGGCATGGTTCTTGCATAAGCAAGAAATGGGTTGTTTAGCACGGAAACACGCATTCTTAATGAAATTCGCCCGACAGCGGACCACCGCGCCGGAATTATTTATTTACTAGTTGTAAACTTATATAATGTAAAAAGCACGGAAACACGCATCCAAAGAAAATTCGCCCGACATGCGGACCACCGCGCCAGAATTATTTTTAGTTGTAAACTTATATTAGGTAAAAAACAACAAAAAATTATTGTCCCTACTAGGATTTGAACCCAGGTACTCTGGGTTTGAGAGCTCGCATCCAAAGGAAATTTGCCCGACATGCGGACCACCGCGCCAGAATTATTTTCTAGTTGTAAACTTATATTTAGTAAAAAAAAAAACGATAAAAAATTATCGACCCTCCCAGGATGTGAACCCAGGTACCCTGAGTTTGAGTGGTCGTATTGACTCCAGACCACTGCCATTCAACTCAGAGGCCCAAAAAACATTGAAAACGACACCCTACTCGAAATTTAATTTTCAACGACCGTAATGTTGGTTTTCTATATTTTTTGTGGTTTTTTCGACTTTTTGGTAACTTAAAGTGCTCGTATCGTCTTCGGACCGGTTTCATTCGATTCAGCGCCCAAAATGACATAGAAAACGACACCCTACTCGAAATTTATTTTTTATCGACCTAAATTTTGGTTTTTGGTAATTTACAATGGTTTTTTCGATTTTTAGGTCACTTAGAGTGGTCGTATCGACTTCGTACCGGTTTCATTCGATTCAGCGTCTCAAAAAAACATAAATATTGACCTTTTTGCGGCAAAAGTATTAACCCTGAATTTTGCCGATTTTTTGAAATTTCGCTGACTCAGCAAACCGGGGTTAATGACGTCCAAAACCTGGTTTTCAATAGGGTTCGTGTCCTCCTGAAGGTTGATTTTTGTACCAAGTATAGTTAAAAAATATTAATCCGTTCGAAAGATAGAGTGTTTACAAGAAAGTGTCTAGAAATACATATATATATATATATATATATATATATATATATATATATATATATATATATAATATATATATATATATATATAATATATATATTATATATTATATATATTATATATATATATATATACAATGATATTTTCTTATCTAAACCTAAAATTTTCCTTAACCCAAAATTGTTAAACCATTTCCTAATTATTTTACAATTTTTAGCGAATTTCCTTTGGGAAAAAATTCGCTAATGGGATAGGGCGTCATGGCGGAATTCGAAGCTCGGACCACGACACAAATCCGTTTCAGAGGTCCCTAATGACGAAAAAAAAAATTTCGCGAGATTTTATATATATATATATTATATATTATTATATTATATATATATTATATATATATATATATATATATACCATTCCATAGTTTGAAGAATAAAAAGGATGTTTACTATTGTATATTCTGAAGACGAACGAAGCGAGTCCGAAGCAGGGAGGATGCGCGTAGCGAATGCGATGTGATGAGGAAAAGTAACGATTTTCACTTTTCCTCATTTACACCGTAGGTATATAGGAAAAATATTGTTCTGTAAACCGGGATGTTATCGTAATTATCTCTTTCAGGCGATTTTAAGGCCTCCTGAGTGGTTTTTGGAAAGCTGTCTGTCTGTATGAGTGTGTGTGTGCCTGTTATCATTGTAACTCCCAGTGTATATATGCTAGAGACTTGAAACTTTGTACAAAATCAGTCTACCGCTGTAGTTGTAGTATTCGGAAAATAATTTGTTATGATGTCATTAACCAGCAAAAATAACTCAGCAAAACTTCGGAAAAATTATAAAACGCGGTAAATTGATGCAATCCGTTTGAAAGTTGACACGCATGTAGCTAGGCATATAGGACTATTTAATGTGTGCCAAGTTTCATCTCATTTTCAGCATAAGTTTAATTTTTATCGAATGACTTGTATTTTTTTTTAAATCGGAAAACAATCCATATTGACTTGAAATTTGATTTAAGTATTTACCTTTACGTAATAAATAAGTACAGTAAGTTTCGTTTTAATATGAAAAGTAAATCCGAAAAGCTGGGAAGATGAGCGTAGCGAATTTTGAGAAAAAGTTCCCAATTCCCCGTACCCAATTTTTCAATTGAAATGCGCAGATATATTCATTCCATTGGTTTAAAAAAACTATGCAAACGATTATTTGAACAAAATTAAGGCCCGTATTCAAAGAAATTTTCTTACCCGAACCTAATATTGTCCTTAAGGAAGACTTGGGTTAAGGAAAATTTTAGGTTTAGATAAGAAAATGTCTTTGTATACGAGCCTAATACTCAGTTAATAGCAGTAATAAAGAAATAATGAAAGACTTAAGTTATAAACCATAAACCGGAAGCAAGTCAAAGCGATTCCGAAGATTTTGTAGTATAAATTTGGCGAATTGTATATTCTGAGGACGAGCGAAGCGAGTGTGACGTAGGGAGGATAACCGAAGCGAATCCGATGTAATGAGGCAAATATTTTATGTACAACTGGTTTTATATGATAATTTTTGAATTCTTTAATAGAACCGTATAAAATCAGAGGTACCCTGAGAGGTGATACCGCCTTTCAGTAAATCGTTAGAGGGTTGTGCTGTGCGGCCAATGAAGTGCGGTGATACTAAAGACCACTGTTATGAAAAGGCGTTGAAGATATTTTCAGGTGGAGCTATGCCCACAAGAGAAGCGCCAGACAGAGCCAGAATTTTAAGTTTATTGTCCTCTTCTTCGTAAGCTTTGAGGATGACCTTAAGTTGTCGATGTTAATCTGTATTATAATCGCTGAAATCTATTTTTCGATAGCCTTTTCATCCGCGTAGCGAATCCGTTTATTAGCGCGTAGCGAATCCATTTATTGCATCCTTATGACATAAAATCCACTAGCGCTTATACTTCACATATTTTTAGAAAAGTTTTATGGATCAGATTAAAGTTTTAACCTCTCAAAATGTCGTAAGCATAAATACAACATTACATGTGAGAGTTGCATTTACTTGCGGTAAATTTTAATTTATTATTTGTTCCGTAATAGGAGGAAGACTGCCGACTTGATAGCGTTATTGTAAGTAATCTCACTGATAACAGTACTGGATATTATAAGTGTGAAGTTTCTACTGAGGGACCTCAATTCAAATTTTACACACAAGAAAAATTTATCTACGTAATGGGTGCGTACTAAAGTTTACATTTATTCTACACAATAGCAAAGAAGAGTCAATATAAAAGGGGAGGGAAAGATTTATCGCATATGCAAAAAGGTTAAAAAAATTTTATATTTGTATAGAAAATTGCAACCTTAAAATAATGATTACTCCTTACCTTAATTAATGATTACTTATTAATAATGATTACGTACTCTAGTTTTGAGTGTATAGGAGAGGCAGACAGACCCCGGAAAGATGATTCATCTCAAAGTGTAATAGATGTTTAGAACAGAGGATGAAAGGTGTTAGGTTGTCTTACTTTTAACTTATTTATCTTATTAAGGATAGGAAATAAGTATTAAGTTTATTGGACTGTGAGAAATCTTAAAATTCTGGCGCGGTGATCCGAATGTCGGGCGAATTTCCTTTGGATGCGTGTTTCCGTGCTTTTTACATATAAGTTTACAACTAGTAAATAAATAATTCCGGCGCGGTGGTCCGCTGTCGGGCGAATTTCATTTAGAATGCGTGTTTCCGTGCTAAACAACCAATTTCTTGCTTATGCAAGAACCATGCCAATTGCGTGGTTCCGGTTCATGCTTTAGAACCTAAGCAGTTACTCAATTGTCAAGCACTGCTCGTAACTCATTTTTTCTGTATTTTCCAAAGGAAATGCGCATAATCATCCAGTTGTTGTACAAAACTATGCCTCTAAAATTAGATTTACGCACTATTATTTGCACTAGTTTAAAGATTAGTTACTTATCTTTAAGCTTAGTCAGTTATCTTTAAAGGTTTTAGCGCATTTCCTTTGGAAAATACAGACAAAATGAGTTACGAGCAGTGCTTGACAATTGAGTAACTGCTTAGGTTCTAAAGCATGAACCGGAACCACGAATGGGCATGGTTCTTGCATAAGCAAGAAATGGTTGTTTAGCACGGAAACACGCATTCTAAATGAAATTCGCCGACAGCGGACCACCGCGCCGCGGAATTATTATTTACTAGGTTGTAAACTTATATAATGTAAAGCACGGAAACACGCATCCAAAGGAAATTCGCCCGACATGCGGACACCGCGCCAGAATTATTTAGTTGTAAACTTATATTAGGTAAAAAAAAACGATAAAAATTATTGTCCCTACTAGGATTTGAACCAGGTACTCTGGGTTTGAGAGCTCGCATCCAAGGAAATTTGCCCGACATGCGGACCACCGCGCCAGAATTATTTTCTAGTTGTAAACTTATATTTAGTAAAAAAAACGATAAAAAATTATCGACCCTTCCAAGATGTGAACCCAGGTACCCTGAGTTTGAGTGGTCGTATTGACTCCAGACCACTGCCATTCAACTCAGAGGCCCAAAAAACATTGAAAACGACACCCTACTCGAAATTTAATTTTCAACAACCGTAATGTTGGTTTTCTATATTTTTTGTGGTTTTTTTCGACTTTTTGGTAACTTAAAGTGGTCGTATCGTCTTCGGACCGGTTTTTATTCGATTCAGCGCCCAAAATTACATAGAAAACGACACCCCTACTCGAAATTTATTTTTTATCGACCTAAATTTTGGTTTTTGGTAATTTACAATGGTTTTTTCGATTTTTAGGTCACTTAGAGTGGTCGTATCGACTTCGGATTCATTCGATTCAGCGTCTCAAAAAACATAAATATTGACCTTTTTTGCGGCAAAAATTATTAACCCTGAATTTTGCCGATTTTTTGAAAATTTCGCTGACTCAGCAAACCGGGTTAATGACGTCACAAAAACCTGGTTTTCAATAGGGTTCGTGTCCTCCTGAAGGTTGATTTTTGTACCAAGTTTGGTTAAAAAATATTAATCCGTTCGAAAGATAGAGTGTTTACAAGAAAGTGTCTAGAATATACATATAATATATATATATATATATATATATATATATATATATATATATATATATATATTATATTATTATATATATATATATATATATATATATATATATAATATATATATATATATATATATATATATATATATAAAGTCTCGCGAATTTTTTTTTTTTGTCATTAGGGACTCTGAACGGATTTGTGTCGTGGTCCGAGGTTCGAATTCCGCCATGACGCCTATCCATTAGCGAATTTTTTCCCAAAGGAAATTCGCTAATAAAGGATAAGAGATAATAAATACAACAGTCCAAGTTTTTTTAAGATTATTTGAGGATGTCAAACATCGCTTGTGGGAAAGCTCTAAAATAAAATAAATTAATGCACAAAACTCGGACTGCAGTCTTTATTATACCTAATCCTATATTATGATAGGGAATAAATTTAACGACTGAAACAAGTGTCACAAAAACATCACAAAATAAATCAACAAGATTCATAGGAAAATGGGCCTATGAAAGATAGTCTATGAGCTGGACTTGGAAAAACATAAGCCATTTTGTACTGCATCAAACCAATTTTTTAAAATATACCTTAAATGATGAAGAAATATTGGTACAGGGTACATCAGAACTAGTCCTCTCGACATTGAATTCGCTACGCTTATCCTCACTACTTCATCTCAGAATATAAAAATCATCAAATGTGCTGCAGCACGTCTTTAAACTTGCTTCATTTGTTCTCAGACGGTAAATAAATTCGATTTATCATATGACGTACACAAATCATATGATAAAAGTTGAACTAATCAAATAATGAGATAAAACGTAGCACATTAATCATTTTATACATGTCTACATGCGTGCCAAATCTCAAATTGATCGAAATATTATTTAGTATTTTCTGAGTCATTATTTCCGGTAAGTGATTTTTGTACCAAGTGTCAACTTTTCATCCAAAAGACGCTAGGAGATACAATTATAATAGACAACACACACACACACACACCCACACACACACTCGCGCGCGCACACGCTCACGCACATATAACATGTGTTCCTTATTTAACATACAAGTATAAATAAGGAAAAGTAAAAACATAGTCTGCCTACCCAAAGTGGAGATCTTCGTATTATTGTACACGCTCAAATTATTTAGAAAATCGCGAATCTGTATGATTTCTTAAGATAGGGGGTTCCCTGTTGGTCGTGTGCTAAACTTGAAGAGAACATTTTTCAGAACTGATAAAATTTCCAATAAATCGAGTGTTTATTCATTAAGATCAGATAATTGCAAATGAAGTTATGACATTGGCGAAACCACCAATACAATTGTTAACTATTGCAAAGACAGCTAAATTCTTTCAGAGAATGTCCACGTTTTGTGTATTTTTAAGTAATTTTGCTAATGCTATAACTTTGGTTGTACTTATCCAATTGATAAATAAACACTTGATTTATATAAAGTTTTATTAGCTTTAAAAAATGTCTCTTTAAGTTGTTCCCACGACTAACAATAATCCTAAAATTTGTGGGATATTTTAAAATTTTGTTGTGCGCAATCATGAAGGCTTCCATTCTGCGGGCAGACTATGTTCTTTCTTTATCATATAAGGTATATTTTTTCAAAAGTTGAATTAAAGCAGTACAGAAGGAGTTTGGTTTTTTAAGCTCATCTCAAAAGACGGTATATATTAAAACTTAACATTTAAAATGTCTATAACCTACTGACAATCGTTTTTTTTTGGTAGGCCTCAGTATCTTTTGAATTAGTAAAGATTGACAGTTTTCTATAAAGTTGACCTATAATTGTGTTTCTCAATGCATGGTATACAGATGTGTGATATAATATAGTATTTACATTATTATATTGTGTGTAAGTTAAAGCATTGCTTTTGCACAACAAAATCTAATTTTTCTGTATGTCACTATGATAATCAGATTTTCCACGAGGAGATCCAGTCATATCAGGACTAAAGAAATCATATAAGAAAGGAGATGTTGTGGATGTTTTGTGTTCAGCTTCGCCCAGTAGACCTCCCACAAAAATTAAATGGTTTATCAACGGAAAAAGGGTGAGACAACTTAAAAAATAAAATTTACAAAAGGTAATTGAAAGATTAATGAAATAATGTGTTGCTGTTTTCAAAAACACAACCAGGAGGGGTAAATTAGGAGTCACAGTTTTACGAACTGAATAAAAATTATGCTTCCGGCTAATCGCGACTTTACTTCAAGTTTTCATCGTATTTCCAACGATTAACTTAAAATAAAATCTAAGTTAAAATTTATATTTTATATTTTGTTTCGAATTAACATTGACTTCATATTTTTGTTAGTTTTACTAAATACCCCTTGGTCTATAAGCTGATATTCTTATTTAAATGTGCGTTTAAATAAGTTATAGATTCGGATCAGTTAAATTTGAGATGTTTTAACATTAAGTGACTAACACTCAATTTTATCACTAAGTATGATAAGATCCGAATGCAGCTTTGCTTTGCAGTCAAGTTGGCAACAAAATTCGTGATAAGAAATTCATTGCTGAAGAAGTAGTGAGCTAACTAAAACATACAGGATCACCACGAGGTACATTGCAATTTGCAGCATATACATATACATTCATATTGTATATGATTCAGGGTTTTTATGAAGAAGTGTGCAAACTATACATTGCAAGTATTGCCAAATATTTTGATATATTAGCCCAAATTAAGTTAAATTTAATATGTTTTACCTCGTATCTTTTTATGTTTTAGGCAAAAGAATGGCAAGTTTTAGGATACCCAGTGAATCATAATAGAGGTAAAATGTATAGCTCCAAATCACTTCGATTTAAAGTGGAGGGTCCAGTTACTATTCTGTGTAAGAGTGTGTTACCATCATTACCTCCTTGGCAGACAGCTGCCATGCTCCACGTAGAGCCATCAACGTCCTTCTCTCAAATCCTTACAGGTTTCTATGACTGTTTTAAAGAATTAACAACTCTCGCTACTTGCACAGTTGGATGTTAATATATTTAGATCATATTCGGTTTAGACATCTTCAGTCGGCGAGGCAACTGATAAACTCTTAAATAATACAGTTATTTTCTTATAAATATTACATTAGTTAAAATAAAAAATAGAGGTTTCTCACGAGCTGACGATGTCGATAATGCCGAAAACAGGTAAAGAATATTTTTATCCAATAGCAAGTATCGGCGGAACCTAATTCTTCAAATGCTAATATTAATATTAAAATTATAAGATTAAATATTTTAAAGCATATATAATAAAAAGAAAACCAATCTTTGAATCTATAATCCAATCTAGAATCAACTTTGATTCTAGTTCAGCTAATATTAAGTGCGAAGTAAACACTTACATAAATAAACATTTTTAAATTAAACGACGTAACACGTAAAAATTAGGCACCCCACAAGCTGCAGTGCAGAGATCACATCGACATGTCAATATAAATATTATGATGATGTGAATACTTCACGAGGGAAAAACAATACAATTTTTAATGTGCTTATTAGTAATGTGTCATTTTCAAACATAATTTTGGTGTAGCAAAATACATATTTATTGTTAAAGATTGTATATATAAACGCATTAGTTGCAAAAATATAAACATTGAGGCTGGCCACAAGATACACTGTATTCATAAGATACACTATGAATACAGCGTACTAAATGGCAAAGTTTTGAAGTAATAGAACAATAATTAAATAAATATTCAGATTTTGGAAATTCTAAGGAACTCGGATACGGAGTAACTCAGTATTTTTCCTCACTGTTATCTAAAGCTTAACGTAAAAGTACTTTAATCTCGCTTCGCTCGTCCTCAGAATGTCTATGTTTAACAACTACTAATTAATAAAGTGGAGCTTATGACCATCTCTAAAAGAACCCTGATTTATTAATATATATTTTAAAGAATGAAATCTTATTCAGTCAATTCTGTCTGCTACCATATAACTTGTCTGTCAATTAAGGCGGTCTTCATTCCTGTCATTCAGTCATTTCGGATTCTTTTCCGTCAGTCAAAGCTTAAGGTAATATTACTTTAGCCATGCTACACTTAACTTCAGAAAAATTAGATAACTAGTAGTCATAAGGGTGTTATAGCTTACGATTAATAAAAGCATAAAACAATCGGGTACGGGGTGCCTCGTACCCGAGGCACCCCGGTACGATTATTTATCCTCATAATAAGGAAAAATGAGTTGTAGAGTTTCAAGTAATGAAATAAAACAGAGTCTCTCCACTAATGATGATATGATGATTTTTCTACTAATGATTTTTCTCATCACTTCAGATTCCCTACGCTTATCCTCCTTACTTTGGACTCTGTTAAATTCATACTCCAACAAGTCTTTGGACTCGCTTTGGTCGTCTTCAGATAGAAAAAACATTCGTTTTATCCTCAGCAGTCATCCATCTAGGCACTGCCCACGCTCCATATTGCCTTACTTTTATGATCCAACAAAAATCTTAGATTTTCGTATACCACAAAACGAAACGTGGTGTACTTATTTATTACTTAAAGGTATTCACTTGTACCTAATTTAAACTCAAGTGGATTATTTTCCGATTTTTACTATCGGAAAATAATCCACTTGAGTTAAAAATTTTTGAAAAACGTTTACAAGTTATTTGATCAAAATTGAACTAATCGCTTAACGTACAGGTAGAATAGCTACAGAATTTTCATTACTAATTAGGTAAATGACGATATGTCGTACGTCGGAAAGCAGTGTACAAATTAAATGATATGGGTCGTAAATATTGTTTATTTCCAATAGCTGATATTTTCTAAATGAAATTTAGTGGATCGATTCACCACTCGATCCACTAATTGACACATTAGTGTCAATTATCAATTCAGTCAGTTAAATTTTCGATTTTTAATAAATGTTTAAAAAATTTTGATGACATCAAAATAGATTATAGTAATAAAACAAATTATATCTTCCGGGTAGCATAACTAGATCTAGTCTGATTTAAAGTTCAACTCTCTAGGATAAACACAGCACAAATTATGCTTGGCACGGACATACATTGAACGGAGTGGGCCTGTAAGACCCGGCAATGAAAATTCCCTATATACATGGCATAATGTCATGTAATAATAAATACTAAAGCAAATATAGGGAGGCATTCAAAATTCGGTAAATACATGCCAAAATGCCATGTAACTACAAATACTGAAACAAAAATAGCGAGACAAGAAAAATTCGCTAAATACATGTCAAAATGCCGTATAACTATAAATAATAATTAAACAACAAATGATACAAAACAACAACCATGTTGCCAATTAGCGGCTATAGACATAGGTCCGTACTTTAGTATCAGGATGCCAAACTGAATCGACCCCCCCCCACAACTTTCTTTACCCAAACAATCACATAAGCGTAATTTTCATGATAACAATTCGCTAAAACTTATCGACAACCATTTAGAAGGTCATAAAAAGCCCTATAATTACGATAGAACCCTGGTTTTGGATTTTTAGGTGAATATAGTACACTTCTTTATACCTACGGAAGTAGGTGAGAAATAGTCATAGCTTAAAAGAAAAAATTAAAAGTGGTCAGTAATAATTCTAGGTTGGGATGGTTAGTTCCACAAAGGAATAAGAGAATGCAGCACCGTATAAAATATCTGCAAGTAAATTTCTACCATTCATTTATTTCTCCGAACGGAGTAGATTGTATAACTTTCTTTGCCACTGAACTTATACTTTAATGAATAACATATATGTGACCTTATTTAATTTACACTTTAGCGAATGTAATACCTTTTATATTATAAGAAAATTACCTCAGAACAGTTAGCAGAAGACAGTAAAAGAGAAAATATTATTTTACATGCTTTATATTCCGATGGCATGGATTTAACCAGGCCATATATAATATATATATATATATATATATAATAATATTATATATATATATATATATATATATATATATATATATATATCTATATATTAGTAAGTAAGTAAGTAATAATATGTTATTTTATAAATAAAATCATTTGAATATCAACAAAAAATATACATAAGGTAAGGCATGGCCTAAGCCGTCTGCCTGGGTTTGCTAAACAATTTTAGTTAATGCAAAAAATTACAAAATACAAGTTTAAACATAAATGTATGTATATATAAATATATATAGTAAATAGTATTATGATAGTTAGAAGACCTTTTTATTAAGCCCAGTAATTTAAATATGTTAAATATCAAATTAAATAATACAACTATTTTATATATATAAAAAAAAACAAGCAATAAATTATTAATATTATTCAAGCTAAAAATTAAAACGCACAATATATATAAATATCAAATAAAAACTGAAATTAGGTTATTAAATACAACATTTTGCTATAGTCATACTTAATTAATTATTTTATAAATTACTTTTTAAACGCTCCTAATTCATTTTAGTATTAGATAATCATTTTCTAATTATAAGGTACATTTCTATTCTATTTACAAATTTTATAGTGAACAATAATAATTAGGTAAATTTAAAGAGCTAAGATGCAGAAGATGTAACCCTAGATATTTATCTCTCTTAACTATCTTAAACGGCTTATAATATACATCTAGCTTCATGTAGTATTATGTGAAAATTTGTTTATGAGTTTTGAAACGTCGCATTTCAAAACGTGTGTAAATATCGCAATTGTCAGAGTGCTTGTTCGTGTTTTGAAGAAGACTGCTCACTCGGTCCTGCCAGTGCTTCCTGAAGCAAGATGTCAGCCTCTTCTCCAAGAAGAGCTCTAAGTCTTTTCCGTCCACAATTTCTTTTCCACAAGAATTTATTATCATCCGTTAAATTAAATCTCACCTTTTGTACTTTTATACTGTTTCGGTCTACGTATATTTTAAAATGTTTATTTGTCTTTAAGATAGCTTTTTTTAACTTGACCAATTTATGCCTTTTTACTTGCATTGGCTTTGTACAGTCATTATAGATTGAAAAGTTTGTCCCAATTAAAAGTTTTGAATTCCTTAAAATTTCATGCACATCTTTGGTACTGTAGAAACAAGCTTTCAAGATGCTCTTACCATTAGCAGTAGTTCCGGCAGGAAATACTGTATTAATATTAGTTTTAGAATTTATTTTCAGAACGTTTTGCAGAAAATCATTTACCTTACTTTTTAAATTGTCACCCATCTCGTACTTAAGATACTTAATATTAATATATATATATATATAATATATATATATATAATATATATATATATATATATATATATATATTATATATATATATATAGCGTAATTTCCTTATAAAAAACTGAAAAAATGTGTTACCAGTACTGCTTGATAATTCAGTTACTGTTCAAGTTATAAGCATAAACTGGAACACACATGCGGACCACCGCGCCAGAATGTTTTTATACAGTACTAATTCAGATATTAAAAATATCCCTTTTATTTTATTGGTTACCCTTCCAGATCTTGACCTCGTTTGGTCTAATTGACAAAAGTGATTTAACAAAAATCCTAGGTATAATAGCCGCATTGTAATGTTTATTAGTATACTTGTTTATTAGATACAAGGATACACTCATGCCAACTTATAACTCAGCTAAATATTTAAAAATAATAATATTATTTAGTAAAAAAAAAGCGAACCAATGCTGTTGAATCTGGACCTAAGCGTATAATATAATGTAACAATACTATCGTTTGTTCCTTTTTGCTAATTTTTATTAAGCATTCTTTTGACAATTATTTCTCTAGGTTATAACCTCGTACCATTAATTGAAAAAACTTTTAATGTTATAATTTATTTATATTAATAATTTGTTTAATTTTTTTTTTAGCTTAGCATTTTAATTTAATTTTTAGATTTCAAAATTAATTTTAATTAATTACCTTACTTTTTCAATATTTTTAGTTTATTTGTAATGAAATTTTTAATTTTCACTGTTAATAATTTATCAGTATGTAAATTATCGCGGTAACCTTGAAATCTTAGTGATGCACCTCACAACTTAAATATTGTGAACTTGTTTCAACCATCCTCGAAATCAAAATTATTAACCGATAAGGCCTGCATTTAATTAGTATTATAAATGGTTTGATCACTGATCACTGTTGAACTCCAAAGATTTTATTTTAGGAAGTTGGTTCGAATATCTTTGTATGTTTTTGAACTTGTGGTATTTTTTTAATTAGTACCATTAATTGAATTTGTTTCTCAACTTAGATTTGGCAAAAAAAACATTGACAACTTAGTAAAATCATCCGGGAGATCAAAAAGCTAAAACTGATGGTTCAATTGAAATCCCGGTTTTAGATTTTTTGAGCAAATACGTTACTTTTCCTATATCTATGGTATAAATGAGGAAAAGTACAATAGTATATTATGTTACAAGACTTATAGTCTTGTAACCTATTTTGCCACGGTAAAATAAACACCCTCTTTATAAGAAGATGTTTATTTTACCGTGGCAACTATATTTACTGTCAAGCCTAGCCAGACAGCAAAAGGAGCCAAGGTAAAAAAACCATTCCCAGTCGTGCAGCATATGCTATATTTTTAGAGCGTAGTAATAGTAAACAACTATTTAAAGGAAAAATAGAATAATGTATACAAATTAGCCGGTACACTTCTTTCAATTGCTTCATTGCCGCCCAATTGTTTTACTGGTTGAGTATTTTTAATAATAATCCAAGTTGTAAATTTTGGTTGCTTATAACTCGGCAACTACTCAAAGGATCCAGACCAAAGTTTAAACTTAATCATATATTACAAGGAGTCATAAACTATGTCAGTGCTAAAATAACAGTAAGGAATTAGAGTAAAAAAATTGTTTGAGTGCTTACAGCTCGGAACCTAATTGATAGATCTTGACTAAACTTTAAACTTAGAATGCTCATAGCTCTGAGTAGTCAGTCATCTTTTAAGTCTTATCGAGACCCTTTCGAAAATAATATGGGTTTAGTGCAACAATACATTTTAAGTGCTTACAGATTGGAATCTAATCGACGGATCTTGACTAAACTCTACACTTAAACGATTCATAGTTCATATTTGACCACATTATATGTCTCAACGAAATTCCTTCACAAATAACAATAGTAGATTAGTGTAAAAATAAGTTTTAAATGCTTCAATATCGGAATCTAAATGATGCATCTTAACTAAACTTTAAACTTCTTAACTTCTTAACTATCTTAACTTCTTTAAACTAATTATGGGTCAGAATGAACATATTTTATGACTCGTCAAAATCCGTTTTGAAATAACCATAAGGAGTTAGTGTAAGGAAAACAAATTTAGTCTTATATCTTGGGTCTCGGAATGTCATCGATAGAGCTTGGCTAAACTTAAAACTTAGAATCCTCATAGGTCAGAATGAACACATTTTAGGCATGAATACCATCAACACATGAATATT
>JACMZG010000008.1:32391777-32418146 GCA_018340805.1 Microvelia longipes | reverse complement strand
CTGTTTTAGTTTGTTTTTTAATTAAAAATTTTAACTTTTGTTTAAAGAACTTTTAAAAGGATAGAACCTCTAAATGTTTTATAGTTTTGTGGTTACATTTACATTAAAAATAGTTTCCAACTTACTAAATTAAAGTCTCTAAGGCCCGTATTCAGAATGATCAAAAGTTTCAAAAAAAATCTCTCCTAGGTTCTTCCTAGGTTGTTCCTAGGTTGTTCCTAGTTTTTCCTAGCTTCTTCCTAGCTTTGTGTCCATTTTAGAACATTTTTAACCGTCCCTAGGGCTAGGAAGAGATCTCTCCTAGGTTTCTCCTAGCCTTTTCCTAACTTTGCACCTTAAATTCTAGGAAAAGGCTAGGAAAAAGCTAGGAACAACCTAGGAAGATCCAAGGTAGGTAGAGAGGTACCTTAAATCGTCCCTAGATTGTCTCTAGTCATTTTTTGTTCTATTTTAATAATTGTTTTTGAGCTTAAAATCCGTTTTGAGTAAACAAGAGTGGTTCAGGGCGAAAATTTTTTTGGTTGTCACCCCCTTATAAATTTTGGGGGTGCTGACCCCAAAAAGTCAAATTTTTTTATTGCTCCAAACAACTTCTTTTGACCTAAAACGGATTTCGAGCTAATAAAACAATTTTTTGGTCGGCTCCCCTTATACATTTTGGGGGTGCTGCCCCAAAAAAATCAAAAATTTGTTTTATTGCTCCAAACAAATTCTATTGACCTGAAACGGATTTAAGAGCCATTAATTTTTTTTTTTTTTTTGGCTCCCCCTTATACATTTTGGGGGTGCTGCCCCAAAAAAATCAAAAAATTTGTTTTATTGCTCCAAACAAATTCTATTGACCTGAAACGGATTTTGAGCCATTAATTTTTTTTTTTTTTTTTTGGCTCCCCCTTATAAATTTTGGGGTGTTGCCCCCAAAAAAATCAAAAATTTGTTTTATTGCTCCAAACAACTTCTTTTGACCTGAAACGGATTTTGCGCCAGTAAAAAATGTTTTTTTTGGACGTGTCCCCTAATAAATTTTGGGGGTACCACCCCCGGGAAAATTACAAAAAAATTACCGGAATTTCATTTTATTAGTATCAAATGTTCAGAATATGACGCAAAGGTTTGCTCCAATATAATCTAAAGTTACTGTAAAAAATCACATATTGGTAATATGATGACCATACATACCAGACGATTAACAACATAATAATTGGGTATTCAAACTTCCAGTTGTCAACTTAGTGGGGTTGTAACGAATTTTATCGCGATAGCTCCATACGAAGCTGAGTTAATCAAAGTGATGTATTGGTGAAATGCACCAGTGCAGGGTGAAATGCACCACCCTGTATATCTTCTTCATGAGCACTATGTTAATCGTCGCGAAAGTGTGACGTCACAAAATACATATTGGCTCATATCAAAACAAAATGAAACAAAGGATCCTATTATTTTTTTTTGTGATCCTAAAGTGACCAATAGCATTGCTTTGAAAGAAACGTTCTGCAACAAAACGTAACTTCCGTGACGTATTTATATTTGATATGGTCGATTATATACCCGAAGCAAATTTTTTACATTCCATTTACATTTTTTAATTTTTTGTTAAGCTATAACAAATGTTTTTCCCTAAGCAATAGGCTTATGAATACTATAAAAATACACTCAGTTCACGACGTAAAGAAAATTGTGATCTCTACGTTCACAACGTATGAACTCAGAGATGTTTAATGCTGATTTGATTAGAAAGATCAGCTAAGTAACAATCATAACGGGGATAGTAAGCATTGTTTACATTATGTTGGTAGAGTAAACATTATACTTATTGATGTATTCCCCATTAAAATGTGGGATTCAAAACTCTGCCTTAACGTGGTAGTGTTGTATATTCCCATCTAGAATGAAGTAGAGCTGTAAACTGTTTTGAAATCCCGTTTTGAGCGACCGCCTTCTTGATTGCTATCCTTGCAATAAATGCTATCAATATTATAAATGGAAAGTATCATAAACTTGATGAAACCTTATAGAAAATAAATAAATAATACTAGTGCTGAGTATATTTATTGAATATATAATAATACTGGAAAGGTCTAAACTAAACTAAATAATTACGGGCAAATTGGCTAACTTATAGAAGTAAACAAGACTGAAAAGTATATTATACATTATGTTTGTTTTGTGTAGTTTTTAAACTGTTCACAATATCAACCGCTTTAAAACGCCTAAAACGAACTAATTGCTACGTAAACTAATTTGACTTTACGTGATATAACTTTATAGATCAGTGTGAAAAATGGAAGTACCAACTGTAGGGTTTATACAACCCTATAATATGATGATTTATTTATGTCAAGTATAATAATTTCTCCTATAACTTACAATTCAAAAAATGTGGCACCCATACACTCTACGAAAGTTTAACCTGTTTTTATTATCACTAACTATGTTATTGTAAAAAACATTTAAATTGTACATTAATGACATATAATGATTTCTTCATAAGTGAAAATAAAATGCAAATCATTCTCTAGTTTCAAACCTTCACTGGGTCAAGGTCACGCACATTCAAAATAGATATACTTTAAAATAATCGGCAACTATAAATAAGTTTGTTGTCATTACAAATTTACGTATTTTAGGGAGTTTATTCTGTGCCAGGTTTGTTTACACATTATTTGTTTATTTTTGTAGAATATCTCAATATTATTAGTTTTACAGTTCTCTACTAGATAGCGCTAGTTGTCAAAAAATGTCTGTTTACGTAAAATTGAGGTTTAAATTATTGTAAAGATAAATAATAAAATTAAGTTATAATTAACTCTAAAGTAAGTTTTATTCTATTTTTGTTATTATTAACGTTTTAGCACGAATAAATTTACGTAAAATCATTCCTAGGGTTGATTTTTTTAAAAGCTAGGAGAAGGCTAGGAAGAAGCTAGGAACAACCTAGGAGAGATTTCAAAAACTGATTTCTGATACCGCTAGTAGGAGAAAGCTAGGAACAACCTAGGAGAAGGCTAGGACCAACCTAGGAGAGATTTTTTTAAAATGATTCTGAATACGGGCCTTAGTGTAAAGAAAGATTCTAGTCATGATAATTTGAACTCTTTAACTGATTTCACATTTCACTAAGTCTAGTTTTGATACAATGCTAAAGATTGACCAAATTCATAAAAATAGGGTAAAGACAGTACTACTGTAGTGTTACGTTAAAAGTAATTACTGCTCTGCCCAACACTAAGATTAATTTTTGAAGGGAACCTAACGCTTCGGGTTGTATGTACACTGCTGAAAGTGTCGCATCGTGCTGTTACACCCTTAAAATTAGTGTATAACTAAACCTTAAATTTTAACACTTTAATAGGCGAGATAAAACTCTTATTATAATAAAAAAACTATATAAGGGTTAACACAGTTAACACTAAGTAGGCCAGACTGAACACTTGACAAGTGTTAAGTAGTAACCCTAAGCAATATTAGATTCAACACGATATAAATTTTAAACAAACCTTACAAGAGTATGCTTGATTCTAAAAATCAGAGTACCAGTAAATCTTAGCTAATATTCAATTGTATCCTAACGGTTAGGGTTATTTATACCACCGCGATCGAGATTGCCCTACCCGAACTAGTGATGACCTTAATTTAATCGGGTTTTTACGACACTTAAGTGAAATAACACTAATGGCGGGTTATAGAAACTATTTGATTAAGGCTTTCGACGACACTATTTTTCCAACATAGGCTACAGACAACACGTATACATTAATCAAGACACTAATATCGTATATTATGAAACCTAAAGGGCTTTAACACGATCTTAGTGTTATCTAGACCAACGAGATTTTTTTCCGTGTATATATATATAATTTATTTATTTATTATAGGTTTGCATGGTTTATTATTAAAGTAGATAATTATCTATGATTGAAAAGTTTTTAATTATGAATTAGTCATATATCGAAATGAAACAGTCCAAAAAATCAACTTTTTTAATGTTCCGAACCTATGGTTTCGTCATTAACTCACAAACAAAGATCCCCTAAACATTTAAACAGATCAACTGTTCAAATTAATTTAGATCAGCTGAACGTTTTTGCACATTTACTACTATGTATATTAACACAATACAAAGTTAAAGTTTATTTTCAGCATTAGTTCTGGTTATATTTTATTGACATATATAACATAATGTAAAAAATCACAATTTTTGACTAATATTTGAAAATTCGCTTATATCCTGGCAATGCCAATTCAATATACTAGCAATATGACTCACAATAATCAGGATATAAGACATAATAGGCCCTCCAGCCTCGCCACGTAGCGTCTGAGGNAATTTCTCACTCTTACTTCACCCTTACTGTCGCGTCCCCCCTTGGATGTGAACCTCTAATGTCAGAGTTTCAATTTTTGTTTGTTTCCTTTACTTAACCGTTTGCGCCAACCCGAGATGTTATATTCAGATAGCAAATTTAAATCTTAAGTCTAAAACACTGAAAATGAATTATTGTTATTTTTTTAAGAAACGATGGTGCTGCTTCGCGTGATGAGGCCCCCAAGTTTTGAAAACAAAAATACATCGCGAATACTACAGCATATCATACATCTTTGTTTACTTTTATTTTATTTTACCAAACGATTGGCAACTGTTTGTATTTAAAAAAATACTACAGCACAATCTAGTAGAAAATAGAGCAAATATATTTTTACTACTAGCGCTCTTCAAGACTCTAGTGATGAGGCCCCCAACTTAAATCATAAACACAAACTTGTCAATTGAGTGTTCCTACTACACTCAGGAGTGAACCATCTATGTTAATATTGTTTATCTATGGCTGACACTACTAAATATTTATACGTAGTGAAAGCGCTAGGATGAGACGCTCTCGAGTACGTTTCCGATATCGTAACTCAACTGCCGGCGGAAAATAAGTACGGGGCAATAATAAATGCAAATTCCGGTTTATGCTCTATGACTTGAGCAGTTACTCACTTATCAAGCACTACTCATAACTCATTTATCCTGTATTTTTAAAGGAAATGCGTACAATTATCTTCTAAGAGATACAAAACTATGCCTATAACATAGGCAGTGCACACCCTTATTAGCACTAGTTTTATGCGCAGTTGGTTTCTTCATTAATTCTTTAATGGTTTTAGCGCATTTCCTTTGGAAAATAAAGAAAAAATGAGTAACGAGTAGTGCTTGATATTTGAAATAGCTCAAGTAAACCGGAACCAATGTTGCAAGAAATGGTTTGTTAGACACAGAAACACGTATTCAAAAGGAAATTCGCCGGATTTGCGGATCCACGCACCAGAATTATTTTGTAAAAATGTAAAAAAAACTATAAAAAATTGTCGTTCGAACCCAAGTACCCTGGCTTTAAGTGTTCGTATCGACTCTAGATCATTCACATAGAACTCACAAGCACAAAAACATCGAAAACAACTCCCCAATTAAAATATGTTGTTTACCAGCCGTCTTTTAGGTTTTCCGGTAAATAACATTTTTTCGACTTTTTGGTCACTTTAAGTGGTCGAATCGGCTTCAGACTGAATTAATTCGATTCAGCGCTCCAAAAATATTGAAAACGACACCCTATTCGACCGTAATTTTGGTTTTATGTAATTTACTATGGATTTTTCGACTTTTTCGTCACTTAAAATAGTCGTAAGACAAAGTCGTAACAACTTTGGACCGGTTTCATCCAATTCAGCGACCCAAAACACATGAAAGACAACCTTTTTCACGTAAAAAAATAATATCCTTGAATTTTACCGATTTCTTAAGCATTTTAAAAATTTGGCAAACCGGGTTAATGACGTCACAACAATCTGGTTTTAAATAGGGTTTTACACCAAGTTTGATCAAAAAATAGTCATCCGTACGAAAAATAGCGTGTTTACAAGAAAGTGTCTGGGAATGCGCGCGCGCGCCACACACACACACACACATATATATATATATATATATATATATATATATATTATATATATATATATATAATATATATATATATATATATAATATATATATATATATATGTGTGTGTGGTGTGTGTGCGCGCGCGCGCATTCCCAGACACTTTCTTGTAAACACGCTATTTTTTATATATATATATAAAAAATATATATTATATATATATATATATATAATAATAATATAATATACATATATATATATACATATACATATATATATATAATATATATATATATATATATATATATATATATATATATATATATACATATATATATATATATATATATATATATATATATAATATATATATTATATATATATATATATTAATATAATATATATATATATATATATATATAATATATATTATATATATATATATATATATATATATATATATATATATATATATATATATATATATATATATATATATATATATTATATATATATATATATATATATATATATATATATATATATATATATATATATATATATATATATATATATAAAGCTTTGCAAAACGTATTTTTCGTGTTCAGGGAACTTTGAAACAAAGTTTTGTCATGGTACGAGATTCGACTCCCGCCATATTAGCGAATTTTTTCCACAGGAAATTCGCTAAAAGTGTTTCTAATGATGTGTTGAAGTTTGTGTGAGCAAGGACGCCTCAATTACATCTGCTAGCACGTGGCTATTCCAGTTCTTTAGATAAATAACTATTTACTTACTATAAATAAATATTCATATAAATAATGAATGTGTGTGTACTTTTTCATGGAAATAATGATATTTAATTTAATTTTCTTATATTATAATTTTTAAGCTAATTGGTATGGAATCTTTGTACCATTATAGGCAGCTAGTTTTGTTCCGCAACGCTCTATGGAAAGAATAAATATTAAATACTCTTGTTAGGAAGTAAGAAATATCTGCTTGCTGCATGATCTGCTTTACTCGAAATATATATTGTTTAAATCGACACACTATACATAGTAATTAATAGTACTAGTTCTACATATTATTTAACTCGAAATATTATATTTAGTACGAAAGATTATTATTGAGTACGAAAAATATATATAATTTAAATCGACACACTATATATAGTAATTAATAGTACTATATAGTGGTAGTATATAGTTATTAATAACATACTATATAGTAGTAGAATACATATAGAACTATACATATATATATATATATATATGTTATATATATATATATATATATATAATATATATATATATATATATATATATATATATATAAATATATATATATATATATAAGCCCGTTTAGAGCCTTGCGGCTCATTAGGGATACCCTGCGGGAACCACCTCGGTGGTAGTAGCAACCGTTACGCTCAAAGTGAATTCTAAAGTTGGCAATTATATATCTAAACAATAATCTTCTATAAACTGAGAGCGTAACCTGGGATATAGTACTATATATAGTATTTAATAGTATACTATATGGTAGTAGTATATAGTGATTAATAGTATACTATATAGTAGTAGAATACATATAGTAATATATATAGTTTTATAGTATACATATAGGTAGAATACATATAGTACTATATATAATAATTAATTATAAAAATCAAAATTAAAGGGCAGGACTCGCTCTCTGAATCTCCTTTTAATCGAAGTGGGTGTATCTCTTTAATACGAAAGGAGATAGAGGAATTGGAATACATGGAAAAGTATTGAGTTTGCAATAAAATCCACCGTAATTTAGGTGAAACCGAGATTTCACCTAAATTATTTTAAGACCTCTTGAGTAGTTTTAACAAAGTTTTCTTTCTATATGTGTGTATATGTGTATATATATGTGTATATGTATATGCGTGTATATATGTTAACATATAAGCCCCTAGAGTATTTATACTAAAGAATAGAAACTTATATACAAATCAATATTTAGGTCTAGTTATGCTACTCGGAAAATATTTTTATGACGTTATTAACTGGCAATAATGAAGCCAAAAATTACGAAAATTTATAAAATGCAGAATCTGCCTCCGTAGCCGTGGTCATACAGAACTGGACTTTTTTTTATAATAAATATCCTTTATTAAAAATACAAATTTTAAAATATAAATAACGTCATGAAAGGAACGAAGAAAAGAGTCTCTCCACAAAACTATTAATTTATTCAAAGCGCTTTCAACCTACATGAGGCCATCATCAGTGCCTGTACAAATAAGTAAAAATAACAAATAATATTATTTGTTATTTTTACTTATTTGTATAGGTACTAATGATGGCCTCATGTAGGTTGAAAGCGCTTTGAATAAATTAATAGTTTTGTGGAGAGACTCTTTTCTTCGTTCCTTTCATTATGAACAACTCCACTAGTGCTCATTCAAAATCATATAAATAACATCGTATTTAAGATAGAATGCCACACTTTAGAGTTATAAACTCTGCGCTGTGTGGCAAGTACTTAATTAACTAAGACTAAAGAACTATTTTTATTTGTCTAAATATTCACATATATACATACATTCATATATATACATACACACATACACATACATACATACATATATATATATATATATATATATATATATAATATATATATATATATATATATATATATATATATATATATATATACATATAAACACAGACACACACATACATACACATGAGGTCTGGAGGTCCGGGGTTCAAAGCCTGGGCTATGCAGGCACAGGCTGCACAGTTTTTATGAATAGAATTTGATGTAAAAAGATTTCGCCAACTTTAGCTTTACTTTGAGCATAGTAGATGTGGTACTTCTTTAGATAGTTACTCCCCTAGATGGTTACTCCTCAAAAGGGAGTAACCAAGGATTTGATGTAGATATTTGCTCCTTTATAACAAAGTAAGAAAAGGAAAGGTTGAATGGCAAAAATGTTTATTAAAAAAAAAGAAAAGGGAAAATTAATAGAAAAGGGATCCTCTAACAGTGGTCCTTTTTTCATATAAATACTCATGGGGCGACAGTATAGACAAAGTATTACATATAATGAATTTAATATAAATAAATTGGAGATATTTAACCTTTATTGGGGCAGGATGTGAAAATACATGGACACATGAGGGACACCTTTTCTATAAAAGTACCACAAAAGGAATATTGGAAAAAACGTATAGAAATAAAATAAATAAGTAGTAAAATCAAATAAATAGGTAAATATTTATTGAAAATTGAAATAATAATTATAGAATAATAAAGTAGTCAAATTAATAATAAAGTGATAAATAATTATAAATAAATAATGGGTAAGTTATATATGAAGAGTTTAAGTAAAAATTTAAAACACTAAAACCTAAAACTAAGAGCAATATACATAGACAACAGAGAAGCATATTTGATAAAAGCACAACAAATAAAAGATTTACAGAAACATAAAAGTAAAGACATTCTAATGTTTTACTTACTTTGAAAACACTTGTACAATTATAATATTAATTCAATTTTACTTAAGAAAAACATACACAATGAGATTTCCACGGTCAAATAAAAATGAACTGGGATTATTTCACTAATAGATTAAAAATATTAATAGATTTAAGGTATTTGTTAAAATGAAATGAAAATGTCAAACTAAAATGACAAATGTCATTAAATAATTGTAAATATGGAAAAAATACATAACTGTACAAATCTAACTATAGAGCATGAGATGAGCATGAGTTATATAGTATAAGATAATAGTAATAGTATAAGATAGCGATGTACAGAAGTAACTATCTGAAATAGGTTACTCCTTTCATAGCGGGGTGGGGAGTAACCATCTGAAGAAGGTTACTCAGAGACCTTCTTTAAATGGTTACTCCCCTCATGGCGTTGTTGGGGAGTAACCATCTGAAGAAGGTTACTCAGAGACCTTCTTTAAATGGTTACTCCCCTCATAGCGTTGTTGGGGAGTAACCATCTGAAGAAGGTTTCTCAGAGACCTTCTTTAAATGGTTACTCCCCTCACAGCGTTATTGGGGAGTAACCATCTAAAGAAGGTTACTCAGAGACCTTCTTTAAATGGTTACTCCCCTTAGTTAAGGTGCCATATCTTTGTCTTTCCCCCTATTCTAACCCCAACAAAGCCCAATGCTTTTCTACATCCCGGGTAAGAGCGTATAATAAGGTAAAATATATAAAGATTAGTAATAAAATAAAAAAACTAAGGGGAGTAACCAAAAAAGGGAGTAACCAGTCTGATCTGTCAAAGGGGAATAACAATCTAAAGAAGGTCACATAAACAAAAAAAGCAGTATAGTACTCCCCAAAAAGGGAGTAACTATCTAAAGAAGTGCCGTGACCACCTCGGGTGGGTCACGCAGGGCAAATACCCTGAAGAGCCGAAAGGCCCTAAAACGGGCATTATTATTATTATTATATATAAATTGCAGAAAAATATTTCGATCTATTTGAGAATTGACATGCACTTGTTGTGCATAAGATCAACATATGTTCCAATTTCATATCATTCATATCATTTCATTTCACATCATTCATCAGCATTAGTTCAATTTTTATCAGTTAACTTGTTACGATGTTTTAAAAAAATAGAAAATAATACAATTGAGTTGAACTTTGATACAAGTATATCCCTTTATGTAATAAATAAGTTTACTAAGTTTCGTTTCAATTCGCCAATAAATAAGTATTATTTCGTTTCAATAAGTTTAAATAAGGGTTTTGTTGGATCATAAAAGTTAAGCAGCATTGAGCGGGGTCAGTACCCGGGTGACTGCTAGAAATAAAACAAACGTTCTACTACCTGAAGACGAGCGAAGCGAAAATGCAGTTTAAATTTGGTGATTTTTATATTCTAAGGACTTGCGTTGCTGGTCCTCAGATAATAAGATATGGTGATGATTATAAAAGACCTAATGTATATCCCGTACCCGATTTTTTTAAATACGTCTAGAATTTAATACATGTTATAAAACAAAAAGGATAAATAATATTGTTAAGTAATATATATTAAGAGGCAATTGATTTTGAAAGTTGAATTCAACTTGCAAGGAGATCCGTTGCTAGGAGACCTATTGACCTGATCAATAATCGAGCTTCTGAATCTCTGCATAAGCTCTATAGATCCAAGCGTGGTGTATTTTTCCTATTCTTTTCTATGTTTTGCGGCTGTTTGATTTTTTAGTTTAAAGGCATAGTAAGAATAATACGTCATTTAAACTAATAATATATTATTATTATTAGTTTAAATTCATTAAGTCATTAAATTTGCGAAAAAATATTTCAAACTATATAACAATAAATATATTGTTTTTAATACTTAAAGTACCAGATGGTTAAAATAAATTAAAAAAAGTATAAATGCAAAAAAACATAGATAACTAAAAGGTTATAGAGAGGTCATGGATGACACAGCGTGTTCCTATGGAAGGAGAGGAGAGTATCAACTTGAACATTTCCTCCTTAATTAAACGCTTTCTCTTATTTTAAAAGAATACTTTCATTCATACTTTTGCTTCCATGACCTCTAAAAAACATTGTAATAGCAAACAAGTTGTCAAATATGCAACCAACACACACACTCATAATATAATATATATATATATATATATATATATATATATATATATATATATATATATATATATATATATATATTATATATATATATATATATATATATATATATATAATATATATATATATATATATATATATATATATATATATATATATTATATATATATATACCTTAGGATCTTTATTATGTATAGTGAAGATTATTGTTTGCAAAACTTTTAATGTTCACATTGAACCCGCTATTTGTCTTGCGCCTCGCAATTATATGGCCAAAAAAATTACTATTATGCCCTTTGATTTGTATTCCATTATTAATAGTATGCAATCCAGAAAGGGACAACTGTAAAGGGGCGCCAAAAAATGACGTATAAAAATTAATTTAATTCTGGGCCATTTATGTACTTAAAATAAAATATATATTGTTTATACACAGACAATTATTTTCTCTACCACTAATAGTTTATTTATTTATATTATATTTTATATTATTATATATATACTATATATATATATATATATATATATATATATATATATATATATAATATATATATATATATATATATATATATATATATATATATATATATTTTAAGCTTTTTTATAAATAGTAAAATTATTTTTCAACTTTAATATATTTTGGCGCCCTTTTAAATATTCGGCCCTTTATAGAGGGAAAATTTTCGTGATGAAGTAAATGAGATGAAGAAAAATGTTTAAGTTTAAAACATTACTTATTCCTCATAAAGAACACAAATAGCTCACATTAAAATTTATTCCAACTAATTTTTTGGCACCCTATTAGTTTTCTTTTCCTATAGAGCAAACTATAAATCATAGAAAAAAAATGAAATAACAAAATAGTGATTGTTTTGATAATAGAATCGAAATGTGTTCAGTTTAAAATTACAAAGTTAGAAAATGGGACACTGTACCCAAACAGGTCAAATGGTCAATACAAAACAAATTAAAATTGGTCTTCTGTTGGGCAATTTAGTAACAACCCCTTTTTATTTGTAATATTTTTATATTAATTTCTTTAAGAAGACATACTAAGGTACGACATATAAAATGGATTTTTGTAATTGAAAAATACATTATTGTAGCATAGCCAATAATAGACCAAGAGCCCAGGGGTGTTTTGTTAATAAAAAGTGTAATGGCTGGAACCGGTCTCAATTTTTCGTAAATATCTTCCTGAACAAGGATCTGCAATTCTGCCGACTCGTATCGGATGGGTGTCCCAGGCAGAACGCACTTTAGGGGTCAAAGGTTCTGCCTGGGACACCCATCCGATACGAGTCGGCAGAATTGCAGATCCTTGTTCAGGAAGGTATTTACGAAAAATTAAGACCGGTTCCAGCCATTACACTGTTTGTTAACTTGGGTGGTAAATTTGACCTGTAAAGTGCGTTCTGCATGGGACGCCCATTCGATACGAGTCGACAGAATTGCAGATCCTTGTTCAGGAAGGTATTTACGAAAAATTGAGACCGGTTCCAGCCATTACACTTTTTATTAACAAAACACCCCTGGGCTCTTGGTCTATAATGCTCTATGAGTTACTTTACTTACTTTTTTCAGCCAATAAAATACATTATTTTTTTAATGGTAAGTATTTTATATTTATCTAGAGTAATTAGGTAATAAAATTATTTTCTGGGTAATTAGGTAGTAAATTATGCAAAATTTATTACACTTTAACTGTAAAGTGACATTTTACTTCTCCATAAATTTATTAATTTACACGCGATAGAGTCAATAAAGTTCTAAAGCTTTACTTCTAAAAACACTTTACTGCAATGTAATGTTGCATTTAACAAGTTTTTAGAGACCAGTATACTCTACTTTAGATCTTAAATTATAACTTATTATTATTATGTTTATGTTTATTATTATTATGTTATTATTATTATATTCATTTTATTTTTTCTTAGCTTTTGCCAGTTTTCGTTAGCATTAGTCGGGTATAAAGTACCAAGACTAAGGCTAATTTAAGGTATTTATTGATTTAAAAAATTTCTGACGGTATTACAGGTGTTAAGAATTGCAGCCTTTTGAATGTCGTGAAGAGTGTTGTGATTTAAGTCCAAAGCTTTAATATTAGTAATTAGACTATGAGGTACAACTCCAGTAGTGGACATTACAAATGGAAGGATATCAACCTTTTTCATCTCCCATAGTCTTTGAATTTCACATGACAGCTCTGTGTACTTTCTTATTTTCTCGGCTACTGTTGTTTGTATTTAATTGTATATAATAATAATAATTATTATATTATTATTATGTTTATTATTATTATGTTGTTATTATTATTTTATTATGTTTATGTTTATTATTATTATGTTATTATTATGTTTATGTTTATTATTAATATGTCATTATTATTATTATGTTAATGTTTATATTATTATGTTATTATTACGTATCGTATTATTATTACATGTTATGTATAATTTTTCAGTTTTTTGAGCTACTCAGAAATGTGTTTACGTTTAATAGGAAGTAAATTAGGTGTATTTCTGCCTTCCTCAAATGATGAATTATTCAATAAACGTATTTAATAAGAAACGATATGTAGCATTAAAAAGGAAAAGTTAACAACAATGTTAAGTTTTTATAATAATACGTCTATTATATGTTTATTTTAACATAAAGAATTATGTAATACAAACATCCTTTTTAAGATAATACCTATTTTAACACTGACTATACAACAATTTAAAAATAATAAACCTACCAAATTCATAGTACTATATTTGACAAGAAATAATATATTAAAAATAAAATGAGAATATAATAAACAGTAAAAAAGCAATGTTTTTAGTGATAAACAAACACAATACTTTTCCTATATACCTACGGTAAAAATGAGGAAAAGTAAAAAATTCGTTTAACATTGATGGTTCGAATAGTAATTTATGTTTCAACGTAAAGAACACAAATCGCCCACAATAAGATTTCGAAATAACTGGAGTTCATTTATATGCTCGAAAACTATTTTATTTATTTACAATAAAAGGTGCAAGTAAAACTGTGCTACAATAAAACACATAATAATAATAAATTATTATTATGTAATAATATTAAATTAATTTAAATTATTATTGAGCAATAAAATTGAATTCGGACTAAATTGGCCAACCTATAATAGGCATTGTGCACAATGCCCGCATTTACCATATTGACCTTATAAATGTCAAGAACCTGATCTAATGCATATGTCCTAATCTAACCTAATATAAAAAAAAATAATACGTATAACCTAATCTAAGAAAATGCATATGACATCTTTAATCCACAGTCATTTTTTGAAAAAAATTTTCAAAAATTCCCAAAATAAAATAAAAATGTCACATTAGGCTAGTATATTAAACACATATATTACGGTATAAACATATGTGCGTCTGTGTTGAGGGCCACTTCGCCTTCCTAGTTGAACCGTAGCATTTTGACTACTAGCAGTTTTGTAAGTGGCATACTGCCACGATATATGGAAATTTCCAAATGCAATAGCCGAAAAACGTTATATATATATATAATATATATATATATATTATATATATATATATATATATATATATATTTTATTTATTTATTATTTATATAAATTATATATGTATAAAACTGTTTATAGACAAACTGCTACAGGGCAACCACTGTAGTGAGGCAAGTGGGCCACAAACCGGCAATCTGCGCATACGCCGCGTAGCGGCTAAAAGCCGAAGGTTATTTTTTTGTTCTTCTTAAACTTTAAATTAAATATTGTTCTCTGTGAAGAGACTTCTTACAAAAAAAAACTATTTTATGGACAATAATATTTCATAGCGCTTTGCTGTTATTTTAAGGGCGCGACAGTAAACTAAAAATGTTCCTAATTGACATAAAATATGTCAATGAAAAAGTAAAAGTTAGCAATAGCTGTAGCTTCATCGTTTGATAAAAGGTAAATGTAATATTTATTGCGCTGTCGCTAAATTATATTGTGTATAGCGAGAGGACAAGGAAACTATTATAAAGAGTGTTTTTCGTGAAACATCTTATTTATATGCTAACAATATAAAGATCGAGCCAACAAAATTGCTTTTTACTTGAAAACGTTGTCTATTTTTGGTTTTTGGTCAAGTAGGAAGAAGATAGTCTCGAAACAGTAAGGAACACTTGAGGATCTATAGATGCTAGCTATTCCACGGCCGTATCTTCATAGGATGATCTGTAGCATCTTCTTATAATTTAACATTATGTTAAGTTGAGTAAGAGTCGAATCTTTGTATATCTATATATGTTACGGTAAATATCGGTAGTATAAAACGAGTTTTTCTTTCACAGGGGGATCGATCGATCCGTGGTAACGGCGGGAGGGACTCCCGTTGTAATCGATAAGAGTGCGCGTGATTATCGATTTATACACAGCAGCGCTCCGCCCAGACCCCACGAACCAGATACCTTCTCCATTCATAATACAAATCTCCAGCCTCACAGTTCCACTGCTCAAATGAAGTAAGTAACCGTTTTACTATAAAACATAGTTCCACTATAAATTTGAACTGAGCGTATTTGTCACTTGTTGTCATTGGTTTGTTATAGTAGTATGGCTACTGTCCTCGCTGAGAACTATCAACTCAAGTGGCACAGCCACAGTGCCCACCTGCATGGTTGCGTGTCGACGCTATACAGATCTAATTCTTTTACTGATGTCACACTAGTAACAACGGACGGAAGATACATCCCGGCTCATCGCTTCGTCTTGTCAGCATGCAGCTCCTACCTAAACAGAGTCCTGCAGATAGCGTGTCAAGCTCCTACCGGTAATACTGTGGTAGTTCTTCCGCCTGAAGTAACGTATTCTACTCTGGCAATCCTAATGCAGTACATGTACAGTGGAGAAGCAACTGTCAGTAATGATCACCTTCAAGGTGTTTTAAGAGCCGGTGAACTACTCAGAGTGCGAGGACTATGTCACTCCGGTAAGCCATCTTCATCCTCTTCTTCTTCACACCAGTCATCGAGACACCAATCTAAGTCTTCCAGTCACATGGTAAAACTTCCCGATCATGGTGAGTCTTCGAGATCTAGACACGATGACGACCGGCCACCTGATGTTAGAATAGAGGATAACATGAAAATAGAATTGTTGGTTAAAGAGGAGCCGATTGATTGGGACGAGCAACAGGAAGAAGAGCAGTCAGTCACTCATTCGGAACATCACTCGACAGCATCTGTCAAATCGGTAAAATATAAAGGTTTACTTTTAAACACATTTAGAAAATTTAATCTCAACTTATTCTTATTGTATTAAATATGCTTTATAGTCATAGAACTATGGCGGGAAAACATATCGATTAGTGATTAGATCGACTCCCTCATTTTTTCCAACCAGTATACATTTCATTATTGATTTTTTGAAAAATCAATATTTCAGAAACCATATTATATATGGAACGTTTGTATTTACGATGTTTTTGTAAATTAATATTAAATTTTATTGAATGCGAATATTCCTATCATCCCTACTTTGAATACGAGCAAATTTTTTAAAGTTTCTTCGGTTGTTCTATAAAAGAAATAGAAGAGGGATCGTGAGGGTTGGATGAATGGAAGAGTGAGTGAGTGAGAGAAACAACACAAGGTGTAGGGCGAGGTGAGGGACACCCCTTGCCATCTTGCTTTCTTGTATTATATATAAAACAAACCTGATATCCCCATTATGTTGGCCTTTCAATATATCAATTTTAAAAAATTATTGTTTCTAGACATTAAAGTTCTATATTTCTTTATAAACTAATAATATCATTTAATTTAATAAATATTGATTGATATATATTTACAAAATATCTGAGGGTTAAATTAGCTCCCTTCGCAAGTTTAAGGAAGCAATACGCCATATGTAGACTTCAAATCCAAAGCAGTTAAAATAACGTAAAACTGGTTGAGCCATTTTAATAAAATTAAAAGAATTTTTTTACAAATAGGTAAAACCTCTATAAACCATTCATAAAGAGATAATCTGAGATAAGTTATCTTGTACGATAATAAGAAATTTATTGTCAATCAAAATTCGATTAGTTCGCATCGACTTCTAAACACTTTTGTTGTTTATTATAAATTGAACGTTTATAGCACATGAAAAATTTACAAATTTTTCAATTGGCTAAAATTAGATAAGTTTGTTATTTAAATTTAATCCAAGAACTTAAAAAATTGGGTTCCTACGCAACAGTTATAATAAGTTTTAGAAAGCCATTTGTTTCTCAATGCCCATGTGTTTTAATATGCCCACTTTAATTTTTAAGATATGTACATTTTTGTTTTTAATAGTTAAATAGATAGATGTTAAATTAGGCATTGAATCTATTCCCTTGGTTCAGGGGCCACATTTTTTTCCCATATTTTACGGATGTGCTCTCTCTCACCACCGTTACCAAAAGTGTCCCGAATGATCAAACAACATTTGTATTTTGACCATGCTATTTTGCGCAAAGGCCTATAGTAGCCCATAGGATGGTCAAATTACCTTCTCCAATTTACCACTTTTAGTGCAACATTCAGCAACTTTTTAGAACAAAAACAACACGAAATTTGGCAGGCTCATTTAATAGGGTTAACGGCTTAATATAGTGTCCCTAAAATACATAAACCCTAGGCAAATATGATAGATTCTGTCCCAATATCATTCTGATCAGCCAAAGCGTTCATAAGTATCGCAAGATAAACAATTATTTTATGCTAATTTTCTTTAAAAATCAAAGAAAAAAATAATATCTTTACCTGGAATTATTTATTATTATTATTTTGAAATTTATTTTATTTACTTAAATTAGAAAGTTTAGCTCTGACATTTGCAATTTTAGTTCACGTTATTTTGAGTGACGTTATTTAGTATCATGTTATCTTATAGATATTTGTTGCACATGTTCAAATCCATTGTATTATAAAATGCACTTTCCTAATGAAATTATCATTTTTAATAATTTATGAGAAAATAATGGTGTGGCTCAGGTCATATTCAAATACTATACTATATCATCTTTATTCATAAAGAATGTTTAAATCTCTACACAAACTATTTCTTTAATTCGATAAATACTGAGATGGGGAATAAGCTTATAAATAAATGGACTTTGTCTTTCGGCCAATGATTTAATTTTATTTAATAAAACAAAGCCAGCTTTTGAATGGACCGGCCGTCACAGCGCTGATGAGATAGGTCTAAATTAATTTAACTAGCTTTTTAGGTCAAGGCATGTATAAGAATCAACATAAACACACGAAAATGTATTTTTATTAAAGCTAGCAATGATTATTCTTAAACTTAATAAATGTTTTTAGGAACGAACTGATGATGACATATATGCACCACTGACTTGCGATCTATGCCAGGAAACCTTTAAGACACCGGCTCTATGGGTCAGACATATAGAAACACATCCTCCGACTGATGTTCCCAGAAAAAGAAGAAAACGATCTGTGAGTATAGGATAAAGGTACCAGTAGGATAGCCTACGGGTGAATTAATTTTTTTTTATGTTCTCAAAATCGCTGCCTTTCCTATTTGACGAAGAGATTTAAATTTCCCCTGAATTTCCTATATCATGTCTACAAACCATAAAGTATCTATTTCTATGGGACAGAATCAAAATCATTAGTTCAATATGGTTAAATATTTTATCTACTCACGGCAGCAAAATTAGCCATTACTGGACTGTTTTTAAGCTGCAAAATGTCATTTTACCTACATTGTCAAACAATACGGAAAATATTTTAAAACAGTACGCAAAATGTTTCAAAACAGTACGCAAAATGTTTTGGTAATGAAAAAAGTACTAGGGAGTTATGGCTCATTTAAATAACATGGGGAACAAGTCCAAACTCCCTAGGCGGGAAAATGAATGAGCGGAGGTTATTATTTTACAAATTATTGCGTGAATTTCGGTATTGTTTTATTTTGTAAACTATGATTTATTCTAGCTTGTTTCTAGTATGTAACTTTCTTTATTGTTACTTAAAATTACGATATTATTATTAAATGTTTAACATTTAACATTTGTTTATCTAATAATATGTAATGTTTTGGAAACAAATTGGTAACACTGATAATTTTGGCATTAAATTAAATTATTTACCAGCTGTTTATGAATCGACAGATTTTTAATGTTTAAGTCGTCAGATTTTGTATTTCATGTTGTTATATTTAGTTTAAGTATATAAAGTCACAAAAATAGAACGTTATCAAAAAAAAATCTGTAAACTAAAGTTAAGTTACTAAAACATAATGAGTGAGAACAACAGTGAAGTGAATAAAGATACAAACATTGTTGACATTGACGAGTTATTGGACCACAGTCCACCTGATATTGTCAGCGTTGCATCTACTTCAAAGCAGTCTTTACTGCCTGTAAAATTTCGCAGCAAGTATTTAAAATAATACTCTCTAATAAGTTAGTAGATAAAATAGTATATGCTACTATGCAGCAAAGGAAACATTGCAGACTCGAGCAATTAATTTGGTTAAAACCTTCTACCTTAAAACCTAACCTTCTATTTGATGTACCTTAAAAAGAATTAAAAAATTCTGTGAGTAGTATAAATTCACCTGTAAACTAGCCTACTGACGATGCACTGATTGCTTTATACAAATCAATTTTAGTCGTAAGTTAAGTTATTCAATAGTATTGTGTATTTATTTCAAAATTATAATTAATTGTAGAAAATTAGGGACATAGGCTGACTACTTTAACTGTATATACTGCTCAGAAAGGGGGAAGTACACTTTTTTCTTTATTGTATCTGAATGCTTAAAACATGAATTTATGTATATTAAACATGAATTTAAACACATTTTCATACTGTTTATCGTGTTTTAACAAAATTTGCGAAAAGGTTTTTTATTATATAGACCGTGATGAATAAAACCTTTTTATTCTGTCAGTTAATATTAACATTTACCGAAATAAGTTGGTTAAAATTCAATCCATGGTAGTTTTACGATTTTTCAAACAGCCTCTCTTCTGACATGCAAAGTTACGTATGTAATATACATTATGAATAAAAGCATTGGTATTTAATTTTTTAAGGGCGGCGAAGAAGTTGAAGATGAGAACGATTATCCAAGTTTAAGGTGTGAATTATGCCAACAAATGTTTTCATCACCTGGAGAATGGGTTCGACACATTCAAAGCCAACACACCGAGGAGCAATTAGCTGTATCTAACAGTAGTAATGGTTCCAGCTCCAATACCAGGCCTAACAGAGTCAGATCACTGCCAAGAGAAACATGTCCACAATGTACTAAAACATTTCCATCGCATGCAAGTATGCTAATACATAATAGAACTCACACCGGAGAGAGACCATACGTGTGCAGTCTTTGCGACAAAGGGTTTAATGTCAAAAGTAACCTGCTTAGGCATCTCAGAACTCTACACGATCACACTATTAATCCAGGTAATGTTTAAGTTATCACACTATAATGATAACATAATACCACTTAATTGTTTTCGTTCACTTTACTTGATTTAATAGACTTGTGCTTTATTTAGAAGAGGGAATGTAAAACCTCTTTCATGGAGGGAAGCAAGAGAAAAAGTGTTAACAACCACTAATAGCAAAATATGAAGCATACAAAACCAGTATTGATCATTGAACGAGGCATCTGTATACCTATGGGTTTCAACATTATAGGAGCCATATTAGCTACCGTGTTTACAAACAATGTGCTCATCCATTCATAACATATATATATATATATATAGATATTACATATATATTACATATATATTACATACATATATAGATATTATCTCGAGAACTGAGCTAACCGCAGATGAGGTTGAGGCCTTTTTTTCAAAACCCTTCAAAATATCCTTAGAATTACTTTTTATTAAACATAATTTTTTATGATTTTTTCTTTTCCCCATTTATACCGTAGGTGTATAGAAAAATAATTGCGTTCACAAAAAGATCCGAAACCAGGATGTCACCTGAATTATCCGTTTTAGGTTTTTAAGGCCTCTTATGCGGATTTTTCAAGATTGTTTGTCAGTAATATCTCCCAACGTATTTATGCTAGAGAGTTGAAATTTCAATTTTCAGGTATAGTTGAGGTATCCGGAAAATAATTTTTTATGACCCGCAATAATGACTTAGAAATAATTTTGAAAATTCATAAAACGCGAAAAAATTGAGATTCAGTACGTATGTAGTCTTGTATATGTACCAAACTTCATCTCATTTTCAGCATTAGTTCAATTTTTATTTTATAACTCGTGTAGATTATTTTTAATAATCTAAATAAATTTTTAAAAAATCGGAATATAATCCAATTGAGTTGAAATTTGGTACCAGTATATGTATTTACGTAATACATAAGTATATTAAGTTTTGTTTAAATACGGCAAGAATATCTGCTGTTTTTGTAGGATCATAAAAGTTAAGCAGCAATGAGCAAGGTCAGTGCCTGGGTGGGTTACCGCTAAAAATAAAACAAAAGTATTTATTATGTTAGGACATGTTAGCAAGTCTCAAGATGTGTTGAGTTATTAACCCAAAATTTTATGGTTTCTTCCTCTCAGAGGACTAACAACCCCCGTTGTTATACCAACTAGTTACATTATGAAGTTACGGGTTTTTATGACATGATAAATGTTTTATACTTATAGTGTTTATAATGAAGATGTATATTTATACTTATATTTGTTATTACAAAGTTAAATTAAACAAAGAAATAATACCAAATGTATTTCCTGTTCCAGGTGATGCCAATAATTGAGATGAAGGAAATTATTTCAGGGATGTCACCACTGAGCTCAAGTCTTTTTGTGTCCAACTTTAATTATTTATTTGTTCTCGATTTATAATTATCTCAATTAATATTTTTTCATAAACATTATGCATGATTTTATTAATAGGATCACTCTTTCTTAAGATCATCTGTCATCCAAGAAGTAGGACAGAAAACTGTTGATAAAATCTTGTTTATATTTTTTCGGGAAAATATAACAAACATATAAATATGGTTTTATTATTATTTTTGTATATTATTGTATATGTACAAAGCCTAGGTTAAGAACGGAACTCGGTTCGTAATTACGATACTTTCAATTATATGGATCGGACCACAATGAAGCATAAAGCCAAAAAAAAGTTTTCTCACCGTTTTACATGAAAACAGAGGAGGGCAGGACAATTTTGTCAAAAACTGAGTGAATAAATTTGGGAGATGCCTATGAAGTTATCTTTATAGGCATCTTCCAGCAGTTTGGCTGGAAAACAGAAATGGTTTTATAAATTTTTTAAAAATGTGAGCTAATTGTTATCTCTATTGCCATGAATTCGACATTTTGTTCACTACGTATAACTTAAATGATTATACTTGCAATTATTGTGATAAAAAAAACATTACGATTGTTATGAAAACAATGTCTTATACAAAGTGTGAGTGCTTAAGATACAATAAAAAATATAGTACAAGCATGCATATCACTAAAACATCCAGTATATTAATAATTCATAAGTATAATTTAAATATTTATTACTTTGTTGTTTTTAAAATATTACAATTGTAAATTGTAGTATTAAGAGTAACACAATAAAATCGTATCATTCTTGTTTGTTCTTTTTGACTAAGGGCTCCTAAGACAAACAAACAAACTATGGAAAAATTTATGTATATTGATGGCAAAAAATGAATTGTTAGGATTAGAGGCAAGAAAAAGGAGAATTTTGAAAAAGAAATGCAAAACTTATTATATAAAACATTTTGCAAAACTATTGTATACAACGAAGTAACGATATCTAAGCGGTTAGTAATTAGGAAATCAGGTATCAATAAAGTTTTCAGTTCTTTGATGTTTTTATTTGTTGTTTCAATTAATAACTGTGAAACTGAAATCATTAAGTTAATTTTATATTATTTGTTCTATTAAGTATTTTTTTTCCAAATAGTTGTGAGAGGAAGTGCGACACCTAATTTTAGGTCAGTGCAAATAAATGTACAAAATGATAAATACATTGGCTAGAAAATGTTTGCCAGATTCAAAAATATTTAAATTTAATGGTTCAATATTACAAAAAATTAACAAAACTTAAATTATTAATCATACAAGTGCGCCAATTATTTTGAATTATTATTTTATATAGATATTGTCTTCAATGTTTTCTACAATAAAATTTCAGTTTAAGATTTAAAGATAAAATTATTCATGGATTTAATATAAGATTAATGGCTCATTGATAAATTAATGAGATATATATTAGAGAAGATATAAAATATGAAGATTAATATATAATAAGAAATGAAATGTAAGAATGAATACCTGCACGGGTACTCACATGTCCATGCGGGCATGTAAATGCTTATAAAAATAAGGAAAAACTTAATTTTTGATGTAAAATAAACAAAATAGGATTTTTTTATATTCTCATGATTTATCAAGAATCTAAAAATTCTGACCCCTAGGGCTTAGAATAAAATAATTTTCTTGAATGTAGATTCTAGAAAATTCCGGGTGAAACATTTTAGATACACAAACATTAAATCCTTAATGTCTTAATGTAAGACTATGTTTCCCCCAAATGTCATTCGGGGGGGGGGGGATATTAAATGATTTTTGGTGCATACAGGGTGGTAGATTTCAAATACATCACCAGGAAAAACTTAGCTTTGTGAAGACCTAACGCGATAAAATTGGTATCTACCCTCTCTAAGTTGACCACTGGAAGAGGTTACCAAACAATTATTTGTTTGGTAACCTTCTGGACTTTTTTTCAATCTAATTACCAAAATGCAATGTTTTCTACGGTAACTTTAAAAAGTAAATTGGAGCATATGTTTTATTATTTCAGAAACTGTGTTGTATCCCAAACCATTTGATAACAATATCATTAAATTCCGGTACTTTTCCCAAAGTTTAAAATAAATTTAGGAAAGTATTTTTAATTTTTACATTGAATGCCGTATAGATTTATTTATTTATTATTTTATTCATTCTTTTATTGTATCCATCCATCAATTTATATTTTCTATTAATATTTTGTCAGTATTAAAAAACAGTATCTTTAAGAAATAAATATTTGTTTTCTTTCTTAAATCTCCCTTAAATGGACATTAATTCATAAAAACCTTTTTTTTAACTTTATTTCTAGATTATCATGTCAAATATATTTTCATCCATAATTACAGACACACAAAACTTCGTTAAAAATAATTTGAAAATTAAAGTTTAATGATGATAACAACAATTACTTGCTTACAATACATTAGCAAATATGTGATGACACCAGCAAATATTTAAAAAAAACAGTGTGCAAATTTTATTAAAAAACCTTAAAAAATTATCTAAATGATAATTGGGCTTATTTTTCTGTTGAGAATAAATAATACTTGACAAATTGATTATTGGACTGTTAAGAATTAAATACAAGAAAAATAATGAAGAATACAATCTTATTAATATTGTCTGGTTTATTTACATAAACAAACGTTTTGCTTGGCGAAGCCAGACATCTTCAGTGTAAAAACAGATAAAAATAAAGCAAACCATTCAACAATCACCAAAAATTTAAAGCTTTACCTTGCCAAAACCAAAACAAAAGAATATCAACAGAAACGTTCCATAAGTTAAACACAGTTGAAATAAAAGTTAAAAACTCAATATCAAGTTAAAAACTATAAGTTGGCAAAACACCTGTTCATGTAAATCAAAAAGAAAATTTTAATAGGACTGAAGTCTTCTTTATTTTTCCAAGAATAAATAATAAAGAAAATAAATAAACTATTTATTTGCATGTATAAAAAATATTACAATTACATATTTATTATTAACTAAAACAACATGCAAACTCAGCCTGAGCTGTGGTTGCCATTTGGCAGAGTTCATACATTTATAGTGCTTGCAAGTTATAATAAAAAAAACTCATGCACACACACACACACACACACACCACACACACACACACCACACACCACACACACATATATATATATATATAATATATATATATATATATATAATATATATATATATATATATATATAATTTATTTAATTTATATATTATTTATATATGTAGGTTGAATTTAAAATTTCTTAAGATTATTTTCTTTTGTTTCTACTATGTTTATTATAATATTTACAGACAGCAAAATATAGTTTTCATGAGAGTAGAAAATTTTTCCGCATTTTTTCCTAATCAAGTTTATTTTTTAATATTTCTGTTCTATTCTGTTAGATAATTATAGTGTATTATCAATAGATGAATAATTATTTCTGAAAAATTGTTGGCAAAGAATAAAATCTTCGTCGCAAATATGAATAGTACGTCAACATCAGGTGAAGTGAAAGTTGAAGAAGTTCATTCAGGTCAAGAACATCAAATTCACTCATATGTCATTCTAGGCACTCTACACACTTACGCCACACGTGTGTAACGTCTAATCCGATTAACAATGATGTGATCTGATTATGATTAGCCTCAATAATTTTATAAACCTTAATAAAATAATCTATAAAGAAATTATCCATTAATATTTTTTCCACCTACTTTCGTAGGTATAAAAAATATTGTGTTCAATCTAAAAATCCAAAACCGAGATTTTATCATATTATTCATATCAGGCACTTGGACTTTAGAAGTTGAAGTTTTACAAAAATGGACATCTGTAGGTGGGCAATCAGGGTTTTGTTCCAGAAGTTCTTCCCCGGGGGAATTTCAAAATTATGGGGGAGGGGATATACAGTTTCCCCGAGGGGTGGGGGGAGTTGCAATCATTTTTACTTTTCCTCATTTATACCGTAGGTATATAGGGAAAGTATTGTGTTTGCAAAAAATCCGAA
>JACMZG010000008.1:32334277-32386777 GCA_018340805.1 Microvelia longipes | reverse complement strand
TTTTATCGACTCCGGATTATTTTCATTCATTTTGCACCGAAAACAACTTTCCATTTAAAATATGTAGCTTACTAGCCGTATTTTAGGTTTTCCGGTAGTTAATTGCCGTTTTTTAAAACTTTTTGGTTTCATTAAATGGTCGTATCTGCTCTGAACCGATTTATTCGATTCAGTAGCCCAAAAAACATTGAAAACCACTTCCTAATAAAATATATATTTTTATTGCGACTGTAATTTTGGTTTCCAGTAATTAACCATGTTTTTTGTTGACCTTTTGGTCACTTAGAGGGGTCCAAACCGATTTTATTCGATCCAGTGCCCCCAAAAAAACATTGGCAACAACAGCCTTAACGAAATTAATTTTTCGTAAACGTAATTTTCGTTTTTTCGACTTTTTGGCCACTTAGATTGGATTAAGTATCGCAATATCAAAATTAGGACCTTTATCGCAGCGAACCAGGTTTGGTAACGCCAAAATAACATAGTTTTCAATAAGGTTTATGTCCTCTACATGGTTAATTATTTTTCTACCAAGTTTAAAATATATATATATATTATATATATATATATAATATAATATATATATATATATATTATATATATATATATATATATATATATAATAAGAATAAATAAGAATAAGGTTAAGGTTTTTTATAATTGAAGAAGGTTCAATTATTAAAAAAATATATTTATGTATATATTTGTAATGTTAGGAACCTTTGAAACAGATTTTGGTCGCATTGTGCAAGGTTTGACTCCAGCCATGACGTTCCCAGTGGTGTATTTTTGAAAGTAAATTCGCTAATAACGAGTATAATATTTTTAGTCATCCCAATGTTATTGTGTTAGAGACACCTTGAATGTCAGAAACAAGAATACAAAAGGCTAGTTTTGAATACTATTGCATCATATGACGTTCACTAATAATTGATAATAATAATTTAAATATTATATGCATATGATAATAATTTGCCTATTGATCAGATGTTGATGACATGAGTGTTTTCTTGAAAAAACGTGTCTATACTGAGTTGAAAAATTCTGGCGCTGCAATCAGCAAGCCAGGCGAATTTAATTTGGAATGCTTTTTCCAACCGTTCTCCAACTTCATGATCGGAAGAGTAACACTATTACTTGTTTGTCAATTTGATTAGGGTTTTCTAAAGGAAATGTGCATTCTTATACCATGAGATGTTCAAATTTATGCTCGCCCTTGCTTAATAAAGTCTATACAACATTTTGGGTACTTATACAAAGCTTATATTTTGAGCACATTTGACAACATGATTTTTATAAAAAAGTAGTTAGGACCTCTAAAACGATTTTGGACACACTCTCAGAGTCCTTCTTGCGTAATGCTATCAAATTTTCCACACAACAAATTTTCTTAAATTAGGTGTGGCTAATATAGCTTCAAATATGTCTTCAGCTATATTTCTTTATATACATCTTTAGAGCTTTTATCAATTTTTTTTAATATTAGTTTGTTTCTTTTCGCTTGTTCTTATTTGCAAACAATGCTCCCTTACACTCTGAATCAAACAAAATCTAGTAGAAAGAACGGCTATCAGAGAACAAATTTTAATTTACTTTATGTAAAAAGGAGTATATTTGTTCCAAATGACAAAGAGATTTTATTTTTAACAGTCTACCCGTACTTTAATCGAATATGAAGTAATGATTATTAAATTGCTGCTAAAGAGATGAAACTTATTTCTTAATCTCATACAGAAGTAACGAATTACCTGTCTTTATAACTATTAGAATTCTAACATTTTTTTAATATTTAGCTGAGCCACAAATGTGGGATAATTGCAATATATGTATTTATAATTATTTATTTACGCGAAAAAAAATAATTTGAGTAACAAGTGTAACGTTTTCTCTGCAACAAATTCTTTGTTTTTCATTTTAAGGCTTAACGCAGTACTTTTTCTATTAACCTATGTGTAAAACAACGTCATAAGCGTCATTTTCAAGATGAAAATTCGCAAGAAAAGTAAAAATTATTATTAGGTTTAGCCTACAATTTTTACGTACTTATTTCCGTTTTCCTAATATGAATATCATTTTGACGAGAATCATTAAACATTTTAAAACACATTTCCATTGTCATAGTCATAAACTAAAAATTTCCCAACCTAATTAGGAGATAGTCAATTTTTCCTTATTATATATTTTTAGTAAATTTTTCCTTATTATGTATTTTTCCTTAATATGTTTATGATCTCATTGACCTTTTTATTGTTTTCCAACCATTGGCATTTCATTATTGATTCCTCTAATTTACGTTTACCTTAAAAATATGCTAATCAAACTAGATCTATTAACGATTTGCGCAATTTCTAATACATGATTATGTATTCAAATAATAATAATTTAAATAAATTTAAATTTATTATTTACATACTTATTATTTACACGTGACAAATAAATTACAAAAAAATTACTTTAATAAGGTATCATAAAAATTTATGTATTGTATAATGTAATGACAGCATAGTGTTTAACTACTTTAAATCAGTGAACATGTTTCCATAGATATATTATTTGAAATTGGTAATCTTTAACTCTAAAGCAGTAGCAAATAGCATTATAGTAATAAATTTATTGGCACTTCTTTAGATTAGATAACCCCTTAGGGATGTGGATGTCTTCTTGAGATGTGGAAAAGCACAGACACTATGAACATTTACAAAACTTTTCTTTGGACGGATTTACAAAAAATCGCTTGCACCCTCGCTTCGTCTGCCCCGAGACAAAATACGTCCGCTTTATTCCTAGCGGTCGATACGGCTTGTGATTGGACAAAAGCGGTAGATATACTAGTCGTATTAAAATTAAACTTAGTCATTTTAATTCCCTAGAAATGTGACTTATTTTGTACAACTTCAAGCCAAATTTTTTTAACAATATACCTTAAATTATAAAGGAAAACATAGTCTGCCTATCCAGAGTGGAGCCCTTCATATGAATCCTCAAAATATAAAAAACCTCTGGGTCGTGTGCAAAACGACGAAGAGAACTTTTTTAAACCTGATAAAATGTCCTGTAAAACAAGTGTTTAAAAAAAGTGTGTTTTAAAATAAATGTCCTAGAATTATGACATTTGTTAAATAGCCAACAAAAAATGTACAAAAAGGCAATATTTTGCCTGTAATTTAACATTTTTTTTGTGTTTTTGGAAGACCCAAAAATGTGGTTGTAGGTATCCGATTTAGATGATTAAACACTCGTTTCATTGGTAATTGTATCAGCTTTATCCACGATTTGCCCACGACTTACTGGGAACCACTTTTACCAAGAAAACTAAAACTAGTGCAATTTTCTAAAATTTCGAGCATGCGCCATTACATGAAGGACTCATTTACATGAAGTTAACCTGGCGGTTGTCCTTTACCAGTTTGTCATATTTAGTAATATGATGTTGCCGCGACTCGGCTAAAATGTCAAAGGCCTCTTGTTAACTCCCGAAGGAAAGTTACTTTTTACTCCTAAGCGAGCGAAAAATAACTTTCTACTCCCAAGGGAGTGAAAAGTAACTTTTTCTCCTTGGGAGTGAAAAGTGCTTTGTACTCCCTAAAACTAACCAATAACCTTTATATTATACTCCGTCTGGAGATAATCGAATTTATTTACTGTCTGAATTTTATTACTGCCCCTATGAAAAATTCATTGGTAGGGTTTAAAAATCGACAAAAATAAGTTAACAAGTTAAATCAAGTATTGATCGAATCTAGTTAAAGTCTTGTTGAAGTTGCTCACTGTTTATAGAGGTCACGATCAATATTTAATGTCGATCAATAACTACTTATCGACAATATACAGCTTTATTACTCCCTTTAAGGAAAAAATTAGTTATAGGTACTCCCATGAATTATTACTTTTTAAAAATAGTATATGTCGGGGGTAGGATAAATTCTCATTGGCAATCAAAAATCATAGGCATATTTATAAAATAAAACTTTTTGAAAAGATAAATTAGGATCGAAAAATGTTCTATAATGGTGCAGAAGATACTGAGTACCACACGGCACGAGCTTTTATAAAACGTTTTCATAAATAATAATTGCAAACTTAATGTATGACATTTATTAGACTTGGCTGTTATTTTAGTGTATTTTCATCATAAAAATGTCGCTTGTGAGGTTGTTATGGCAAACGTAACAATCGAAGGCTTTCTCAAATCAAAACGAAACTTGGCATATATAGATGTAGGGGAGGTTTCGAGGCCTACTGTTCGTAAAAAAATTATGACGAAAATGTTGAATCTTGAAATGGCCTAACTATTACATAATATCACAACTTACATAAAATATACAGGGTGGTACATTTCAAATACATTACCCAAATTACTAGTATAGCTCCGTATACGGAGCGATAAAATAGTATTTTATTCGTTAGAGCTCCTATAATGATAAAATAGGTATCTACCCTCCACTAAGTCCACCACTGGAAATTTAAATACCTAATTATTTTTTTAGGATTGTCTGGCATGTATGGTAATCTGATTACCAAAATGTATTTTCTACGGTGACTTTAAAAATTAAATTGGAGCATACCATTGCATGCATCATATCTGGAACTGTGATATCAGAACTGTCATATCTTGGACAATTTAATACCAATATTGCTGCATTTCGGTAATTTTTCCCAGACCTATATTTTTCCTATAGATTGTTTTTGAAGTGATACATTCTGATGTAGCAGCAAGTTCATTTTTAATTATGAATGGGTAATTGTACATATGTATGCCAAACGATAGCTGAGGGAAAAATTACCGGAATTTTATAATATTGATATCAAATTGTTGGAGATGTAACAGAATTTCAAGGTATGTTATTCTCTAATTTATCGTTTCAAATTTACCGTCGAAAAACACATTATGGTAATCAGATTACTATACATGCCAGAAGATTACCTAACAAATAATTGGGTATATTAACGTCCAGTAGTCAACTAATTACATATGACATAAGTCATATAAATGTTATATATCATAATATATAACATTTAGATTCCGAGTTTTTTTTTTTTAAGATTTCTATAAGAGTAATAGGATATACCAACTTATCCCCTCCATGTGAGGTACCACGGCTTAATGCCGAATTGCGCATAAAGGATTTACTGATATATATGTAAACAAGTGTAAAACATGTAAATATGTGCAAATGAATGGTTATTTATTTATTTAGTGAACTAATTAGGGGTGGATACCAATATTATCGCGATAGCCTCACATGGAACAGATTTAATAATAATATAATTAAATAATAGATTATATTTATAAACGAAGGTGGTCAGGTTATACTTTTTTCAATGTTTCAAAATTTAACCTATAGAGCCCCTTTAGTAATAATATCTCTATGACTACAGAGTAATAAAGAACTAAAACTTTACTCGACATGTTTATAATCTGACGATAGGAAGGATGTAGTAGTGCTAATATTGCACGAGGTAGTAGCAGGGGGGGGGGTTGGCAACACTATTTTACATTGGGACGGCCTGATATGTTCCTTCCTCTATATACAAAGAGACTAGTACCATATAGTATTAGTCTCTTTGTGTTTATTTAAGTCCCTTGTTAAACACTTACACTCCACTAACACACGGGTCAATCCATTTCAAGTGATCCAGAGATGTTGCTCGAAAAAAATAAAAATTGATTTTTTTTTTCTGTGTTGGTCCTTACCCATAGGTAGTCCAAAACGCCTTGTATTCATTTTTTCTACAGCCTCCTTCATTTTCAAAAATCACTTTTTAGTTCCCGAGACACCTAAATTTTGAGTTTTTTCGCCAATTTTTGAGGCTTAATATTTCGGCTTTGGCATAACCTAGCTTAATGAAACAGGTCTCGTTTGAAAGTGTTCTCTTTGGGCTTTATATAAGAACCAATATGTTTTGTTCTACTGCTGCTAATCTACTCGTGAGTTTGCATAATAAATTTGACCACAAAGACAGAAAATACTCTTTTTCATTATTTTTTTTAACAAGGAAGATGATATTGAAAAAAATTAAAATAATTCTTGGTTACTAAGGTGACCATAAGGAACAAGAAAAAAAATATTTTAATGTTCCAAATTTTACCTTTTAGAGTCAATGAATTATTGAAAGTTAAGGTTTTCATGATTTTGGCGTTTTTCAGGGCGATTTATCGTCCAATGGGACTGGGGCGATTTTTTTCAAATTGGGCTTAAAATGACCTCTATACATTGCAGTTTTACGCCCAAATGTAACATTTTGTTTATTTTGGTTTTAAGGTACTTTAGAGCGTTTTTAAAATCAGCAGTTTTTTTCATTAATCGATTTCACAAAAATATACTGATTTATATTGAAAATAGGGTCTATCCTGGGGTTTCTTTGCTAATAAAACATAGTTAGAGGTATATATTAATTTATTATGGAAATAAATTTGACATCACCACCCAAAGTGACCAAAAAGTCGAAAAAAACGCTGTTCGATTACCATAAAATCTTAAATATGATCAGTAAACCACATATTTCAAGTGTGGAGTCGATTTTAAAGTTTTTTGGGCCTGCGAGTTGAAAGAGAGTGGTCCGGAGTCGATACGACCACTCAAAGCCAGAGTACCTGGGTTCAAAATCTTTTTTACTTACAAACTTACATAAAGTAAAAAATGATAAAAAATTATTGTCCCCACCAGGATTCGAACCCAGGTACTCTGGCTTTGAGTGGTCGTATCGACTCCGGACCACTCTCTTTCAACTCGCAGGCCCAAAAAACTTTAAAATCGACTCCACACTTGAAATATGTGGTTTACTGATCATATTTAAGATTTTATGGTAATCGAACAGCGTTTTTTTCGACTTTTTGGTCACTTTGGGTGGTGATGTCAAATTTATTTCCATAATAAATTAATATATACCTCTAACTATGTTTTATTAGCAAAGAAACCCCAGGATAGACCCTATTTTCAATATAAATCAGTATATTTTTGTGAAATCGATTAACTGAAAAAAACTGCTGATTTTAAAAACGCTCTAAAGTACCTTAAAACCAAAATAAACAAAATGTTACATATTGGGCGTAAAACTGCAATGTATAGAGGTCATTTTAAGCCCAATTTGAAAAAAATCGCCCCAGTCCCATTGGACGATAAATCGCCCTGAAAAACGCCAAAATCATGAAAACCTTAACTTTCAATAATTCATTGACTCTAAAAGGTAAAATTTGGAACATTAAAATATTTTTTTTTCTTGTTCCTTATGGTCACCTTAGTAACCAAGAATTATTTTAATTTTTTTCAATATCATCTTCCTTGTTAAAAAAAAAATGAAAAAGAGTATTTTCTGTCTTTGTGGTCAAATTTATTATGCAAACTCACGAGTAGATTAGCAGCAGTAGAACAAAAAATATTGGTTCTTATATAAAGCCCAAAGAGGACACTTTCAAACGAGACCTGTTTCATTAAGCTAGGTTAAGCCAAAGCCGAAATATTAAGCCTCAAAAATTGGCGAAAAAACTCAAAATTTAGGTGTCTCGGGAACTAAAAAGTGATTTTTGAAAATGAAGGAGGCTGTAGAAAAAATGAATACAAGGCGTTTTGGACTACCTATGGGTAGGACCAACACAGAAAAAAAAAATTATCAATTTTTATTTTTTTCGAGCAACATCTCTGGATCACTTGAAATGGATTTACCCACACCCAAATAGCGTGATGGTGATCTGATAGCCATTACCTGATATGAAATGGAATGGGTCAGGTATCTTGACTGGAACGGGGTGAACCCCCTGCCAAACCCTTCTTGTGAACGAAGTATATAACATGATATACCACTGTCTAAGGTTAATTATATCATGAAATTAAACATTTATGGGCGTTTTTAGAACGTTTAACTAAATAGAATGTTCTATTTTTATAACTTAGTTCGTAACATACGAAATTAAAATGGCTTACCATTCCGTGATTCAGCATTTCCGATCTCAAGCTCTGTTCATATTAAATCATTCCACTTAACACTCACTCATTTAAATTTCATGATAACAGACTTAAATAACAATTTAATTTTATAACTAAAACAAAGTTTTATTTCATAGCTATCACATTTTTACTAAACATTTTCGGTATTATTGCAGTTACGACGCACACAATTCATAATACCCGAACACACTAAAAATCAGGACAGCCAACAATAAGATATAAAACATGTACTTTTTTTAAAAATTCTAAATACAGAGTTTTATTTATTTTGTTTTTAATCATAACATATTAATTTTGAATAATCGTATTGTACCACACTAACCACAGTTACTACACTTGGTTATCTATTGTAGTAAAAATTGAAATTATTTAAGGAAGTTTGAATTAAGCCATCAAACTTCCATGGCTGTAAACTTACAAACTGGGTAGATGAAAGTAAAAGTTTCCATAAGCAATTTTCCTAGAAATTTTTTAATAATTTATTAAACAATGGTTTCATCTTCTAATGATAATTCTTCTTTCTTTCATCTTCCAAACTCATGACCGTCACCAAAAGCTTTAATTTTATAGGGAACTTTATCATCGAGAATTATGGAGTGGCAAAATTAACTTGAAAGAGCTATAAAGAAGAGGTTAGATCACTGCGGGTTAAAATATTTTTGTTTTATCTTTTAAACATTCTCTAAAAATCGTTGAGGTTTTTTCTCTGAATGATTAAAACTGACAAGATTTGGTTTCACCGCACAACTTTAACAGTTATAAAACAGTTATATTGCTCTGATTCTCAAACACAACAAAAACAAATTGATTCATTGCTCTTTTTCTGCTAAAATGCGTCAGAAATCAGTCTACTAACACGCATATAGAGTCCTCTTAAAAAAACATTTACCTAATATGATTACAACTACTAGATAAATATTATATTAGAACTAATACTCAACCATTAGACAAATATTAAATTAAAACTATTAATAAATATTAGACTACAATACAACTTTTAAATTCAAACTAGCCCTAATTATTGAGCAGTCCGTGTTTAGTCCTGAGAGGACAGTTTCAATCAGTCCAATGCAATGGTATGAGATTGACTCTGGCATCCCAATGCAGTATATATCTTTGAAAACTTTCTGATTTGCTGAAAAACTCTAATTTATATTGCATACTTTAATAGCATAATTGTATAATTCTATTTAATAAGTTTTTAACATTATACCCAATATCCCGCATTTATTTGATTTTTTACCATCTTTAATGTTAGAAGAGATGCCTATATTGCATATAATTAATTAGTAGACATTTAACATGATAAATCCAAAGATTAAGGCTCACAAAGGATTATGAGATAGAAATTAAACATACAGAACCTCCTGGTTATTCGAACCAAAAGCTATCAACTTCAGCTGCGTAAAAAAGCATAATACTTATGAGCAGCAGTTATTTATTAAAATCAAAAAGTTTTAACAGGGTTCGGGTGTTGTTAGGGAGCAAGGGTTCTTTTTATGCTTTATTATTGGTCGCCAATGTGTCTAGTCTAGACAGGAAGTTAGACAAAGAGAATAGAAGGGGCCGACAATATTGCCCCAGGTCGTTATTTCATCCTAGAATCTAGAGTGGGACACCCTCAGAGTTCGTTAAGAATCTTTCTTGGGAAAGATCTTGATTAGACTAAACAGATGCGACAGATTAGATCAGACAGCAGCCTCATTAGTTTATTAAAACTCTTACTAGACCATCGTGCACAAAAAATATATATCTATTATTTGTGACAATTTGCATATCCTCACCTAAATCATCTAAAAATAGACTGTGACAAAAGAGCGTGCAAAAAGGTTTGTTGGTAAGACTGGGTAGTTATCGAGGGCTAACCTGGAGGGGATTGCTGGTTTTGCCGTGTGAGTGTAAAGGAGGGGATCATCCCGACTTGGATTCGAGTGTGACGTTAGAATTTTTACTTTATTCCTTCCCTTTCACAATAAATTCGAGTTTACTGCTTTCAGTTTTTATTTTATAGTGGTGCTGTTAAAATCGGAACGTGTGTTTACTTATTACGCTCCGAATAATTCTCGTTTTCGGTGATCAATTCTAAAGTCACATACCGGATCGAACTCGAGTTCTGTAACTCATGTTGAGTGAAATTTAGTTTTAAATTTATGACATTGTTTTAAGTTTTTATCTTCCTACTTTATCTGTACTTAGTATTATATTTTAGTAGTAGTAATTTGATTCCTGCCAGTCGTTAGTAAGTTTAAAACTTAACTGAATTAGTACCATAAGTAATTTGTATTATAGATGTTATAATGTTCATCAGAGTAATTTAGCCGGTTCCTCAATCAAGCGAGACACACCTTATTTCTCTTTTGAAAGTAAAAATAAACAAAAGTTTTGAAGTTTATCAACTTTGTTAGCGACAAACATGGATAGCGATTATGACCTTATATCAAGAAATATTTCTTATTTATTTAATTTCGAAGAAAAATTCGAACATACCGGAACAAGAGCATGGATGACGAAGAATTGGACCATAAGTTTCTATTTCTGTGCCTTTTACATGGTTTTAATATTTGGTGGACAGCACTATATGGCTTCTAGACCAAGATTTAATTTGAAAGGTGTTTTGAGTGTTTGGAACACTCTTCTAGCATTATTTAGTATTATGGGTGCTATAAGGACTGCTCCTGAATTATTTCATGTGTTAAAAAATCATGGAATTTATTATTCAATCTGTATACCAAGGTAAGCTTCTCTTAATTATGATGTCTCGTGTAATTATGCCATTGGTATAAAATGATAACCTGTGATTCATGATGGGGTAACAAACCTGTAGACCAGTGATTCTCAACCCTTGACCTGTAATTGGGTCACAAGATAATGACTGCTAAAAGTACATGTTTTGTTAATTAATTTGGTCATAATTCCAAATTTCACCAAATACTAAGCTTGCAAACCTTGCTCATATATGAAGTATAAGAATTAGACCCCAGGGTAGTTAACATCAACTTTTTTTGGTTAGGGATCAAAAAGGTTTAGTAACACTGCCGTAGAAAGTTCTCTTTTCCTGTTAAGTTGTGCTTGAAGTGGTGTAAAGCACAACTTAAAGTGACGCTTAGTCCAGTTAACATTAACTAGTTTTATAAGCAAACTTGTCACTGTATTTAGGATTGGTCTTTTATTATATCTTTTGTTCGATAGTATAATTTATTTATTTATAATACTTTGAGCTAACATAACTTTATATTAAATCATATGTTTTATATTGATTTTAAATAGTCAAAATTTTAATCAGCAATTTTTAGTGATTATTTATGTAGAAAGTACCATTTAAAAGAATATTTTGGAGGTTTGTCTTCTTTAGCTGTCTATTTCAATATTTCCCTCTTACTAAAGGGTCCGGGGACATGGCCCTGCAGCATTTACCTGAGGACCTACCTGAATAAATTTTACATCCTTCAAGCCCGTAGCCAGGTGGGGGCCAGAGGGGGCATCGCCCCTCCTGGATAGAATTTAGCCCCCTCTGATTAAGTAGTTTTCAGTGGAAGTCCCTTATAGATGTGTGAATATCGCCCTTCAGAGATAGGCTTTGCCCCCGCTACAAAAAATACATCATTCCTTTTGTGCTTTTTTCAAATTACACTGTTTGGAGGAATACCATTTTGTAAAATTTTGTCTGGCTATTCCTCAGCAAAGGGTTGCAAACAGGTTTTCTTGGGATTCTATTTTTCTGACCTATCAATTTAAAATACTTTCATAGGCTATTCAGTTCACTGGCTGATCTCTAACCATAAAGTATGGTGAGCTTGCTGATTAAATTCCTAATCTTATTAATAGCAAAGTTTTAAGATTACTTATAAATTTCAAAGGGTGAAATGAAAGATTGTTTTTCTTAGTTATTTCTACCAAATTTTGTTCAATCAAGTTTGTACTTGTACTTTGTACTTGTTCAACTTTAGCAGTTACAAAATTTAGATACTGACATCTATCGGACTTAGTTTCTAAAGATTTTTAGGTTCATGTGTTATACAAGATAATTACCACACATTTTATACTGAACAGATGAGTCGAACAAAAATTTTGAATTGTATTATCTAAGTTCCTGCTTGTTTGTAGGCCCTTTCTCTTAACAATTTTAGTTCAAAAGCCTTGTACCTTTGGTGAATAATTAATTGTGGTCAGTTAATTAATAATAATAACAATTAATTAATTTGGTTCACAATTAATTAATTAGTGTATTCCCACCCACTTATACCACTGTTAGGTATTAAGTTTAATTATTTGTCAGTTCCCTATTCAAGTCTGTAATAACAACCCTCCTTAAAACTCTTGAAATGAAATTACCCTTATTTTATAAAATTAAAATTATCTTTCTTTGGTTATATAATATTGTTGTACTCAGTCTCTATCATTTGGTGCCTCATATTTATAAGTTATTATTTATAAGCCTCATAAATATTAAGTTGTGGTAATTATTAATATAATAATTTTTTAACAAGGCCATGGATTAAGTGGCTTTTAAACCCGATAAAAAGATAATGGACTCCATAATAAAAAAAAACCAACTTTGTCTGGTAAGTTGAGTCAACTTACAGCTATAATGTCATCTACAGTACTAGTAAGTTGTTCTTTCAAGAGTTAAAGTCTGATATGGGCTTTTAGCCATGTGCTCATTTGACTTGTTCCATCTCAACAATAATATTGCATTACAGTTGAGATCCGGTTCTACTAGGAGATTAATTAAATTGTTTGGTAGAAAGTTGAAGTTGGTGTTCAGCCATTTTCTGAGTTATCTGAAGTTAAATAATTAAATATTTATTCATTTTTTTTGTTTTTGTGTGTGTGAATACGTGAATACACACACTCACAATAATATATATATATATATATATATATATATATATATATATATATAATATATATATATATAAATATATATATATATATATATATATATATATATAATATATTCCTTATTATTTGTTGACGGAAGGTACTGCTTAGATAAATATTTTTGCCATAGAAAACTAAATCATATTTATTTATGCAAATATTTTTTTAAATTAAAGCAACAATTTACCTTAATTTAAAGTAACTCAAGTAACTCTTTTATTTTAATTTATGTGATTCTGTTAATAAGATTTAGCTGAAAAATGTTTCTTAAGTGCTCTGATAGAGCTATTTCTTTTATTATACTTAGCTTGACCCTAGATTTTTATTAACTCTATTTGCTCTAAACCATATTGGATTTTGATGAAGTTATTTAATCTAATATTTTTTCCTTAAGTTTTACTCCTATAAAAACTTTTCTATAATGAGGGCTCTTGGTCAGGGTCAGATATATTTTTGCTATTTTAGTTCCCAACATGAGAAAAAATACAAATTTCCTATAACTGTTTTAGCATTAAATGAATGAATAATTTATTAGTTATTTTAAATTAATTCTTTTAACTTCTACCTCTGTGGATATGAAGACCTCATTACTCATTTTATGTTGTATGCATTATTATACATTGTTGCATTTTATTTATTTACTTAATAAAATCTTTTGTTAAGCAAGTAATATAAATAAATTCCCATTTGTGCAGAAACATTCCCATGAATACGTGGAACCCACAATTAAAATTGTCTATTCTATTATCTTTATCACAATATAATATTTTATCTATATTCATTGTGTTATGTGAAGCAGTTTATTTAAATTGCAGTAATTATACATTTATTTCAATTAAATAAATAATTAAATAGACTTTTATTATTATCCATCATGAATTAACTTACAATAAAATTTAACAAAAAAATATAACACATGGATGATAAATATACTTTGTTTTAACTAGTAAATATTTACTAGAGAGATTTCTCTTTTCAGCCATTGATCTATTTTATCTTACTAATTGTATAAAAAATTAAATGCAATGAAATTTAAATTAGGCCAAGGTGAAATAATATTATTACTGTAATGAGAGTAGAAATTATTTATTTTCTCTTTATTTTAATACATTATTTAACTGATTTTTTTATCATAAGGCAAATGTTTTTTATATATATATATATATATATATATATATATATATATATATATATATATATATATATATATATATATATATATATAAACATATTTTCCAACTTATTCAAGTTGCAATGGTATTTAATTGATATGAATAACAATGATTATATTATTTATTTTGTGTCAAGCAATTACTTGACATTAAATGATTTAATTTAAGCCTACGTTTGATCAAATCTGACAAATTGTTTGGGAGCTATGGCTGACTACAGAAAAATTTATGTCAGATACACATTTTATTTTATATAAATGGAATTGGATTCCTAGCGCTTTGAAACATGCAAATAGATTTTCAAGAACTGATTTTACAGTGGTATGTTATTTTCTTGTTAAGAGATATGGGTCTAACATTAAGTATAGTTTTAGATTGATAGTCCTTGGGTTAATCTTTTTATAACTTTTAAATAAAATTGGAGCAAATAAAGTCTTTAAAATTAAATAAAACTGGACAGGAACTCAACTAATCAGTTATATTTGACTTTGCCAGCTATCTATCTTAACAGATTAACACATTATTGCCTTACCTACAAAGTTAACAAAATCTATTAAAAAATAATAATATTATGGCTATTTTTTAACTTAATGACTAGTTAAAACTTCTTGTTTTAAATATTTTTATCAATATTAGAATTTTTATTTGCATATTGTAAAACTATAAGTATTTTATTATCATGTTTATATAACAATATAGTTAACGCGCTTAATCCTAATTTAATTCAGTATATTTTGTATGCTTATCAATAGCAAGGTAATATCAACTAATTATGTGTACGCTTAATATCCCCCTGTAGATAAATAGCTTTTGAAGTCATTTTCTAATTATCCAACTCAACTTTTTAATTATATGTAATGATAAAAAACTATGCTGTATTTAAAATAGCTCACACCTGTTTTTTATTGATTCATATTAATAGATTGTAAACATTGAAAACTATACAGTTTTTTTGTTTTAGTGAAGAAAAATATTTACAGCTGTTTATTTTTACTTTTATGGTCAAGTTCAATGACAGAATAAATAATTCAATATAATTGTTTACTATGATTTTAATTTTGTATAAAAGTGAATCATATTTTTAAATAATGTTTGGTTCTATAATTAATAATATGAAGTACTAAATAAACCCTATTGAAATAAAGTGATATTTTTTTAAAAAACATCAGAGGTACCTCTTTTTGCCAAAAAAATATTTATATCTTATTGCGGAATTGCCTGAAACCTGGAAAATGCCATTGTGGAGGGCCCAGACCCTCCTACTTTTTCTGTAGGGAAGTAGAAAACCTCCTACTTTTTTGACTTTTCCTACTTTTTGAATAGGCTTAAAAATAGTTTGAGGCATTGTTTTCTATAGTTTTGGGGACATTGATTCAAATTAAACCTATTGATGAATAACTTGAAATAAAACCACTCTAAGAAACTTGAAACTACTGGAAAAACATGACTTTTTAAAAAAATTTTTTTTTATAATCTGATACTTGTAGAAATATTTCCCTATACTTTTAATATTATCACAAACTGAGTGTAGTTTAAGTGCACTAAAAATAATAATGAATTGAGTATGGAAGGATGAGCATAATGATCTTAAGCACATGGACTAAATATGAGTATATCTTTTTTAAATAGCCTGGGAAATTGACTTGAAAGTAGAATTGAAACTTGAAATTTATTGTGAATGCAGTACTTTACCAGTACACCATGGTTAGTAGGTGTGACGGAAAGCTTATACAAACTTATAAATACATTTTCAACAATGAAATGTTGTTATGTTTTAGTTTTATTGAGCAAGATCGAGTAGCTGGAGTTTGGACTTGGCTGTTTGTTTTATCAAAGTTACCAGAGTTAGGTGATACTGTATTTATAGTTCTTCGCAAACAACCACTTATATTTTTACACTGGTATCATCATATCACTGTGCTTCTTTATTCTTGGTTTTCTTATACTGAGTATACATCATCTGCTAGATGGTAAGATTAAATAAGACTTAAATTGCTTCTTTTACCTTTTAAATAATTTGTCGTTTGTTTATTTTTTGGGGAAAAAATATTTTCCTCTTAGTGTCTTTTTTATTTAAAAACTGTAAGTTTTAGCAATCAATAATTGCCATTTGTATTTATTCATTTAATTACTGCTGAAAAAATATAGAAATCCCAATTAAAATACTTAATCAGTATAATAACAATCTTAAAATACATTCATTTACTTGAATGAAGGACCTGCACATGTTGATTTTTGCTGATTACATTTTTATTTTTGTGATTGTTACAGGTTTATTGTAATGAACTACTGTGTTCACTCAGTTATGTACAGCTACTATGCAGCTCGTGCTATGGGTTATCGACCTCCTCGAGCCATTGCAATGCTCATTACAACGTGCCAAATTTGTCAGATGGTTGTCGGCTGCACAGTCAATATATGGGCTGCACAGTATGTTGCAGATAGACAGCCCTGTGGTGTTTCCTCTGCTAACGTTAAACTTTCTGTAGCCATGTATTTTAGTTATTTTATTTTATTCGCTCGATTCTTTTACAAAGCATACTTAAGTTCATCCAAACAATCTGATAATACCATGCCTGGTAAATACACTAGTAATATGGAAAGGTTAAAATCTCATTAGGGAGAGTTTGATAGTTATGCCGGCATTTTAAAAGTTTAGTTGACCCAGTCAATCGGTTTAGTGGAGTTTTGTATTTGAGTAATTTTACTTCTTTATGCATATAGAAATAAAAAGCCTGTGATTTTTGTTTTTATTAAGGAAATTTAATTTGCTAAGAGCTTTGTTTAATAATTCCACTTTATGCCTTTCTTTATACTGTACACTTTTTATTTTTAATTGAATTAAAAGCTCTTATAGAATGGATCTCTATTGATAAAGTAGATGTTATTCAACATTTTATCTGTAGTTACACTTTATTAAGTTTGCAAGTTTTAGAATGAATAGATAATAATATGAATTTGAAATATATAAAGGTGTAACAAATTGTATATATTTAATTATGATTGCTATTTTTTTACATTGTGTTACAAATTAATGCATTTAAATTTTTTAGTTTACCATTAAACTGTCATTTTATGAACAATTCTATTATTTTAAACTATTAAATAATTTGCGCTTTTTGAAATTCAGTATTTTTATTAAACAAAATTAATTTTAACTAAAGGAAACTACTTTTTATTAATTTTAATAAATAAAAACAATGTGTAAAATTATATGCATTATAATGTTTAATTTAACCCTAAACAATTTTTATATGTGATGCAAAATTTAAATATATCCTATGATACTTATTTAATTTTAAAAATCACGACATTACTCATAGTCTGGGTTTAAAACATTATTTTAGAAACATAGTTTGACCAAAATAGCTCATCAAATTTTAAATACAAATTCTTTTGAATTTTACATAATGCCTTACTCCTTTATAGTTAAAAATGATTTCTTAAAAAAAATAATGCATTTGTCTTACATGAGTTGTCTAGTATATGAACCCATCTAATTTTTTTTCTGATCTGCTTTTGATGATACTCAAAACAAGACTTTTAAGTGGTATCTTTTTTAGATACATGATGAAACTTTACCTTATTATAATATTAGTATCTGTTTTTACTTATTTAATAGTTTATATAATCTAATAAAATTTAACTTCTTTTTTACACTTATTTTTTTCCAAAAGTATCTTTAGTTATGTTTTGATTGAATGATTTTTAAGAATTATTAAGTATTAACTGGAATTAAAACGAGTTAATTCGTTTTAAGAGAATATCTTACATTCTCTAGTGTTAGACATTTGCAAACTTCCAAGATGGCTTTGATAATGTGTTATGCCTTGTTTTTAACATCTATGTACTAAAGACTACATTAAATTAGAAATTGTTATCCCAGAATGTGTATATGCAATCTCAATAGTTACAATAACTTAACTTAGCTACTTACTATAGTTTTTCACTTAATTTATTATAGTTATTTAAGAGTTTAGGTTGCAGTTTATGATAATGATTTTTTACATAAAATGAAATACCATGTAATTGATAATTATAGAAATCAGTTTTTCATAAAAAGTAGTTTAAGCGGGTAATTGAGAGCTACTCTGAATAAAGGACGCAACTCATGAATAAGGCAAGGCTATTGGTCTTAGGACTTCAGTCTTGGATTCAATCCAAACTTTTACAAGAATATAATGTTTTATAACTTCTAGTTGTTTACTACTATACACAGTATTAGTAAACTTGTATGTAAATAAAAATAAATTAATGAAGATATGGTTGTTTATTTATTTTAGCTATTGTATAAATTTTGTATTAAAAGGTGAATAATATTTCTCAGTACTCTTCCTATCCACTTTAACGATGACAGTATACTCAAATATTCATCTTGAAATCAGTCCCGTAAAGTGCTCTAGAAATTATTGTAGTATCATCAAAGAAGTTTATATTAAATAAAAATCAGCTTTTTATTAATATTCTGAAAATATAGGTCAGTTGGTTCATCTGTAAACTGTTGTTTATGATTACAATTTGTTTAAAGGGTCCAGAGGTAAAAGGGTGGGAGTAACATTGATTTTATTCCATATCTGCCTTTTAGTGGGACTTTTTTATGAGTTTTGGTATTTAGTAAGTTTACCTTGTTCTGCTAAATTTATTTGACCAAAATAAGTTGCATTCTCTTCCCACGGACCCTTCCAATAATAATATTGGAATTATAGCATGTATTAAAGTTTGTATGATATTTTCAAATAATTTAATTTCTCTTAGAAACTGGCTTCCTGGTTATTTTTAAAATTGTATAAGGGTAAATAGTTTGTTTGAGAATTATGCAACCATATTTTTCTAGCAAAGCCTAGTAATTCCTAGAGGAAATAGTGTTTTATATCTTATTGATACCATTTGAATTATATGTTCAGAAATATACTTCTTTTTTTATTTTTAACTTCATTCGTAATTTTAATTGTTCTCAAAAAGGGAGAAAATTAACTTTTTTCTAAAATATTGGGAGGTGAACAAATACACTCTGATCTTGGATATTCAAGGAAATAAGGATTGTATATTATTAATTCATTTATTATATTAAAGTTGGATGGTTCAATACAAATTATAATATTGTATAATTATTCTAAAATATTTCACATTCCTTAAATATTTCCTCACCTTGCCTATTGTTCTTATTGGTTCAAATGTTTAGTTGAAAAATTTGTTTAGTTAAATTCTACAATGTTTATTGTTAGATGTTACATGTACTTGTACTTAGGAAATGAATAAAAAGAGGGCAATGTTTAGCATTTTCTCTAATGATAATACCTAATTATTTTTATTTTTTAACTTACTAGTTAAAAACTGATTTTAATGTTTCAGTGAAAAATCAGTAATTTTGGAAAAATCTGTTTTCATAAGTAATTTTCTTAAATACAGTATATAGTCTTGTCAGCTTAGTAGAAACTTAAAATTGTTATTCTTTTAAGTTTTACCTTTTTTCCTCAGAGCTCTTTGGGCTATAATTATGTGCTATTACTTTTAAAAACATACAAATCCCTTATCAGCCTTGGGCATATGTTAAAATTTATATGGTACCGTAGTTGAATCCTAGATGTAAAGATCGTTGAAATGCAGATATCCTTGGATATTTTTAACTCTAGCTTTAACACCTCAATAGATTAATTTTCTTATTCAATTGCTTCTATTAGAACATGGTTTAAAAGTAATTTTATTATGATTTAGTCAAGTGGCGAGTAATTTTAGTTTTTGAACAATAATGTTTTATAATTCTTATTACTTTAACATGAATTTGGTGAGGAATTTAAGGGGCTCCAGACTATAACATTAACTATAATCAATTTAAGATATGTATGATTCACCTGAGTAAAATGTAATGTCCCGAAGATAAAACTTATTATTTATAATAGATTTGAGGATCTTGTGTTATCTTATGACTAATCCGTGATCAAATCTTCGTTAATTGGTTAGCTATTGTTGCATTGGGATTTGTTAAATCCCAATGCAACAATCCCTTAACATGCAAAACAGTGATACATTCTTATTTTTAACAAAAAAATATTGTTAATCACTAAACTGATGGTTTAAGTAATGTAAAAACAAACTTCCAGCTCTTTTAAACAGTATTATATTAACTATAGGGTTGAAGGTAACTATGCTGTAGGTATGTAGGAAACGTATTGTGTTTGCAAAATATCCGAAACCAGGATTTCACCAGAATTATTCGTTTAAGGTGTTTTTCAGACCTAAGTGGTTTGCACAAAGTTTTCTGTCTGTTATAATCGTAGCTCCCAGCATACTTTTGGTAGATCGTCCAGTTGTGTAATACGGGAATTTTTTTATAATGTCACTAACCTGCATTAATGACTTAGCAAAAATTTCAAAAATTCATGAAACTCCAAAAAATGTTTTGATTGGGTGGAGATTTGGCACGCATTTAGAGATACGTAAGACCAATGTATGTACCAAGTTACATCTCATTATCAGCATTAGATAATTTTTATCAAATTGTGTATGTTTTTTAGTAAAATTAAAAAAAAGAAAGAAAATCAAATTGAGTTGAAGTTAGTTACAATTGTATTTCTTTATGTAATGAATAAGTTTGATTTTTTCGTGAATTATTTTATTGAAGGAGAGTTTTTCTCTTCAGAGGGGGAAACCCTAAAGTATCTTATGCCTATGCATATGCCTGGTTCACAAGTGCTGGGAGAGAGAGTCTCAGCAACCACCTCTGGCGTCTGTTCCTGGAAAAGGATGTCAGCTTTAATTAGCCCAAGAGGTCATTACTCGCTGCAAAGTAGAATTGACACTACACAAGTCTCCTGGACTTAATAGGGTTTTGCCAGTAATGCTTCAGAAGAAACTGAGGATTTTGTCAAGATCTTCGGAACCTTTCTCACTCACCAGACAATTTCTTTGTCTTGTAGGGAAGTGAGGGTAGTCTTTATACCTTAACATTGTGGGCCAGACTTCACCCTTGCACAATCATATCAGTCTCACGTCATTTTTCTTGAAAACAATGGAACGGCTAGTCAGGGACAAGCTTGCTCATCCTTTAAGTAGTCTGCAATATGTCTACCTGGCAGGTAAATCTTGTGAAGCTGCACTTCACCATCTTGTTCGCAAGATTGAAGGAGCCCTGATTGTCTAGCCCTGTTCCTGCAGCTCCATTAGAGCTCCTGTGAACAAAGGCTGTCCCCAGGGAGGGGTTCTCTCACCTTTCTTGTGGTGCTTAGTCATTGACAGCCTCATTACTCTACTTGCAAGAGCAGGGTTTTACATTCAGGCTTATGCTGATGACATAGTTGTCCTTATACTGGGCAAATATGTTGACACTGTTTTTGAGCTTGCCCAGAAAGCACTCTGATTGAAAGGTGGTGTGTGGAGCACTGTCTTGGGGTAAACCCTGCTAAGACTAGTAGTACCATTCACTAGAAGAAGAAATATGGATGGTGGTAAGACTTTGAAATCTGTACTTACGTAATAAGTATCTTGAAGTAATCCTGGACGCTAAACTCACTTGGGGACCTCACCTAGAAACTAAGCTGTAGAAAGCTCTGGCTGGATTCTGGGTTTGCCAGAGGGCTATGGGCCTCTCATGAGGTCTAAAGCCCAATGTTGTACACTGGGCTTTAGACCCATGTTACCTTATGCTTGTGTAGTCTGGTGGCCTAGATTCTCTTGAGAGTCAGCCAAGAAGATGCTATCACATCTTTAAAGGACTGCATGCAGAAGAATAGTTGGTGCAATGAAAACCGCACCCACCAAAGCAATAGAGGTCTTGACTTTTTCTAAAATATGAGGCTATGGCAGCCTCATACCGTCTGATCAGGCCTGGGCAAACTTTTCTAGCAAAGGGCTGCTTAGTCTTTTTACAGCCTGTCGCGGGCCGCATTCTTTAAATTTTAAAATATGCTAAACCCGCAACAAAGTGCAGTTACGCTAAAGTCAAATTTATTCTCAAAAAATAGGATTGGGGAACCTTAGCACTAAACGGAAAAAACAAAACGGAGTATCTTCGTCAGATCTTGAAATATAACTGAAGACAAATTTTGCTAGAATACTAGGTGTAAAAATAATTTTAATAAGTATTTTAAAGTAACAATCCATTATTTCCTTATCTTGATATCTAACTTTTCATAATAATTTTGAATTAAACAATTTATTTGCTTATATACCTAATGTTTTATTTAATTTTTAATTTATTTTATCTTTTTTCCAAACATTTTAATTTTGCCCGCGGGCCGTAGTTTCCCCAGTCCTGGTCTAGATTGTGCTAGGGTATCATTCCAACCTTAGGACATAGTTTTATCTGGGCTGGACTTGTTGAAATCAGCCCAGTCGCCACAATGGTACAAGACATTATGGTTCCTAAGTGGAACTTTGAAGCTACTTGGGCCCATTCTATTCCCACTCGGGAGGATTGGGCTCAAAGGACTCATGTCATATCTTCCTCCTCTCAAGATATATGGTTTACTGATGGATGGTCTGTCGGGGGCTGGCTGTTTTGCATAGAACCCCAGCATAATACCAGTGGGAGCCTAGGCAGATATGCCACAGTTTTTCCAGCTGAGGTATTTACCATTCTAGCCTGCTCTCAGTTTTTACTGGGAGAATCTCACTCGGATCACAGATTTTTATCTCTTGTGACAGCCAAGCTGCCATTAAAGCTTTGACTCTTATAAATGTTCATCTAAGCTAGTTCAAGACTGTGTTGATTCACTTAATACACTTGGACATATTAACGAGGTCCAACTACTTTGGGTACTTGTGGTGTTGAGGGGAATGAGCAGGCTGACCAGCTTGATTCCCTCTACTCCAAAACCAGTTGTAGGTTTGGCACACAGTGTTGTTAAAACATCTCTTGAAGGCTCTATGCGTAGAGAATTTAGTAAACTGTGGGTGCATTCTGCAGGAATGAGACAGTTCAAGCTGTCTCAAAGGGCCGTCTCGAAAGCTCACCAGGTCACTATTGGTCCTGAACAAGAGTAGCTGGTATTATTACTGGTCCTTGTCGACTGAACCCCCATTTTCACCTGATGGGAATAGCAGCTAGTACTCTATGCAGGTTGTGTAAGGAAGAGGATGAAACTTGGTCTAGCCTCTATTCCTTTAGGGGATCTCATAGAGCTTCCTTTGAACAAGATAATAACTTTTTGTAAGTCAGTAGACTTGTTCAGAAGGCAAAAAGATAGGAGGGCTTCTTTTTAGTTTCCATGTTTGCACAAAGGACCCAACTAAGAAGTCTAATGTTCTGGTCTACTCCCCCAGTTATAAAAAAAGTTTTATTTCAATACGGCAAGTTTACATCAAGTGAGGTCAGTGCCTTGATGGGTGACCGGTGGGAATAAAACTAATGTAATTACTTTCTGAGGATGAGCTAAGCAAGTCCGAAGACGTGTTACAGTATAAATTTGGCGTATATCCTGATAAATATACGCCATATTAATCAGATTGATTCATGATGAATTGTATATTTTAAGGACGAGCAAAGCAACTCCTAAGTAGTGAGAATGAGCATAGTGAATCTGATGTGGCGAGGAAATGTTTCTTGGAACCAGGTATCTGATTTTTTTCATTATGAAAATACTCAAATGAAATTAGTGTTTTCATATACTAAAAAGTTGTATTTTCATGGACTGACTGATATGGGTGCAACAAATAACTGGGCCTCCTAAACCTGTAGGTTGATAGAATTTGATTCTCCAATTTATTAGATTTTAAGTGGTTATGGAACCAAACATGTTTTACCATTAAACTTTAAATAAACAGTAAATGATAACATTTAGATAATTATTTGTAATTAGTATTTTGAGATTTAAGACATTTTTTCTGAGATTTATGCTGTAAAAATTATATGAGAAAAAGTATGCAAATTTTCTTTACCCCAAAAAACTTGGTAAATTAGCTAAAGAAGGAATCAAATTATGGTATTATTTTAACCATGTTGGGCAGTTAACAATTTGTTGCAATATAATTATATGTGATGCTAAATTTTGTTTTATAGTTTTTAAAAAAAGTTTAAAGTCAAGTTATTTCTAAGAAAAGAATAAACAAACAAACGATCTTTAATTTGACCTTTTTATTTATTATTTGCAAATCCATTTAAGGTATGTATATTAGTTTTCTACACACCAATTGTGGGAGATGGCTGGGCTCTCACAGTTCCCACTAATAATTTATTGCAGTAACACACTGCTACCAACCATGCCAAATTCAATTGCCCTTGTAGAGGTGACTTCATAAAGATAGAAACATAACTATTTGCTGTTGAGGTTAACCATTAATAATGATTAAACAAATTTTTAGGGATTAATGCCATTTTTTTTAAAGAAATGTTTGTTTTAAACTTATTACGCTGATAAAATGCTTTCGGATTAGTTAATATTAGATCATATAAGGCAATATTAGCTGCAATGCTTTAAATAGGCAATACTATTATTATTAATGCATACCTATTTTATATTAAAAACTGCCGGTGCTGTTTCTGTTTAATAAATTTTTTTTAATGGATTTTATAGAAAGTAGCATTACGAGCAATTACCAACGTAAGAATATGAATACGATTAAATATTTGTAAGAACACAATAATTTTATTTTTTAACGAATACATAAATTAAAACGATACAACTTCAATAACCATCTAAAAACTATTTTGGCACTTACTAATACATTCATTACATGATGGAGGGGGAATTATTGTTCTGATTGAGGTAGAAATAAGTATTGGCAAAAATATTAAATTATTGGAAAATCCAAAATGGCCTCAATTTTTAGATGCCATGTAGGATTTTGTCTAAAATAAAATCAGTTTTCCTTTCATAGGACTTGTTTGTCATCAAATTCAGTGAGCACATACATACAGACATCAACTTTTTTTATTTTAGGAAAGCAGAAAAATACTTTTGCTGTAAAAGCTGCTCATTAAAAAGAAAAGCTTTTCATGATTTTTTTCTCTTTACAATGCTTCCCCCTCCTGTTATAAAACTAAGGGATGTAAAAGTTAATAAAACTTTTAACATTGGCTAAAGTATACAAACCAATCTTGAAAAGATATCAGTAAATCCAGTTTATACCCTTACTGGATCACATCATACTACAAGTAATTTATATTAAAAAGGGTCACTTATCTTAAATTATTTTCTGATAAAAGATTACAATTAACCCAAAACTTAAAAAAAATTTCATTGAATTGGGAGTTAATGATAGAGTGTGATAAGTACAATTAAAAATTGAACTGAAAGATTTCAATCTTTATTTTATTATCTTTTAATTTAAGATTGGGAAGCATACCATTAACCTCTGTCTTTTTGTTTGGTTTTTGGTTTAGTTGCCAATCACCTTATAGTTCATTAACAATTAAACATCGTGAGTATCTGAAAATATGACTGTACAGGGAAACATAAAAAACATTGACGTACTTCAAATGTTTCAGGCTATGACTCTTTAAACTTAATGAAAACAAGAATTTAAAATATTCAATTAATCTCACTGAAGAAATCAAACAGAACAAGAAGAAGTTCAACCAGAAAAAGAAATCACAAAAATTCTGTCAAAACTTGATTATTTTAGTTGAGTTAATAGAGAGCACAACAATAATAATGACATTTTTTGTTTTACTGACCATAAGATGAGTATGCATGGAAACTACAAAGCAATAAGCTGAAATAACTTTTCGGAGTTTAAAATCAATTGTAAAAAAATAAATTAAGTTATAAACAATTTATTCAATACTGCAGTCCTTAAAAACTTTATATTGTTAGTTTAAAAACAGTTATATTGTAAATTAAATGATGATACATAAGAAGACAATAAAAAAGAAAGCTAAGACAATGATTACTAAGCAAAATACTTTCAAACAAATTCATATTTGCTCACATTCAAAGATTAGAATTACATACAAAAATCATTTTCATTAAATTACAAACACAAGTTCGACAAATCACAGATACAATTAAGTCTAATCTTAAAATAAGTATTATTCAATAAAATAATGTTAGGAATCACATTTTAATCAAAATATTTGAGGAAAAGATCAAAACATTTTTCCACTTCAAGTAAAATATTTGTCTCAAGTTATGTCCTGAACAAATTTCAAAAATTGCTAACAGAAAAAAGGGAAAATACAGGCTAAGGCATGAATTGTATTACAATAAACTAGTGATTAAAAAGAAGTAAAAAAATTACACATTTAGAATTTTAAGAGGGTCACTTATAGATTTATTTAAAAAAATATGACTATATTTTAAAGTACAAAATCTTAGAGAAATATTAGTTAGAAAAATTATAATGACAGGAGAAACATGCTATCCATTAATTATCACTTTATGGGCTCTAGACCTTGTTGCTCATTCAATATTTGCTTATGAACTTACACCTTTGCTTTAGTCTACAACTGTAAACTGAAGCAAAAATACAACCCTATTTTTTCAACAGGTTATGAAATAACCTATTAGGAAAATTATATTTTCATTATGTTAAGGCACTTACTTGTAGAGTAACTTTTTAAAAAATATTTCTTTTAACAGCTAAGAAAAACACGGTTATTTACTTCCCTTCATCAAAAAAAAACTAATGTACAACGTGAGGATTATATTTCACAGAAAAATCTGCAACACATTTTATGACATAAATAATGTCAAGGAAACCACAAAATGTATCAAATCATTTAATCCTGTGACGGTCAAGCTAAAAACATTAAATGACCTACCAAAAATGAAAATATTAACATTCACAAGGAGTTAACATAGTGTGGTCTGCCTCCATCATTGGCATGTCGTCAATTTTTTTACACAACATTCAATTATATTGATCAGTATTGTCAGTAATAATTTCACAGTTTGATCTATAAACAAAAAATGATAATGCTCTAGTATAATAAGTTGCCCTATAAAAAAGGCCACATAATAGCAGTTCTCTCTTTTCCTCCCCAATTACCATAGGTATATAGGAACTTGCATTATAGAATTTTTAATTGTATTATTTAATGTAATACAAAAATATCCCTGATATAACGAATGCAGTATATCAGAAATAATAGATTTCTGGTAGAACTATGGCATTAAAATAAATAAAACTTAAGGAAGTAAAGCTAGCATTGAATAATCAATAATATATAAAATCATAAGTCTCTCTACGAAGGTAATAATCAGGCACAGCAACAGACGACTATCACTCTGGTTGTAAAGTAAATGATAAAAGATGTTTACGTTCAGATTTCAAGAACTCAAAACTTTTTAGGCGGGCTCAGGTCTTGACCCTTATTTTAATCTTTCCTGTTCTGACTTTGACTTTACAATTACCTGTAAAGGTTGACCTTATTATTTCATTTGTAGAAAGACATATCACCCTTTTTATTTATAAGAACAACTACTTAGTACACCACTTGAGGTAAAAATTTGATTTTAACTGATATTCTGACCAGAACAAAGAATATCATCTATTGAAGTACAGATACTTAAAACCATAGTTCCATTAAAATTAAACCCTTATATTAAATGTTTAATCAGAAACTTTGTAGCTAACAACGGTATCCATACGGTGAAAAGAAGTAGAGAAAGATTTGAGTTGTAGTTCTTGAGAGTTAGCAATAAATACAGGAGCAGATTCAGCCCACTGATCAGGTACCTCAGCATCAGGTATGGTGTGAATCAACAAATCAAATGCACCTAAAAAAATAAAACAATTAATAAACAAAATATGGAATTAACCTTCTCGAAGCAATAAAACGACCAAGACCACAAAGGCACCTTACAGTTATCATATTTATGCAAGAGAGTTGAAACTTTGTACAAAAATCAAAATTGAAAAATAATCCAATTGAGTTGAAATTTATTTCAAGTGTATCCCTTTACATAATAAACAAACAAATGTTGTTTCAATACACCAAGTATATCTATAGTTTTTATTGGATAGTAAAAGTTAAGCAGCATTGAGTGAGGTCAGTATTTGGATGGGTGACTGCTGGGAATAAAACTAATGTAATTACAATCGAAGACCGTGTGAAGCGAGTTTTAAGATGGGTTGCAGTATACATTAAGGCAATTGTTGATTCAGAGAACTAGGGCAGCGAGTCCGAAGTGGGAAGGATAAGTGCAGCAAATAAGATGTGGTGAGGAAAAGCTCCGAGGTACCCCATACCTGATTTTTTATTTACATATTTACACTGCAAGTTTATAGCTTCACAACACTTCTGGCGCAAAGGTCCATAAGCTAGGAAATTTGTCTTCCAAATGCGTGCTTTCATGCTTACTGATCCTTTTTTTGCTTAAGTATGCTTTATAACCAGAACAGTGCATTAAAACTGTAATTTAAATTTTCTGGATTTTTGAAAGAAAATGCACTCGAAACACATAAAAAGAACTTTAAATGAGAGTGATTAATACTATGCAGTGCCAATTTTGGAATGATGACTTTAGTTTTGTATTATGTATGGGTAAACATGCGCATTTACTTTGGAAAATCCAGAAAAAATAAACAACAAGTTTCAACGCTACAGCTCAAATTATAAAGCACATACTGGAAACTTAGGCAAGAATTAGATCGTTATGCACAGAAGCATCATTTGAAAAAAAAATCCCCTAGCTTGCTAACCTCAGAACTAGAATTTTTTGTCCACTATAATTGTTTATGTAAAATAGAATAAATATGGCATAGAAATGTATAATCATAATTTATCCTCAACTTGAGAGGTAAATTAGGTTTTCCTAAGTAGAAGTCCTGCCGCTGTAAATATATTCTATCCACTCATGACAGGAAAATGAGTTATTTATAAAAAAAAAAAATGAACAATGAAACCTATAGTACCATTTTAGGTAAATTTCAATAAATACATGGTAAAATTCAACATAACAACAATAATATTTTAAAAAATCGGTTAACGGAGTACCTCGGAAATTTTTCTTATCACATCGGATTAGTTTCGCTCGTCCTCGACTGATTTTTGTACAAAGTTTCAACTCTAGGATCTACGATGATAACAGACACACACACAGACTGATAAATAAGCGAAAACCACTTTTAAAACAAGAGGTCTTTAAAACACCTGAAACGGATAATTCTGGATTCAGATTTTTTTGCAAACAATACTTTTCCTATAAACCTACAGTATAAATGAGGAAAAGTAAAAATAGCAATCAATACACTCATATTTGTTATTTCAATTAAAATGATGAAAAAGTCTAAAAAATTATATTGGGCTGCATCAAAATTGTTTCACTCATTTCAAATTGTAAAAAGAGCTATTAGGAGGGGAAAAATAAATATGAGGGAGTGGAGAAAACATGACCAGTGTATCAATGAGCATAAAGTAGAAGATTTACTTCAAAAAGTCCAGGACTCATACGAGGACTCGGTAAGTAATCATGTTTTGATCCTGGCAAATACTCTATTAGCACTAATACTGAACAATAGTATAAACACCAAAAAGTTTTTATGGGAAATTTTAAGATATATATGGTCACATCCCAGAAGGCTAGGCTGAACAGTCATAAATCAAAGTATGATTTAAAAAAGAAAATACTCACAGGGTGCATCTATAAGAGGTAGAAAACTAACAGTTGAGCAGATTTGAGTCAAAACATGCCTAATTTCTTTCTGTATAACTTTAACATCTTTGTTTCCAACAGCATCTCCATCTTTATCTTTGCATCCATTCATTGGTTTCTCGTATTCAAGATTAAAATCCCACCTTTCAATGACTTCTTTATTTGTTGTATTAGTGATTACTAGGGACATTTTCTTCAATTTTTCATTTAATAGCCAATCTGAAGACAAAAAATATAGATAGTATAAACACTGAAAAATTTAAAGTAATTAAAATTTAAAAATGTTACAATATTTTAGCTACTGATTAACAATATTGGCCTGTAGCCGCTACGCAGCCACATTGTTGTTGTTCTGTATTATTTGTTAGTTTATCATAATTTGTTGTTAACGACTAATTGTAATTTGCTGTTAGTGAATTTTTATTGCCTCACTGGTTTTGTTTTAGTATTTATAGTTAGTATTTAAACAATTTTTTCATGTAACCCGAGAAATTTTATTGCTATCGCCCCCCAAAGCCATTTAAATAGAATTTAGCAAAAAAATTAGATCAAATACTTGGTTAACTGAATATTGCATGCTCCCCTTCGTCAAGAACAGAGGATCAACATAGATTTTAGTTTTAACTAATCAATAGGATCTTAAGGATTAAAAGTAAAAAAGTATTGTAATTTTTTTTTACTAAATGCAACTAATCTAATCTAACTTTTAACTCATTTAAAATATTGACACCATAGAAAACATAAAGAATTTGATTCATTATGTTTGAAGAATATGTAGAATTTGATTTGCTTATGCTCAAAAGTTTCTATAAGCAACATGGCTGCAAAGTGATATTTATTGTTTCAGAACTTTATTTTTGCCACACTTGGCTCATTAATAGGTTTCTACAGAAGTAAATTTACAGCTGATTTTCATAAATGGACTATTCCCCCCTTGTCAGATTTGTCCAGATCTATCTTGGCTGAAATCTGGCCACACTACCACTTAGCACCTTCAAACACACTTCTAAATCCGTGGACTGTATATAGAATGATATCTCAATACGGTAATATTAGCTGTATGCCATACGGAGGGAATCTAATCTCACACGCTAGAACTAGGGAGATGGAATCTAAATAGATCCCCCTAAACCCTGTATGTACCTTCAGAGGTGATCATATTAAACGGATAACCTTTTAGACGAATGTTTATTTCACTTAAATATTGCTGTTTTTTACCAAATAACTCTTGGAATATTATTTTTTTGTGTAACTTGATGATTATGCAATGAAAACACATTTTAACTAACTACATTTTCTGCTTTTGACATCCTTATAACCAAAAGTGAACCTTCACCATAAAAGACGCGGTGTTTGGGTTATTAGTTATCAGACAATCTCACTCAATCGACTAAACAAATACGATGCAAGAACTTTATCAGGTATTGCATACAATCACCTGTTAAATACACTGTGTGTACGTACACACAGCGTTAGTCACTACACAGTGACTAACACTGCGACAATTCTGATCTGAGAAAAACGGTAAGAGCCAGATGCTTACCAAACTCTGTACAGTCTATGTCTGCAGTCAAAAACAGATTTAAACATCATTGATCATTTACTTCCTCACAAAAAAATCAGGAGCCACACAACGATAGTTTTAGAAGATAACAGGGTAATTATGTTACCTTTTATTTGTCCAAGAACTGACTGCAGAAATGCTTCGATTTTTGCATCTGTTGACATGTAGATTGAGAGTCCAAAGTGCTCCTCAGGTTTAAATGATTCTGGGGGGTAAATCCCTCTTTGAAAGAGAATACTGTTTATACTAAAATCTAGACAAATATACAATTAATCAAATTACAAAGGAAATTTGAAAACACAGAAGATTAAAAAAATGGATAAAGATTAGAGACCTGGATTAGTAAAATACATACTCAAGTAATCCGTAACGAGTTTCGCAGATCCTTTAAGAGTGATAGCATTCTTAGTAATTGTAGAAGTCATATTAATATAATAACAAATAACAACTACAAAAAATCAATTAAAACGTGATAAATATTCCTTTGTTGATTTTAATAAAAAACCGTTATCAATCCTTTGAAAATTTTGTCATGAGATTTTGGCGCAATTCAAACAGTGATGCCAAATACACTAAATCAAAGATCTTGACTCTAAATCGAGATCCTTGCACAAATAGCATATCCACGACCTGGTTTGGCGCTAAAATGTTGCTTTGCCCGATATTTGTTTAATCAAATTAAAGTATTAACATTTTACTCGCTTTACAACATCGGAATCAAAGCTTAACTTTATAATTAACTGGACTAGCCACATATGTGTGAATATGGGGGGGGGGGAGATGCTAGAGTCAGAGCAATCAAAGTTAAACATGGAAAAATACATTGAAAAACATATGTATAATGTTAACCACCAATTACAAAATGGTGAAGAGCAAGTGAAATCTTCCTTTCTAACTGCATGGGGGATTAAAAGGAGAGGGGATTCCTTTCTCAGGGGAGAAGGAAATAGCCATTAGGTTTATAATGGTTAACTAAAATTTTATAATTTCTACCTGAATGTCAGACATTAGTACAGCGCTTTAACTTAGATTGACCAACGTACAGAGTGTAAAATTTACATGCGGCCGAAAAAGTTGATACAGGGCTTTATAACTCAACAGAATTAGATGAATAAAAAGTCTTCTTAGATCTCATATTATCTAGAGTGCACCACTGGATTATTGTATTAGCGCATACTTTGCGCTGCATAGATTCTTCACACACAAACTATTGTAACTAGTTACTAGTAAGTAAGTTACTATTGTAACTTACATAGTAGAACGTTTAGAATACAAAATATAAATAATCAGTTTCATCCCCCCAAATGATCCAAACTCATTCCCTAAAAGATGTTTCAAGCCTCTTAATGTGATGAGATGAGCTATGCCCTCTCTCATGAAATATCTCTATGTATACAAATAATTAAAAACAATAGCCTTTTTGAGATACTAACTGTGTACATATTGATTCCAACCCTACGCTCTGGATGTCCATTGTAGGGTTGTAATTTTGATGGATAAATATTTGTAATCATATTGTATGTTTTTATTAAAAATAAAGTATTTAAAAAAAAACTAAGTTAATTATATAGATGACAGAATATAGAATCTGAAACAATTTAAATTTTCCTCTCTTTGCTATACATTTTACAGACACCCTTCTTTATCTATTACAAATTGTTGTTACCAGCAATGTTAGAGAGCTTCATTTGAACATTTCATGGCTTGTCACTAAAACTTTCATCTTTATCACAAAGTTAATATGTAGGGCGGCTACTCTTGTGCACACAAGCCTCCCGGATTTTTGTAAATAATATATAAACTTAATTGTTTGTACTTATATTTATAATTTATTGTAACTAAAAATCCAAGGAAAAGATAGCTAAACTTAAAACAATTTTAATTTTCTTTGAGGTGAAACAAAAATAGCCTTCATGATTTGGTTATATCAAGGAGGAATATTAAATATGCACCAACATTAAATCCCAAAAAATATTTTGAAAATCCTCAACCAATGAAAACGATATAGAGAATGGTTTAAGGTACATCCCTAGCAAGTTTTATCCAAGCTACAATTTGACAAATTTCACACCTGTTAACTATAATCAAGCTGATAGAATTTATAAGGTGACTCAATTGGAGGGTTTTTATGAATGAAATCAAATTAGTATTTATTCATGTTAGGTATTGTCCGACATTGCAAGAATAAATAGATACCTTTCAATGTTAGCCGTCTATACTAATTCCTGCAATGACATCATATGGCATTCATAAAAAAAGTCAGGTTATAACCTCCGAATCCGTTTAGTTTGTTTACATAAAATAGAATCCCCTTTTACATTTCTAACATCTTGAGCAACAATAACTATTTAATTTAATAACTCATTTAATATCATCACTAAATTACTATGAGGGAAAAATCATTGAATTATTATGATAAGGGTGCCAACTTTCTTAAAATAACTTGTAGCTTAAAAGTCTGCATCATGGTAAATTATAATTTTTAAAGTTACCAAAATTGGGAATACATTTGTTATTAACACATTTATAGAAGTAGCAAGTATATTAGAACTTTTAAGAGCCACAGAGGGTAAAGGCCATTTTTGAAAGTCTAGGATCATGTGTTGGCACATAAGAAGTATTTTACCACTTCTGATAGCATTTTCTTGAATTGATATTTTTACAATGGAGAAAAAGAGAATAGACTCAATGGATTATTTTCAATCTTGATGGTTTAAGAATCTAGTTCTAAAATAATTAGGAATAAAATTTACACAGTGTTCTACAAGATTTTTTACTTTTCCTCATTTATACTGTAGGTATGTAGAAAAAAGGATTTTGTTGGCAATAAGTCCGAAACCGGGATGTCACCAGAATTATTTGTTTCAGGTGTTTTTAAGGCCTTCTGAGTGGTTTTCGAAAAGTTGTCTGTATGTGTGTGTCTTTTATCCCTCCCAGTCTATTTATGCTAGAGAGTTGGAACTTTATACAAAAATCATTCTAGAAGTGTTGTAGCTATTCTGGAAATTGCACTGCAACTCTAAAAATATTTGTATGACACCATTAACCCACAATAATGACACAGCAAAAAAAAATTGAAACATCATAAAATGCGGAAAAAATGATGCGATCAGATTGAGAATTAGCATCCAAGTAGCCATATATAAGACTAACATTGGTACCAAGTTTAATCTTATTATCAGCATTAGTTATATTTTTATCAGATGACTTTTGTACGTTTTTTAAAAAATCAGAAAAAAATTCAATTAAGTTGATTTTATTTATTGTATACAGCTACTTTATAAATAAGTACACTAAGTTTCGTTTCAATACAAGTATAACCATGTCTGTTTTTTAGTGAAGCAGCATCAAGTGTGGTCATTGTCTGGATTGGTGACCGCTGGAATAAAACAAGTGTATTACTATTTGAGGACGAGCGAAGCGAGTCCAATGCAGGGAGGATGAGCATAGCAAATCTAAGGTACCCAGTACCCAATTTTTTAAAATAATTTATAACCCATAACTACCTGTCATCAATAATAGGCATATCTAGGGTAAAACAAAACACACAGTAATGGGATTTTTAATCTAAGGATGGTTAGTAAAATAAAACAAAAAAATCATGTATTATATTCACAAAATATTTTAATAAATTATTTCTTTCTTTTATTATCTCACAAGAATTCAATCAAAAAGATAGTCGGAAAAATAAGGTATAAATAATAAAAAAAAAACATAAGCTCATTTTTCTTTGAAAATTCGCTAAAAATACAAAAAAAATATTCTAAAAATTGATTTAAAGAAAACTAACACAAAACACGTCAAAATTAATTTATTTTAAATTTAATTTACATTTTTTAGATTAATGTAATAATATGAAATAAATACTAACAGAATAAATGTCTAGGGTTCATGATATTTTATTTTTAATACAAAATATTTCTTCACTTACAGGCTGACCAAAAAGTAAAAAAATCATGAGAGCACTAGTGTCTCATGATTCTGTGTCTCAAGTTCTCACACTTGGGAGAACTCAGAATTTTGAAAGAACAAGTAAAGTTAATATTTTTAACTTCTTGGTCACCTTCAAGATACAAGAATAAATAATGTAGTAACATTTGAAACAAACTTATGAAGATTTTATATTAATGAAGACAGGGTAAGAGAAGTGCTTCATTAAGACTAATAGTGACTGACACAGAGAATGAGCACAATAAAAAAACTGAAGAATTACTTTTTTTATAGTCTTGAAATAAATGAGAAAAAAGTAATTTACTTTAAGATGAATTTTCACAGCATTTTATATACAAATAAAATTGTTGAATATTTAGCTTAATATTAAAATCACAGGTGACCATGTTCATGAATATAGATATAGATCATAAAATAAATTTAAAAAACTGATGAAAATTTGCTAAAAAAGAGTATTTTCTCTAAGTTTAATAAATTTATGTTTAAAGAGCAAAATGTTCTTTAAAATCTGATTAATAAAAACCCCTAAACAAATGGCAGTTTCTGCCTCAAATGTTTGCAAAAATAATGCTTTAAAAAAACTGCTCATGTATCCATCAAACTATTTTTAACTTTTGTTTGTAAATTTAACTACAAAATAATATGGAGAAAGTAAGTACATTGTGTACTTCAATGTGATCACAAAAATGGCTGTAACAATGAATTTAATATAATGAGAAAACAAAAAGATAGTAAGAAGAAGGAGATAACATTATTTAAATATGTTAATTATTAGTCTCCATTTGAATGATTGTTAACTTCTCTCAATTTATAAATATTTACATTATTCATATATGTTTCACTTTAAAAAAGAGTTTCATAAAGTTGATAAGGCAGCTGAACTAAACTAACCTGCATAATTCTAAAATTTAAGAAAAAATAAATAATTGGATCATTAAAATAAAGAGAATAGGAAACATAAAGACGTCAATTATTCACAATATAATTGAGAGAGAAACACCAAGGAAATGTAACAAGCAAAATGCATTGCTTCAGGGGATTGCTCAGTCATTTGACAATTGCCATAATCGATGGCTCAACATAATGAGTGGAACATAAACATGTTCCACTCAGAGCCATAACGGTTATCAAAAAATCGAGCAATTCCTAGATGTAACATTGCATTTTGTTTTTTACATTTCCTAAGTGTTTCTAGCACAATTCAAATGATATATGTCAATTATTCACCCAAGATGCCCTCAGTTTTTAAGAAGCAAAGACAAAAATAAGGATAAACTAAAATGTGGCAAAGTAAAAAATGTCACATCATTCTTACTACTATCAGTTTTTACCTTCTGAAACAGTAAGTTTAAATATAGAAGAAGCACTTTGCATATACCAGGAAATAATAATATACATTACTGTGAAATCATGAGATCTCCCAACTTATTGAATTGAAAAAATTATTAAATAATTTATTAAATTATTTTAGCAACGTTGCTAATCAAGAATAATAATAGAATTAATAATAATAAATGATACCACAGAAAAGATAAGCAAAAATTAATTAGTTATAACCAACATAGAGCTAAACATCATATATCTGTGATACTAAATAACACATAAAAAATATTGACAAAAATTGTAAAATTAAGATAAAATATTATATTTCTTTCTTAAAAATACATAAAAGAGCTAAGAATAAAACAAATAAGTTGTAACTACAATCAAATAAATTAAGTGGAATGCTATAAAAGAAGTCAAATGATTTCACAATATGTATTGAAAAACAAAGTTAACAAATGATATAAAATAAAAGATTATTTAGTAATACACGTTTTATATTTACATAGCTGGAGAGATAAAAATTCCAGGTAATAATATATTTTAGAGTAACTTTTATATTTTTTAAACAATAAAAAAATTAACTATTAATTCAGATACATAGTTTTTAGACTGCCTATGTCATTGTATAGTACCTTTATGTATGAAGAAACCAATAATTTAAATCAAATATTAAAACATATATAATTTAACAATAACAAGAGAAAATAAAAGAACAATTAATTTATAATTCTAAAAAAATAATAATAAAGTAAACAGTATTATACACAAAAAGAATTTTTAGTAACGGATCCAGATTTAGTTTGAGAGTCAGCATGAACTTGATAACCAATCAGTTGTCGAGGTGGAATATTCAATCTTTCTTTGAGTTTTCTCCTGAAAAAATATAACAGTCTACATGAATTTTCATAAGTATTAATTTAAAATGAGGAATTTTCAATAAGATAATAAAATAGAGTTAATTAAGATCAGAATAGTATTAAAAGAAAAAAAAAATAAATTATATTAATGATACAGTCTAAACATGGTTGCTTTAGCTTATGTTCACTATGAATCATTTTGCATTTTATCGTATATAATACACACATAAAAATGTAGAAATAAGTTTAAAAGTTATAAGGTTGTACCAGTTAATTGAGACAGCAGAATATCTCAAAAACAATAGCAGATAAAAAGTTAAGAGACATCTAGATTCATGTAAAAATACGGAAAGCTGTACTTCTTGACCCATGCCTTTTTTGTATTTCTAAAGTTTCTTTGAGACTATTTGTTGTAAAGACTTTATGCTCAGCAAATTATGCTAATGAGTCTAGGGTTTATTAATTTTTGATACAATGCTTATTTTAAACCTTCATTAAAACGCCTAACAAAGCTAGAAGCAATCTGCAATTTTCAGAATGGCGTATACCAATTTGGCATAGTTCCCAAATAATTGTAGCCATGGTTTGGGAATAAAATTGAATTTTTATGTGATAAAAATAAGGTCAATAAGTAAACATTATAAAATAAAAACAAGATAAGGTAACGAACTTGATAATCCTCGGTCAATTTAAAACACAAACAACCACTATTATGGAATAGTGGGTGGCTAGACACATTTAGTGGCATTACAGTTTTAAGTTGGAAGGATAACAGTTTTAAAAGAATGAGATGAAGTGTTGAATCTAAACTTTCAAGAGTATTGCCTACAAAACAAGAACATTAAATTATTTACTCATTCATTGAACTTCTATAGAGCACTAGGGATGCTAAAAGTATTTTTACACTCTTAAGTATTCAAAGGGATGTAAATTAACCCCATCATTTCTAATGACCACATATGCCATCAACAGAAAAACTTGTGTGTTGCGAATGCCATCAATTAAACGTTTGATGCATTACTTTAACTTCTAGCAACATCTGTTGATTATTTTGGGTATTAGCTAACTCCTAGTGTCACTGATAGATGGCAGTGGTGTATTCTATTTATCTTGTACTAGAAAACAATAAAGGAAGATTGCGAGTCATGGACCATGGCACGCATTCCCCTAGTTCTTGACATTTGAACCTTTCTTTTCTCTTCTCCTATATAGCCCTTTGATTTACATATTTAAGTCATCTCTTTCATAAAATCAATACCGACAATGTAAATTTTTTATTGCAATAAATCATAAAAATAGACAAAATATTTTGCTTATAAATTTGGACTACTTTCAGTTTAACCAGGTTTCACGTTTGATTCACTCCATGCAACATCCACAAACTGTTCTGTCCTTTCTTGTTAGGTTTTATTGATCAAAATTTAATTTGCTTGTTTTTTGGATTTCTCTCTTTACGGACTGTTTTGTATAATTGTGTTTTTGTGATTTTTTCCTGTGACTGGCGAGTAGGTGGCCCTGTCTTTGGTCTTCTTTTGTGTTAATTTTTATCACAAGCTCTATTTCATATATTATTATATTTATAAGATATTTTTTCCCAATCTTGTGTTAAAATAAATGTTTGACAATTGTTTGGTCTAGCGAAAAACTTATTCATTAGAATATAAACTTTAGGAAAAGATAAATATACATATAATTTATATTTATATCTACATTTATATTTTGACGGTTATATTTACACGTTGTTATTGATTTGTCAAGTAATTTTTTTTTACTGCTAAGGGCCAAGTTGTTGAAGGAATTAATACAGACAAAAAAAAAAGAAAAATTTTGTTCTTTGACTACCTTGGGGCATTGACATTAACAAGATATTTTCTATACATGTCAACCATTATCCTCATAAATATTATACAAATCAATTAACCATATTTAATTTTAAAAATTACCATATAAAAATAGAATAACATCATTTTAAAAACAATCATGATTATATTTATTTTTAACTTACAGTTAATAAAATAAACAAACTTTTACTTTTGACAAGAGCAAAAAAATATAATTTATTATAATATATGCATGGACAACATAAAACCATTATTATAACATAAAAATTATGTAAGCAAAACTACCTAGGCCAAGTTAAAGACGAGTACTTCAAGGTAGAAAAGCAAAAAGCCAATGTAAAAGGGGATTGTTTTTCTTCTAGCGAGACCCGGAACCAGAGACCCAATTAAATTCCAATACCCCCCCCCTTCCCCAGGCAAAGGGTTAAAGATGTATGAAAAAATCCTATCAAATTTAGAATCTATCCGTAAGTTAAATAAATGAATCTAAATATGAAACATTCTTTGAATGTCTGTGCAATGGTGACCAAGGCATTAAAGGTCTGAATTTTTTACCAGCTATAATTTTCGACATAACTGGGACAACCTGTTGTAACTACAAAAAATAGAATATGAATTCAACTCAAAAACCCAAAGATAACTACAAATTTAATGACAAGTAAAAAGATAAAGAAAGTGCCATATAATATTTACTTGTAAACAACTTTAAATTAAATAAATTGGCATGAGTATTTTAATTTATCCTCTATTTTAAGAAAAAAAACCATTATATTTTAAGCTTTCCGATAAAACCAAACTAATTTAACTAAATATACCTCCAATGTGCGCACTTCAAATAAGTTTACAATTACAAATGTCAGTAAAAAAATGAATTAAGAATAAGAGCAAAATAAATTAAGAGAATATAAAGAGGTACATATTAATGTAATGTTATCATTTGTGTTGCAAATACATATCACACATGTGAGTGAAGCTATTTTGGATGATAAAGAATTGTAATTTTTTACAAGTACAAAGAAACAATCCATATAGAACAAATTTTAATTTTTTTTCTCATAAATATATTGATTCATTTATTGAGAAAATAAGTAATTTGATAACAACAGAACAGGAAGAATTTATTGTCCAGTAAAATAACACCAGTTCAAAGTCTATAGTGTCGTAAACTCAATACTACAAATAATGAAAAAGGGTTATACTGTTTATTTAAATAAGCTGGTAGGTTAAAAAAGATATTGAGCAGCAGAAAAAGTTGACTTGATAGTAAAAATCGTGTTTTCCCTCAATCTCAATTTTGCATCTCAGTTGTCAATATCTTAACCAGTAATGGCAGGAATTAACTAGTTATTAACTAAATATAAAAATTATAGGAAAAAATTGCTTAAAGACAGTTTATATAAGAGTAAAATAATTCGTTATAATAATTATAAATTAAAAAAATTAAGGAACAGATCATAAACATTTTCATACCAATATAAATAAAATATATAAAAATTAATAAACAATTTATAGCAAACAAAATGGAATTCAACACAGCACACCAATAAACATGCACTGAAATTCTTAAATGGAAAATATACAAATCCTAACATGTATATGAGACAATATATTCCACATGGATTCAACATCAAAGTTAATTAATTATATAGGATGATCTTGATATGATAGTGTGTTTGATCAATGATATAGAATACAGGGTTCATAAATCTAATGGTATGCAAGATCATCTTTCCTTTTACCCTTCTGGGTCAGTAAAAAATACCCTCAAAGTTGCTTTAAAGTATTATCAGTACATGAGTCAGTCTGAAAGTTAACTGGATGTTATTCCCTTTACTCCTCTCAGTGGGTCAGAAATTAACTAATTTAAGGGATTGATTTGCTCAAATTTTATTATATTTGCTACAAAAAGCAATATTAAAAAGAAGTTTTTCCTAATATAACTCCTGCAGATTTATAGAATTTTTACTAAGTAATATAGGTGTGACATGTTATAACAGAATCTTCCAAAGAAAACAAAAAAAATATATATACATAGTAAAATAAAAAAGGGTTGACAATTTTATAGATAAAAACCTACAATGTAAAAGAAATGTTACAGGCTGAAGCCGTAAACATATGTTTAATGAGTCATAACATTTTTATCATAGATAAAATTAATATTGAATACTACAAAATAAATTGATGTTTTATAATAATTATAAAAATAATATTAAATAAAAAATACAATTAAAAAAGGGATTTTACATTCAACAGTCAATGCTAACTTTTACAGGCAGCTCATAATTTGCAAGCAAGATAAGCAAATATTTTAAAACCTTAAAAATTGTAATTACATTATAAGTGGGAAAAGAGAATCATCAGATTTACAAAACAAATTTGGAGCGTTGTCTGTGTTCTGTTGCACCGGCACATTCATAATGTATTTGATAAACTATATTCTGATTTGGACGCAACATTAGTCTATCCTTTATTATTGCCCTAAAAATATTTATGTACTTACATGAGTCTTGGTATCAACAAACTGAGATCCAAAATTTAGTAAAAGGGTTGTAAGGGATAATGCAAACCAACAAATTTGTAAATAGCATACAAATACATAATTTTTATAAACAGGGCAAATTAATAAACAAAAACATTTCATTCTATCTCCTTCCATTTTAATTACAATATTTCAGAATTATAACAGACAAAAAATGGGTTAGTAAAAACACTAAGTGGATCCACTCAAACCTCTTTACAATGAATTTGTACATTCCAAAAATATATGTATAGTAAACAAATTTATCAGACAAGTTGTGGGAAAAAATCAAGTCCTTAATAAGAGGTGGAGGAGTAGTAACTCTTCTACAGAAGGACCTCACTGGAGCTCTCATTTATATCAAAACAACTAACTCTTGATATTTAATTTCCTCCAATAGCTTAATATTTGATTAATTAAAAAATTATATGTTACAACTAATTTTAATTTCATTTATTTTGATGTCAATGAATTTTTATTTTATTATAAATACTTCTACTTTTTCTTATTCATACGGTAGGAATATATGAAAATTATTGTGTTGGCACTAAAAATCCGAAACTAAAATTTCACCTGAATAAGGAAGATGCATGTTTTTTAAATATATTTTTATTTAAAAGTATACTATATTTAATGAACAATGAAACTTGCAAATATTGTTTAAAGTATTCCAATAAATTTAAGTAATTTTTCAAGTTTACAGTTGTTGAGGCGTGTTGTTCAAGACACGGCAAGTAATCCCACCGCAGCCGATTTAATTTGCAAGACCAAATGGTTTACTTTTGTTGTACGTTAAACCAATACATCAAATAAAACAACAGATTTCATAACAAAAATAAAAATAAAGTAATAAAAAAATAAAGTAAAAATACGAACCCTATGGCAAGTACTGTTTCTTCATTTGACCTATCAGCATCTGATGTCCATACACCAATTTTATCTCCTTTATTTCTAATATTAATGGTTGCTCCACATACTCCATCACTGTGCTCTTCAAATGCTTCTCCAATCATACATAATAACTAAAAATAAAAACAAATTAACTATTTAAATTATAAAAATGAATCACAAAACAAAATGGCAAAAATATAATTATTAAGCTGTTTTTTATAATCTGTTGATACATGGCATTTTAACATATAGTTAGCAAATTTGTATCGCCTCATCTGACAGGCTTACTCCCTATATTCCTTTGGGGCTATAGAGATATATACATATTTACAACAAGATATATATAACGTTGAACAATTATCTTAACCCACTGAATTAAGTTATTTGGCAATAGGATTGGGCTGAAACCAGTCCCTATTGATTCAGCATGCTTACAACTTTAAGAAGATCACTTTGAGATCTTTTGTCTTTGCCGGCCTGCATAGCTTGCCAGGGTTCTGTGAAAGCCATTACTGTCCTGTCAGTCTGGGAGAGTAGGCTAACCAGGGCGGAAAAAGAAGAAGGGGCCCTCTTCTAAACTACTTCCCCACTATCTAGCTCCTAATAGCTATAATAGAGGTTATTAACCTAGACATAAACATATAATAATAATAATAATGCCCGTTGTAGGGGCTTTCGGCACTTCAGGGTATTCCCCCTGCAGGAACAACCTCGGGTGGGTCACATCTACTATGCTTAAAGTAAAGCTAAAGTTGGCGAAATCTTTTACAACAAATTCTATTCATAAACAACTGAGAAGCTTAGCCCGGGCTGTGAACCCCTGACCTCCGGTGCCAGTACTATAAGACCGCGCCAGTAATCTCCCCCAACATTTTGCCAAGCTTCATATTGTTTTGAGAAAGAATCGATCCTTCCCACTCCTCTCAACTTCTGTTACCAGGAAAAATTAGAGGGGTTCATAAGATCCTTTGAAGAGTCAGCAAGTCTGCATTAGTGAAACAGGTAGACTATTATCTATGCATTTAACTGAGAACATTTAACACATAATAGATGATGATTTCAAGTCAGTGATCATAGAGCAATGGTGAGATACAGTCCATTTTATTAATTTTAAGAAAACTGGGGTACTATCAAATGTTTCTAGATATTAAAAAGGACAGAAAAATAAAATCAGAGAAACCAAATTATCAGAGACATGGGGTTAACCAAACTATCCCTTCTTGTGGCAACAATCTACATCTTTAATATTCATTTTCAGAGCATTTTGTTTTCATCCATGATGTCATATATCCTTGTAGATGTTGTAACAGAGGAAGTGAAAGAATGGATTCATCATCTACATTGACATGGTCACCACCAGAAGACTTAATCCTTTATAATGGATAAAAGTAGATTTCTTAATGTGAATGGAACACTTAATTATACATTAACACATCACTTAAAGATTAGACTATGTTTAAATATTACTACAAAAATCAAGAATTATTAAATTCATAAGGTCTTATCAATATGAATAACAAGTACGTAACCAAAGCAATCTTTACTTACAATTTCCAGCCAATAATGATCAAGTTCATGTTCTCTATTTTTCTTTTCTAAATTTATAAGCCATCTTCCTCCTCTTTTATTTGCAGGGTCCTCCCACATAGGGCGAATTCCTTTTTTAAACAATGAGTAATCGCAACCCTGCTTTAGTTCACTAGCTGCTTTAATATGATTAAATACACTGAAACAAAATACAATCAAGGTCAAAAGAAGAAGAAATTATTTATTTTGAATTTTAATTGAACCAAACACTAAGTCTCTCCACAATGTTTACTTATTAAATCTAATCTAAACTGGCTTTCAATCTAAACGGACATCATCAGTGCCTAAAACAGAAAGAAAAAAATTTATCTTTAATTTTTTGATCCTTTAAATGATTTTTAGTCCTTTATTACTCTTTGTTTTCAGGCACAAATATGACCATTTAGGTTGAAAGATGGTTTTGTATAGATATATGAAGAGGATTTTTAGATTGATTATAATCATACACTTCACCTGCAGTACACTTTAATAACAAATCCAAAACTGCTTTACAATTACCTTGTCTTCATAAGGTGTCAATCACTAGGTTTAATCCTCCACACAGATTTTATTCACAGAATACGGGGGTTCAACTCAGTGTTGAACTACGATAATTCGTTGGTTGAATCCCGATAATGTATCATGTAGACACTTATCGGGGTCGAACCCGGTGTCCAAAGTTAGGTTATTTTAATAATTATTATTGCTCAAAATTTCAATATATATTTAATAAACATTATTATTGCTCAAAATATTTAATAAACATAAGTAGTCCATTATGAATTTATTTACCTATTCCTTGTTATTTTATCATTTATTATTATATTATTATTAATTAATATTATAATATTATGCTAAAATATTAATTTAGCAGCATTATGCTGTCTGTTGTTAAAACTTCATGTTCAGTTGTAAAATAAACTCATTTTTTAGCTCATAAAAACAAATTAATACAAATCAACCTCTACATATTTTTACAGTTCGCATTTGTTTAACAATTGTTGGTAATAATGCAATTTTTCTCATTTATAGTACATAACATCATTTTCTTTATTTAGATTTATATTACCAAGAAACATCTTTATTGATTTTATTGTATAAAAAATCTACAGTTTTTATTGTTCAGTTTTGTTTGTATTATTATAAAATTTTTTGTTATTAACTTAATTGTACTTATTCATTATCATCATAATTTCTAAAAATATGATAAGACAAATATATACCAATACTAATGAAGTAATCAAACAGACTACATTTAAATAAAAACAGAAACAGGGATGCAATGGTATAACCATTGACGTGAGAAAATTTTATATCTTTTAATTACAGTATAAGTGTTGAATCCCAGGTTGAGCCCTACCGTATAAACATTAGCGGAGTTCAACCTTATAAACAATTATAGGTGTTCCAACACCTCATGTAGAGGAGGTAAATTATTCAATTTAAAACAACAAGTATACAGCAAATAAACCTAAAATTTGCTATAAAGTTGTTCACTGAGTAGGTAAACACTCCAAAAAATTTGAACCTGAAACTTGTAGATATTTATATTAAATTTGAACCTGTCTTGCCATCCTGTAGATATCATTAAATCACTTGATGAAATAATCCAATTTTTTTAAAAAAATAAGAGGCATTATAAGTAATAAAAAAAAGATACCTCCAAAAGTCTTCTACTGTATTAAAGCTAGTTATTTCTTTAAGATTTTCTTCCCATTGTTTTTTTCTATCATTATCATAATACCAAAGGGTCCATGTATTGTGAAGAGGGTGTTTAACTATCAGTTCTAGATCACCTTCATCACTCTTCTCAACATCCTATACAAATGATTAATAAATATATTTTAAAAATTGGCAAAGAGAATCATACGCATTTAATACGATCCAGTTCTTGCACCGTATTTGTTTAGTCGGTCAAGTCAAATGACATCATGACTGCTCCCGCCATAACATCGCCTCTTTTATTTGACTAAATTCATTCCGCATGGTTCTTACACCATATTTAACTAGTGTACTTATTATGATCTGTAGATTTAGTATGATGTGTGAAGGTACTTCTTGTAAAAAGACACAGCTAAAGCAAAAACAAACATACTATTTGCATCATGTCATTGCGAATCAAAGAAAGGAGTAATGTCAAAATTGTTATTAAAAAATTAGAAAAAAATAATAAGCTCACAATACTAGGGTACATTTGAGTTAAAAGTATAGTGGAATAGAACAACAAGTGAACGGACACCCCTAAAATACTAGCACGAGTTCTCAAAAATTGATTTAAAAAAAAAAAGACTTTTTTTATATTTTAACAATGGCTTACACCAGAGAATCCAGCTTCAGTGATTTGGTTGTTCCGTAGCAGCGCCGGTCCCCAAGATAGCAAAGAAAATATTAACCTTGTTGGTTATAATAGGTTAGACTTGTACATTTTTGCTTATTAAATTCTATGAGGCATAAGTACATGCTTTTGCTATTTGTGTTGATAAATTCATGCAATACATTTATAAATTTTGCAGAGTACAAAGTTTTTTATTAATTGGAAATAAAACAGAAAGTCTACTATACTGAGCCATTATTTTATGTCCCAATACATCTCAAAGAGCTAATATGTGGCAGTTTCCAAAAAGATCAAGTAACAATTTGTAAAAAGGCGAGAGGGGTTGTCGTGTGTTTCTATTTTATACCACTTTTTGGAGGACCAGAGATAGTAGTCAGTAAAAGGTAGAAGAAGAGGGAAGTTGGAAATCTCGCCGTATAGGTTTAAATTATCTGTGGCTGTCACTATAACTCACAGAAGATTGCCAAATGTTATAATACAATTAATACAATATACACAGGATTTGTGGCCAAAAAATAACAAAAATGTTTTTGTTATTGATTTGTATAAAGTTCTGTCAAACAGTAGAACTTCATCAATAACAGGCAACATGACATCATGCATAACCTCCTCTATGATTAAAATAGTCGCTAAAAGTAGACCTAGCGGCCAAACTTTTCTTCTTTTAACATTTCCAGTCATATCAAAAGCCCGAAATGCGTGATTAAAGTCACTTGTTAATTCTATTCCACTATAGTTGGAAGCAAAACATATTATGTATACCTACTTCTATCACTTAGATCGCAACCATATTTTTGGTTTAATGATGGTCCTACTTTGTACCACGTGCAACTATTCAAGGGACCCATGAATTTTTAATTGACAAAATAATATTATTCTAAATTAAAAACGGTAGACGTCATAAAAGAATATATATTACAGAAAGAAATGCACTAACCTCAGACTCGTTGGATCGGCTGGCAGCCATGTTAAATTTACAGAATAACTTAAATTACTATTAATTTAACTTGCCACTTATAAAATAATAGCATGAAACAAACAAATTATAAAATGGACACAATAATTTAAATAAAAAAAAGAATGAATTGGTGAAACCTAAAATAACCCTTCGGTGAAAGAACGCTGCGGTGCGAGATTTCTCCGCCCACAGGAAATGGAAACCCAAATAAGGAAGGACACGAAACCAAAAATGTGTTCAAAAACTAACTTTTAATTCAGCGCTTTGAAGTCCTTATGAAGTGAAGTCCCTTACGTCGAAAAACCATTGTGTCGAATCTCGATGAAATTTAATTTAAATTGTAGTTCTATTTAGCATTTTAAAAACTCTAAATAATGAAATTTGCCCGAACCCCGTTTAATTAAAAAAAAAAATCGGGTACGGGTGCCTCGGAACTTTTCCTCGTGACATCGGATCCGCGGCGCTCATCCACCCTACTTCAAACTCGTTTCGCTCGTCCTTAGAATATAAAAGTTATTAAATTTAAACTGCAACAGCAGCACGTCTTCTGACTCGCTTCCGAATACATCCGAAAATACATTCGTTTCAGTACCAGCGGTCACTCATCCAGGCACTGACCACGCTCAATGCTGCTTACCTTTTATGATCCAACAAAAATCATGGATATATTTTGTCGTATTGAAACGAAACTTGATGCACCCATTTACTTATTACTCTATTGGATAATTTTCTGCTTTTTTACAATTTTTTTGAAACTTGCACAGGTCATGTAAAAAATTAAACTAATGCGTAATTAAACTAGTACGTATGTATGTAAGTACGTACGTAAGTATGTACATCCCTACGCATGTACGTACGTACATACATACATGTATACATTTGTATATGTGTATATGTATGTACATGTGTACATACATACATACATGTACGTACGTACATACATACATACGTACGTACATACAAACGTACATACATACGTGCGTACGTACGTATCTATGTATGTACGTACGTATGTATGTACGTACGTATGTATGTACGTACGTATGTATGTATGTACGTACGTATGTATGTACGTACGTACATGTATGTATGTACGTACGAACATGTATGTATGTATGTACACATGTACATACATATACTCATGTACATATGTACACATATACAAATGTACACATGTATGTATGTACGTACGTATGTACATACATGGTATACATACATACATACGTACGTGCGTACATACATACGTTAGTAAATACGTATATACGTACCTGCGTACATACGAATTACCTCTTTGTTGTTGTGTTGTTGAATGCAAATAATAACAATTTGTGCTAATTTTCATTAATACATTCAAAATTTGAACACAAATCAGGTAGATAAAATTGAGGTCTAACAGTATTTATGTATGTACCAAGTTAGATTAAAAATAAATCGTAAATACTCTTTGACATTAACCAAAAAAGCGTGCAAATTACGGAAATAGGCTTCATTTATCACAAATCCGGCTAATTACTGAAAATTTTGAAAGAAACTAACGCACCTCAAAAATTTCCCATAAGCGTCAATGATAAAAAAAAGTTTGTTGGTGATCCAATGTCCAGAGGGATCTAGAAGGCCGTGGATATTCGACCACGCCTTATAGGTTTTATTTTTTTCACAAATTTATTACGGGTTTAGGTAATGTAAAAATTTCGGGGGGGGGGGCTGGAGCCCACTCAGCCCCCCTCTGGCTACGCCACTGCAATGTATTAAGATAGGCTATGACCCCTCTAGTATATATCTCTATGGCTACATGCATTTTTGTTGAGTCATTTTGCCTTTACTGTCAACAAAATATTTACAAAAAGGACGGGAAAATTGCTTGGTAATAAAAAAACCTCCTAGGGAGTATATTTAAATATAATGGTAAGAAAGTCAAAATTCCCAAGGAAGAGAAATGAAATTATTTGAGGTTATTATGTTGCAGGTTATTAGGTAAATTTTGGTGTTTTTCACTTTGTCACCTATGATTCTTTTAGTTGCTTATTTATATATTTTTTAATAATATCATACAAGTATTAATTTTTTTTTACAAAAAAACATTATAATATAATTAAAAAAAATAAAGTTGGCAACCCTGATATCTACGGCATGTTTTAATTTTTTACCATGAGTTGTCAAATTTGTGTCATCGGCTTTTTTTATTTTTTGTCCATTTACTTTGTGTAAATAAAGGCAGTAGGTAATATAAAACGTATATTAACAATAACTTTTATTGACAAACGAAAAGTTGTTAATAATCATTATGAATCAGATAAATAATAAGGAGAATGAACATAGAAACATTGTTGATGTTGACATTGATGACCACACGCCACCTGATATTTTAAGTATTGCATCAACTTCAGAACAGTCTTTACTGCCTGCAAAATCTCGCAGTAAGTATTTAAAACTTATAATATATTCAAAGATTGGTGTCAGTCAAGTGTATTTTTTTCACAAAGGTATTTTGAAGAATAATTAACTCTTGCATATTTTTTTCTGCCGTAAGTATATAAAATAATATATGTTACTATGCAGCCAAGGGAAACATTGCTGACTCGTTCTAGCATTTGTCTGCACCGGCTCCGCCTCTGCAGGCAAATCACTATATGCCGGATTCGGCTTCGTTTCGTCAGTCAAATGGGTTAATTACCAGCCTCGGCAGGTAATTTCAATAGCCTGCCCTCGCCTTGGCTAGGGGGCTAATTCATAAAACTCGTCTGCAAAATTCAATTTTGCTGCCTATAATACGACACACGGCTAAAATCAATTGACAGCCCGCCAAAATCTCAATGCTTTCAACCCTCTTCCTTTAATAAAAAAAAATCCCTTCTTTTATGTAACGAAAAAATTCCCTACTCTGGCAACACTGAAAGTCAGGTTATGTTTTGAATTTTATTATTTGTTTTTTGATATCGTTTTTTTTTTTAAATTATTTATTTACTTTTTAAGAAAGAATATTGTTGTATCTTATAAATTTACCAACTAAGTGTTGCGTTAAATTTGTTCGGGAAGTATGAATTAAGTGGAGTTAAATTGTTAATTACGTAATGCAATGGATCAAAGAACTATGATAAAAGTTTGACGATTTAAATAAATTGTCAGCTATAATTACTTTTTCCAAACAAACTGCTTTTTTGTGTCAATTTTGTATAATTGAAATGCGTATTGTTTCATATTATAAAAATAATATGACACAAATGCATTCAAGACTTAAAAAATTCATCCAATGCTGTCTTTTGGTGACAGAGCACAGAACCTGCGCTGTACTTCAAATAGCAAGAAATGCTTGAAGAATCGTCAATGTACAAGCGTCAAATATAGGCACTCAGATCATATTACAACTTCGCAATAATTGTATAAATTGAACAGATTGGAATGAAACGAAACGTTATCAAACAGATCAATATGCACAATGAGGGAAATAAAAGTGACGCGAGGTTACAAATATTTACAACCAGTGTTGCCTTTTTTATGATTATATTTACGAAAAAGGGATTTTCTTATACCGAAGTTGGCTTGAGGTGGAGGGGGAAAGAGCGGGGTCGGTCTGAACCTATAGAATTCTTTCCCTCATAGATTTTTGGCGCGCTGTCAATTGATTTTAACCGTGTGTCGTACTATAGTAGCATAATATAGTAGGACTAATTTTTGTACGTTTCACTTCTCTACCGTTAATACACTGGGAGCTACGATGATAACTGACGCACACACACACATAGAGAGACAACTTTGTGAAAACTACTTAGGAGGCCTTTAAAACACCTAAAACGGATAATCCAGGTGTCATCCCGGTTTCGCATTTAATTTGCAAACACAATACTTTTCACGGTATAAATGAGGAAAAGTAAAAATGGCGCTCATGGAATAAGCAGCCTTCTGTAAACCTAAGACGAGAATAAAATTCGGCGGCTACGCAGCGTCGGCCTCTCGAGGTCACACCGAGGGGTCGTGTCGATTCGATCCCAAAAAACATACGTAAGGACCTTCTTCCCGGCGAAAAGTGGTGACCTTGAATTTTAAAGATCTTTTGAAAATTTTGCTGACTCAGCAAACCAGATAAATGACGTCACAAAAACATGTCCTCCCCAAGTTTGATTTTTGTTAACTAAGTTTGATATATATTTTTTTATCAAACTATAAATACTAAATCACACAATATAACTATACTAAAATGCTATAACTATAAATCACAAAATAATAATTTATAGTATAATTATCTGACTAAGGTAAATAAATGCAAAAAACTAAGATGTCACCTAAACTAAAGAAGTGCTACATGATGCCAGCCATAGAGACATTGGTTACTAGACGGACCTATTGGTTGTATTGAAACTTCAAAAAAATAATCTGACGACCTTTGATTATCAATATAATCAAATAAACAGAACAAGTGTGACTTATATAGTAGAATGCTGAAAAGATAAATCAAAACACAAACAATGTGTAGGAAGCCAAAAACAATTGATTCATTATAACCTCATCTCACTCTTAGAAGAGGTTTCAATGAGGTTACACAGAGCCCCAAAATGATGTTTCAGGACTCTTAACGTATTGAGATAGGCTATGCCCCCTCCAGTATATATCTCTATGATGCCAGCTAAAAAAGCTGGCATCATGCTGGTCAGCAATGACTTTGCCGTATGGATATGAATCTTAAGAAATTTTTTAAAAGTATTTCTTCATTAAAAACTAAAAACACCTTTATTAGGGACAAAAATCTCTTTTATAATTTAAAAATAAATCCGATGTTTCAAATCACAAAAATAAAGACACCAAATAGTACACAGAAAAAAAAGACGGTCCAAGATTTGATCATTTCGGACAAGAAAAGGTTAGTTCCCTAGCCTGTTAACAAGAGATTTTGAATGTAATTTAGTAGTTTCACTATGCCAACAATGAGATTTTGTTCCTATCATCTATGTCAAGAGACCAGCATCAAGTTTACCAATACCATCTGACATTCAACACCTTTGATATTATTTGAAAGATACAAATTGCAAAAATCATAATTAAATATAATAACAGCTGTTAGCACAGCTTCTAAAATTAAACAAAAGAAAAGGGGCCCCCTTTTTTAAAAAAAAATGGGTTCCAATAGAGTGGAACCCACTATCTCCCACTTTATCTCCTTCCA
>JACMZG010000008.1:32253960-32333378 GCA_018340805.1 Microvelia longipes | reverse complement strand
ATAGGTTTCACATTAACTGTTTCCAACTTAGATATGCTAGAGAGGTCTTTAGAATCAACAAAATATTTACAGTCTTCAGGAGGTTCATGTTTTACATCTTCAGATTTAAACCCTCCAAACTCACTTGTACAGTTATTGTTGCCTGCTAAATTTTCTTGGGAATCATATAATGAAAATTTCGGTTCTTCTTTTTCACAGACTTCGTAAAATATATCATGTTCTTCCTTTATATCTTCCATTTTTAATTAAAATCTACTACGCTAATAAAATAATAACAAAAATTAAAGATTTACTACTTGTAATAGATTAGATAATGATTTAAAATCATATAGTGTATAGAACTTAAACAAGGATTTTTTAACCAAGTATTTTAAACAACTTTGATCTTTGATTATAATAGATTAAAAACTGAATAAACAATAGTTCTTATATTATCTTAATATTAATTATATTTATAATAGATAACTTTTATCTCTTGTTTACCAAATACAGGGGTGGGAATTTCTTCTTCTTTCTATTTATTGCCATTAGATTTAATATGACAGACACTGTTATAAAGTTTTAAATATAAAGTTTTTAACATAAAGTTTTTAGGCCGACAAATATAACATTAACCTCGGGAAAAATGAAAACATAGCTTAGCGAAAGATTGTTAGAGCTGAATTTCGACGAATGTTGTACAGTCGGGTGTATAAAAACAATATTATGACATGTAACGTAGCCATGGCAATGTCTTAAGATATTTTATTTAAATCCTATAATAAGAAATTTACTCTTCTTCGAGCTAAAAAATAGACTTCTAAGTAATTGAGACTAATTTTTGCTATTAAGATAAAATTGTTAGGGTGTTTTTCTACTTGAAATCCAAACTCCGGCTGATATTATAATGAAAGTTGAGGTTAAAACTTGAGGTAGAGCCTTTCCATACACAGGTTGTGATATGAAGCTGATTTTTCCATGACTAAAACTGATTTTTCTGATAGATTTGGGATCAATTTTTTAGATAACCATTTTGTTTTTTAATGAGGAACTTACATGATTTTAGGAAATGTTTTAGAAAGGACGGCCTATAAGTATAATTGGAGTCACATACGGATATGGAGTTAACTCGTGGTGTAGTGGTAAGGGCACGCGTCCAATTCACAGAATGAATGGACTTTAAACTATCCAGTCTTGGGTTAATCCAGCACGGGCCTCTGGGGATTTTTATGAGAGGATAAAAATTCTGCGTACCACGTCCTCAGCCCCTTCGAGCCTGTGGTTGTTCAGTACTCGTTAAGATCCCTTACACTAAATGAAACTGGGCATGAAATTAGGTATAATTTAGGGCCCTCATAGCAGATTCATTATACAGGGACTTACTCTTAATGGGACAAAATAAAATCTTGGTTCTATGACCAGATGAACAAAAAAATGTCATGTAAGCATAGGGTCGATTCTCAATAGTTCTCTAGAAAATCGATATTCGAATTATTCGATACATTTACCATCTAATTCTCTAAACGATCTATAACTTGAAACTACTAAAGCTAAAGAGATGCGTTTTCACTATTCTCAAGGACATTAAATTCCCTTTAAAATGGTATACTTTATGTCGCAATCATCACAATTAAACTTTAATTTATTTGCATTTTAAAATAAAAATTTTTATTAGTACTAAAATGTAAAAAATTTCAAATGCCAAAATCTTCGATATTTGTTCACTCATAGTTGAACCTAAAAAAATCTTAAAAACAGCCTCCATTCCATACCCTTTAAAATGATATAACATAATCTATGGCAGTTTTTAACTTTAACCGAGATATTCTTAAAAAACTTGATGTAAGTCGCTTAGATTCTAAATTATTCACTATGTAAACAAGACATTTAATTTAAAAATTATTTCATTTGATTTACTAAATAAACTTTTTTATTAGTTATAACTTTTATTATAATTATTTCTATGCTTGTTAATCATAGAAAATAATCAACCCCCTCCTCCATCCATTAGCTTAAAAAATAAATAAATATGATTAAATAATAAATAAATAATTAACTTTTTTACTGCAAGGGGAATTAAAATCATTCTACATGTAAATCATGAGAGAGATTCAAATCTTCCTCCTTCAACTCTAATAATAGTCTACATCTTCTTAACCTTGTTGTGTAGCTTTTTCAATTTGTGCTGCAGTTATTGCAGCTCTTGACTCATGCACGTTTAGCATCAGGTCATCTCGATTTTGTGGGGCTTGCCTGTATACATCATCTTTCATTGCGCCCCAGAGAAAAAATCTAGAGGTGTAAGATCAGGAGATCTCGGAGGCCAGGCTATTGGTCCCTATCGTCCAATCCAGTGATTGGGATAATTTTCATTCAGCCCCATAAAATCGAGATGACCTGATGCTAAAAGTGCATGAGTCAAGAGCTGCTAAAAGTGCATGAGTCAAGAGCTGCAATAACTGCAGCACAAATTGAAAAAGCTACACAATCAGTGTTAAGAAGATGTAGACATATGTATTAGAGTTGAGGAGGAAGATTTGAATCTCTCTCATGATTTACATGTAGAATGATTTTTAATTCCCCTTGCAGTAAAAAGTTAATTATTTATTATGTACAAATATTTACCTATTACTTTGTATTATTTCAACAAAATTCTTCAAGAAATGTTTTTGTTGCATTTGTTTTATTATAAGACACTTAAATTAAGTTTTTTAAGCTATATGGGAGTGGAGGGAGGGGGTTGATTATTTTCTATGATTAACAAAGCATAGAATAATTAATAATATAATTATAACTAATAAAATAAAGTTTATTTAGTAAATCAAATTGAAATAATTTAAATATAAATGTCTTTGTTTACATAGTGAATAATTTAGAATCTAAGCGACTTACATCAAGTTTTTAAGAATATCTCGGTTAAAGTTAAACATGCCATAGATTATGTTATATCATTTTAAAGGGTATGGAATGAGGCTGTTTTTAAGATTTTTAGGTTTCAACTATGAGTGAACAAATATCGAAGATTTTGGCATTTGAAATTTTTTACATTTTTAGTACTAATAAAAATTTTTATTTTAATGCAAATAATTAAAGTTTAATTGTGATGATTGCGAATAAAGTATACCATTTTTAAAGGGAATTTAATGTCCTTGAGAATAGTGAAAACCGCATCTCTTTAGCTTTAGTAGTTTTCAAGTTATAGATCGTTTTAGAGAATTAGATGGTAAAGTATCGAATAATTCGATATATCGATTTTTCTAGAGAACTATTGAGAATCGACCCTATGCTTACATGACATTTTTGTTCATCCTGGTCCATTAGAATCAAGATTTTTATTTGTCCCATTAAAGTAAGTCACCCTGTTATAATACTATTGTGTTTTCCTTATAGTTTAAAGTGTTTGGAGGCTTGATTTAACAGCGAGGGCACGTGTTGTACCTAGCTTTCACTAGTGAAAATATGTATGTTTGCTTGAAAAAAGCATGAGAGGAACCATAGAAATTCACGGCTCCACTGTCTAGATTAGATGAAATATACCTACACTTGAAATTAAAAGGAGTATAGAACACTATCTTAAGGAGCTGGTAAAAAGGGCCCAACGACGTTGCCTACTTGCCTGGTAGTTACTACCACACCCCTATATAACTACTACTACAACATCAATGCGCCATCACTTGGTATGATGGACAATGCGCCATCATTGGCAAAAAATATGCCTTCATTTTTCTTTGGACCTAACGAAAACCACCACTTTTTGTATTTATTTCTCTAATACCATTTTCCCGACAATTCTTTGGGTACTTCAGTAAACTTAATTTCTAACAAAATGAGCCCGGTCTCAACTTTCTATAATTAATTTTAACCGAGTTAGCGCAATCGCTTTGAAATGCGTGTTTGGGCGTTTAACAATTCATTTCTTGCTTAAGGTTCCGGTTTATGCTTTATATCTAGAGCAGTTACTCAATTATCAAGCACTGATCGTAACTCATTTTTCTGTATTTTTCAAAGGAAATGCGCTTAACTATCCTTTGGTTATACAAACATATGCCTCTAAAATTGGCAGTGAAAATTATTTTTCGGTGTTTATCTTCAAATGTTTTAGAGCATTTCCTTTGAAAAATACAGATTTTTTTACTGACATTCTAAGTAGCTGTATCTGCAGATTTCATAAACATATTTCACAAACATAGTAGACGACATTTTTAACAGTTTAGTGAAAATAAATTAATACATAGTTTAGAGTAATATACATTTATTTCATTTTATCAACATGTCTTGTCATTGGGCTCATAATTTTATGTGCTTTAGGGGGTTCATTAGTCAATTCTATTTCATCTAATGGCTCTCTACCCCAGTCAGGTAACTTTTGTTTCTTTGCCCATTTTTTAAGAGGTAACATCATTGTTAAAACACTTTGCTCACTGGTTCTGAAAATTGTCCAGCCAATATCTTGATCGTTCTCATCCTCTCTGCTTCTAGTCCAATAGTCGTCCACATCTTGAGGTGGTTTCTTACATGGCACTTCTCTTACTTCGCGCTTTCCTGTTGTATCATCAAGTTTGTCCCAGGGTGCTATTATAGTCGATTTCCATTCTTTTCTTTTATAATTTCCTTTTTCTAATGGTTCTGTGTTGTCAGACGAAGCAGTTAATTCTTCTTTGATTGATTTCAAAGAATGAATATTATCTTGCTCCTTTATTAAAGGAAAAACAATAAATTCATGAGGAGATTTCTTTGTCTTAAATTCAATAGCTTGTGAATGAACTTGCTTTATACAATCATCGTTAGATAACCACATTGCTATGTTTCAATGTCCCAAATGCATTCACTTTAATGCTTCAAAATTTTTGACAGAAATTAAATAATAATACTTTTATTGCAATCGGGGTACAATATAAAATAAGTAAAAAAAGTTTTGCAATAAAATAATAATAAACTTACATAAAATTGCAACTATACATTATTACATTTATATTTTATGATATGTCTAACAATCCACACAAGAAGTGTGGGATTGTTTAGTTGTTTTTATTTTTTAACAATTTGTATTTTTTATGAATATTGTATATAAAAAAATATTGTTCTTTTTTTTGCAATAAAAGATTTTTTAAATTGATTGAATTAAGAAAAAGAACTGCAAGTTTTGTTTAAAAAGTAGATGTCTTGTGAAAGTATAAAGTAAGAATTAAAGCAGTGAGAATAAAGGTGTATTTATACGCATGGATCATCAGTCAAGCCAGTCTAACAGTCTAAGTGTATCTGTGAGATCGAATCGACGGATCAGATTTGAGACCAAAATAAACAAGGATTTTGAACTTTACTGACTCTAGCTTGTCAGATTTACTTTCTTTATCTTCGTAATATTTATTTGGCAGCTTTAAATTAAAGTTGATTAAGGTTTTTAAATATCTAAGCATGGCAGAAAGTGTATCCAAACATGATTAAGGTTGTAGATATTAGTTTTATAAATAATTATGTATTCATTATTTGATAATTTATCATTAAATTTTTTTACAGCATTCGTCTTTGGGTGTCTTGAATCTTTCTGAATCTAAAATGACCAGGTTTAGCTCAATTGGAATAGATGATCATCCAGAAAAGATGTAAAAACTGGGAAAGTTACATTCTTAAACTTGTCTTATGGATTAAATAAAAGTGTAGTGTTCATTATTTTTCGAATGATAAATCGCGTGCATATCCCATGCTTGGAAATGAAGGGAAATTATTGTTTCTGTTTTTTAATAATTAATTAAATTGAGTTTCTGGACTTCGTTAATCAAAACCTAAGCTATTTTCCAACAGCAATTTTAACTTAATTTAACAGCATTTTAACTCCAACAGCAGTTCAATTTTAACTTTCTCGCAAGCTTCTGCCCGTGCATCTGTATCGACGAAAAAGTATACCTAGGTATTGCAAAAAATCATACCTAGGTATGTAAAATTGGTGACTAAGTTAATTTATGCATATGGACAGTGTGTAAGCAAACAACAGTTAGTTTGTATAACGAATGATACCCTTTTTACTAAAGTAAATTTCGCAACAATTTGTTTCCTGTTACTTATTAAAACACATTTTCATTTTATATATGTTGCTTCCGGAAAATACACTCTCGGACTCCGTTATGTATTAATGAAAAGCGAGGGTTCAGGAACCTAAGTGTTTTGTAAGGTTCCAGACCTGAAATTTAAGAATAGAAAGGTTTAAAAGTCTCTCAAAAAATAATTTTGTTTATTAACGATTTTATTGTACCATATCGATCTCCACCTGACAATCAAATTGATCGTCAACCAATATTAATATTCACTTTTTAGGTTGACAGGGTTTAACTTTGGCGCCAGCTTAATATTTCTTAATTGCCACAAAAGAGTCGAGTATGGTCTGGTTCAATAAACATTTAGTCTGTTTAACTTACCAGAAACTGTATTTTTACTTACTCCGCTCGTTTCTTTTGAAGAAAGAGCCTATGATTTAAGAAGGTGTTACAGATTTAGAAGGATTAGGTTTAATAAATATTTTAAACATCTTTACTACACGAAAAGGAAATGCAGGAATCTCTAAGATGTCAGGACCTTCTCACTCACAGCTATCGTAGCATGACGTGATAAATTTAGAGGGGGTAAAGTGAAAGATGTAGTCTACTCACCAGGCTTCATGCTGAACCCGCAAGCGCGCACTCCTCGTTTATTTATTTATTTTATCTCCAGACGGTGTATAATGTAAAGTTTATTAACTAGTTTTTAGGGAGTAAATAAGCACTTTTCACTCCCAAGAGATAAAAAGTCATTTTTTACTCCCTTGGGAGTAAAAAGTAACTTTTTCTTTTACTGACATTATTTTTTTAAATTTGTTTGGGGCAGCACCTCCAAAATTTACTAGGGGAGCCGACCAAAAAAATTTTTTTTAATGGCTCAAAATCCGTTTCAGGTCAATAGTAGTATAAAAGATATAAAAGAGGCCATTTTCCAACATCATAGACACCTCTTTAATTTGGTTATATACAATTGAGAATCAGTCGTAAAGTCACCAAGTTACTGCAATTTAATTAAAGTTTTTATTTTTTTGTTCTTTAAAAATCTATAAAGCAGTTTTATTCAATCTGAATAAAATGGACAAGAAATACTAAGGAACATTTTGGTAGTCCAGTTTACCACCTTTAGTTTGGTAGTTTTTTTTTTGTTTTAATATGTTTACAAATCTTCGATTTATACTACTTCAAGCACTTGTCAAATCAAGACATTTAGATTGTGTCAAACACAATCTAAATGTTGTTTAGACAAACAACATTTGAAAAAAAAACAACATAAACATATGTTTATGTTGAATAATGTAATTTTTATTTTTAAGTTAACATTTTTTAAGTTTATTAAACCAGGTACCTTTATTTAAAAAAATAATATGGTATATAGTTTTCTTTTTTAAGTTTCAATTTTCAATCATCAGAATGAATCAATTTAATTTAATTTTCTTTTGTTGTACTCATTTTTTTATATTTTTTTTTATTTAAAAAAGTATGTTTTGCCTTTTCTTTTGTATAAGCTTTTGTGTATGCTTAAAAACAAATAAAGTTATTTATTAATTTATTTATGTTGAATATGTAACAAATGTTTTGAAAAAAAAAAACTTCAACAATGGTCTGTTTTCAAACAGCCCCATAGAGTGCGACAGACCTTGGTAATTTTAGTTAGTACTGAAGCACAGAAAAAGAATATGAAGGCCTTTTTCATGCCGTTTATGAGGTAATTTTTGGCATTTTTTTAAAACTTCAACTATGGTTTGTTTTCAATACGGTCCCATAGATCGCGACAGACCTTGGTGATTTGAGTTTGCTTTAATGCCCAGAGTAAAACTATAAAGGTCTTTTCCATGCGGCTTATAAGGTAATTTTTGGCATTTATTTTAGTTTTTGAGGCGCGACTGCTTCTAAACGGCCCCACTTTCGGCGACAGACCAAGGCTTTTTACGATGTACTAACTATCCCCTACAATATCCCACAGAACAATTAGAATAAAGCAACTTTTCTTCGTAAAGTTTATTATTTACCTACTTCTTACTTGGATGGATTTGGACTGTCCACGGGTTGGGTTTCGGACACGTAAGGTAGCCTAAAATTTCGTTTTTCGACTGAAAGTCACTTTATATAAAAGTTTTTATTTTACGTAAAACTAACATTTTTCTTAATATCAATTTAAAATTTTCTGCATCCTGAACCTTGGAAGTAACATTATCTTGAAAACCACACTAAGAGTAAAGTAGGTTAAAAATTAATTTTCCTAATAAATGTTCCGAAAAAATGTTATATTAAAAGAAGTTACGCAACAAAAAATATTGTCATTTCTTGAAAAAAATCTCTCCTAGGTTGTTCCAAACTTTCTCCTAGACCTAGTAGTATTCAGAAATGTTTTTTTAAATTTCTCCTAGTTTGTCCTATTCATCTTTCTAGCTTTTAAAAATCAACCACAGGAATGGTTTTACTTTTACGTACACTTATTAGTAATTATAATTTAATTTTACTTAGTTATTTGTATAATGATTATTCGCTTCAATTATTCTAAAAAAAAGAGCAGTAAACAAACCCTGCAAAAAGTAAAGGCCCATAAAAATACGCAATTTTATAAAGGTGTAAACAATAGTTTCTTAAGATTAACAAAAATATTGATAGGTTTTGTATTTTTAAAATCATCGAATAAAACCCATAAAACGCAAAGAATGATTTGCGTTTTATTTTCAATAATATAGAAATCATTATTGATTATATGTCACTTATTAACTATTTAAATATTTTTACAATAACATATTTTGTGGTATAGAGAACAAGGTAAACTTTCGTAGAGTGTGGGTGTGCTATTTTTTACATTCAAGTTACAGGAAAAATATTAAAAGCGACATAAAAAAAAGGAAGAAATATAATGAAAAGTTAGTTAAGCCATTAACGTGATTTATTAAAATATAAATTTTATTGCCCTTCAGTTGGTACTTATATTTTTCTTTCAACAATTCTTCTCAACACTGATTTAAAATTTTAGATGATGCTTTCCTAATTTCACGAAAAGTTAAATTAAATTAATTTACGTAACAATTAGTTCGTATTTAGATCTTTAGTAATAGTGAGTAAGGTGTTTTAAATGCGGTTGATATTGTGAACGTTTTAAAACCATATAGATTAAAATATTTTAAGACCTTCTAAGTAGTTTTCACAAAATTGTCTGTCTGTATGTCTGTGTGTGTTTCTGCTATCATCTTTCTCCTAGTATATGTATGCTAGAAAGTTTAAACTCTTGTACAAAAATCAGTACATATGTGCTGTTGAGCTATTCGGAAAGGCCTCTTGTTTTACTATTGGTATTAGTAAAAGCAGAAACGTGGGCATTTAATGAAAATAGCGGGTGCCTTGATTTGTTTATGATCATGCTTCCCCTGTTATTACAGAATATAAGGAAGCACTTCATTGAGAGTTTAAAGTATACAGTAACATATTAATATCACTAGCAATAATATATTGTGATTTATAAATCTCTTTGTTTTGAGTATTTAGTAGAATACTTTGACCTTTCAATTCTTTTTTGTTTAATTTAGTCTATAACCGCTTGCAACTGAGTTTACGTCAATATCGTATCGTGATTTCCGTTCCTTCGCCAAAATCAAAACTTAAAAATTGTCAGACTAAAACTGACGTTTAAATTGTATGGCTCTTGACGTATTGATGTAAATTTTTGTTGTTTGCGTTTTATTGTTGTTTTTTACTCAGTGGATTTGTGTTTTTATCGATAATGTTGAGGTATTAAGTAGGATGCAAACCAATTTTCAAACGAGTAAGTATAATTTTAATATGAATGTAATAAGCATTCATTAAAAGAAAGTAAACGTTTCTTTTGAACCATTTTTGCTAATCTATTGCTAATAGGTAATATTTCAAGCGGTCAATCATCCTGGTACTAACCACAATTGATGCAGCTGAACCAAGCTGATAGGACAACACCCGGTTTATAAACGAAACTTAAATTAAAATTTTTTTTTGTCTTAAAGGAAAAGCATAATAAGGTGATTGATATTATGAGTGCCATATATAGATATGGCACTCATAGTGATTTCTCCGACCTCTCAAAAACGTTTCGAGCAATTTAGGATCTTTCATTCTGAAATAAAGCTTGGAATTAATTAATGTTATTAAAAGTTTTGAGGAGGAATAGGTCCAAAATAATTAATAAAACTAATTTTGCCTAGCTTTTTATATCAATTTATCTTTTTCAAGGCTTAAAATAAAGATTAATAACAAAAAACAGTTACATGGTTGCTAACAAGTACATGTTTGGACACCAACTAGAGTAACAGATAAAAAATTCCAAAATTCCATTTTTTTAATATTTATAGTAAAATTGCAATCATTATCGATAACATTTAGCAGTTGGAACGAAGATTTATTTAATTAAAGAGGCCCTTGCACCAATTAGGAAGTTTAAGATCTTTGTTTAGAACTTAATGTAACTAAACAAAATTGTTACCTTTTTTGTTTTAACGGAATTTTTTGTCAGTTACTCTATTTTTTGTCCAAAGATCTCTTTGCTAGCAACCATAGAATAAAGAATACTAGCAACCATGTAACTGTTTTTTGTATTATTTATTATGTTAAGCCTTGAAAAAGATAAAATTATATCAAAAACTCGGCAAAATTAGTTATATTAATAATTTTAGACCTACTCTTCCTCAAAACCTTTATTAATTTAAAATAAAACTCTCTATAAAGTTTTGAGAATTAATTAATGTATATTAACGACGCCATAAATGCTTTCCAGATATCTCAATAAGAGCTTCATTTTAAACAAGTTTCTATCACTGTAGGATTCACAGACTAGATTATATCAAAACTCGGCAAAATTAGTTTTATTAATAATTTTGGACCTACTTTTTCTCAAAACCTTCATTAATTTAAAATAGAACAACCTAGAAACAATGATAGCAGACTAGACTCTTTCAGTCAGAATAATTGAATCATCTGTGAATGCTTAAAACGACAAATTTAAATTATATCACAATTTCAAATTTATCAGTACTTTTCCAATAACACTATCGTTCTTTGTTCAAAGATGTAAGTTTCGTATTTGTGAAAAATCACTTATTTAAATTAATCATTATTTTTTTTTGTTGAGAGTACAAGGTAGAATGCAAAATTGGAGAAGGGTCCTTTTCAGAAGTTCTAAAATGTCAAGAAAGATCTTCAGGCAAGTTGTTCGCGGCAAAACAATTAAAGAAGCACTTCAAAAGGTATCAAGCTCACTAATGTCCTTCAGCTCACTAATGTCCTTCGTTTAAAGGTTAACAGGGTTTAACACCTGTTAAACTTGTAAATTAGCCCTAAAATCCATAAAATAAACTAAAATGATTAAATGCGCTAAGCAATAGATTCCTACATAAGTAGGAAGAGGAAATATTATTCACAAGTATTATAAACCAGGCATGAAAAAGAAGGTGGACTATAAAAGTTACGTGCAGAGATGAAACTGAGGCAAGTTATTGACAATTTGAATGCCGACCAAGTATCGAGACAGACCAAGTATCGTCTCTGTAATAGTTCCTTTTCTGGTTTGCTTTATAGAATCTTTGAAATATACTTACGAATTATATTTGAACGTTATCAAATATTTTTTAAACTCTTTAGTTTAATAAGTGAATCAATCTAACTCATACAAATGCGAGTATTATATGGCTGTATGGTCCAAGTCGATTAATGCCCAAAAAAATACAAATGCGAGTCATTATTCAATATTTAAGTTATAAATACTTCCGCATTATTTAGCGCCAAAACTAAAACGAATCGACAAATTTTTACGCATATTATGAATTTAAAAATGATGATTATTAATGCCGGTTAATGAATATAAATGACGTTGTATAAAAAACCGAGCTGCGCAACTAGACATAAAAATTGATTTTTGCAGCCAGTTTCTAGTATCTATAGCATAAATACTCTAAGAGCTACAATATGATAACAGACAAACGCACACACAAACAGACAGAAAACTTCGTGAAAACTACTTTGGGAACCTTAAATACACCTAAGACTGATAATTTAGGTAAATCCCGGTTTTGGATTTTTGCAATCACAATAATGTTTCTATCTACTTTCATATGGATTCTGGTTTATTGTTTACGTTGGTTTATTATTGTTTACGTAAAAAATCAAATTTAACAAATAAAATTTCAGGAAACCTGAATTATCCGTTTGGAGTGTTTTTAAGAAGTTATGAGAGGTTTTTTCAAAGTTGTCTGTGTGTGAGTCTGTTTTTATCGCAGCCTTTAGTGTGTTCATGTTAGAGAGTTCCAAAATTCTGGCGCGAAGGTTTTTTAAGGTCTAAAATTCTAGTACCATGAAAGATATAACGAATAAATACAAAGAGTTTTCTGGTTATTTTACCAGCTTATATTGGTTGCATAAATTGGCTCTAATAGATTCTTAATCTAGATCAACAGAAAAACGCCGGCTTTATTTATGTTTTCCCCTCTTAACAACCAATAGTTTTTCCGTTTATTTCTAAATATTGGTTAATTTAGAGAAGTTATATCGACTTCTGACTAGTTTTATTTGATTACGCACCAGGTAAACATTATTACCTGGAATTTTATATTTTTTTTTTAAAAATCGTTAACCTGCAAACCGAATTAACGACGTCACAACAAACTGGTTTTAATAGGGTTTGTGTCCTTCCCAATGTTGATTTTTGTTCCAAATTTGATTAAAACATATTTATCTGTCAATTGGTCATATTATTAATTAATTGTAAAGCGTGTTTATAAGAAATGGTCTTTAATACATACATATATATACACACACACATACGGATTTTGCCATGGTCTAAAGTTCAACTCCCGCCATAACGCCTATCCCATTAGTGAATTTATTTCCATTGCAATTTTCTATACCAGAAATATATTTTTTGATTTAATTTTATTATTTCTTAATATTAAGAATGACGTAATAGTAAGAAAGGTTTGAATGTCTGAATGATTGTTTTATAATTATGTAATATAAACTTTAATATATAATATGTTTTAATTTTGTTAAGTCTAAGCTAGGACTTAGTCTTAAAACACCACGGCTTATGCCGATTTGCTCGAGTTAATAATAATTAATAATAATTATAAATTACATGTAATTATTTTATGCAGTAATAGTTATTTATTAATTGACTCCTTAATTTAGTGTCTAGAAAGTATATTATAATTTCGTTTAACTTTTTCAGTCAAAATCATGCATCAGACATCCCTGAGCTGCTGGTTTTACAGAAACTGTCTAAGCACCCGAATTTATTAGAACTTTACGATTCCTATTAGTAAGTAATTTTTTAATTAATTAAAAACATCAGTAAACCGGCCTATATATGGCACTAATATGCCTAAGTAGTTAAAAAAATTTAAAAGCGGACAGACTGCTATATTTATTTGCTCTTAAATTGAAATACCTGGAGAAGAATAAATGTGACAGGGGTCTGGATAAACTGAGACAAGTAAAATTGTATTGAAATAATATTTACTTAGAATGGAAAATCTCCATGTTAGTTAGACTGGTTACCTAAAAGCTTCCTTAGAATAGAGTTGAAAGTAGTTTTTGTTTATGTTGCAGTGACCCCAGTAGCGGAAAAGTTACTTTAGTATTTGAATTAATGGATATGAGTTTATATGATCTCATGAAAACAAGGAAAAGGTAATAATCCATGGCTAAATAACATATATAATGTAATATATTATTGAATCCATATCTCCCTAGTGCCCTACCCTGTAGGGCGGCGATTCTCAACGTGGGCAATATCGCTCCTCTGGGGGCGATATAGTATTAGGGGGCGTAAAAGGTGGCGATAAGTAGTAGAGACTATATAGGAGGGTAGGAGCAAAAATAAGGTAAAAGTTTTTAATTTAAATGACGATACAGATAACATAATTTCACATATAGATCATGGATGTCACCAATTTACAAAATTGTCCCTATTATTGTCATAGTTACCATCCACTCTACACCATCATGTCATTGTTGTATAAATTACACAACTGTGACTGCACTAGTGACTGTGACAGTGCAACTGTGATTGAAAATGTATCAATATTATTGATAAGGTTCCGCATACAAAATACTTAGGCGTAAATATTGACTAGCACCTAAACTGGAAAGACCAATAAATTAAGAAAATTAGTTTATAACTTTGTTTACTTACGACGCTTTGCTGACCTGACTACTCTGAAAACAGTCTATTACGCTCTGGTACAATCTATCTTAACTTACGGACTGACTGCGTACGGGACCACAGCTAAAACCAATTTAAAAACCTGTTCGGGTATTACAAAAAAGATTATAAAAATTTGCTTGAAAGATCCAAAGTTATATTCGACTAATAAATGTTTCGCTGACTTTCAAGTGATGCCTCCTGATGTAATTTTTCACAGATCAGTTTGACTAAACATTTTTAACGTAGCGTAGAGAATGACTTAGTTGACCATTATTATGAAATTAGACAAAACATTAACAGACTTGTAACAGTTCCTCTTTGTAATACGACTAAAGGACAAATTTCACTAGCTTATATTGTTCCCAAATTTTACAATCAATAACCTGCCTACCTTAAAGACTTAAGAGATAAAAATAAATTTATCAAACACTTCTAAATAAGCGTTTTATTAAAGTGAATAAATTAGACCAAACAAATGATTAGCATATATATATATATATATATATATATATATATATATATATATATATATATATATTTCTAACTAATGCTTTTTACTTTTCCTCATGTATACCGTAGGTATATAAGAAATTTATTGTGCTTGCAAAAAAAATCCGAAACCGGGATGAAACTGAAAATTCCGTTTGAGGCGTTTTTAAGGCCTCCTAAGTGGTTTTCGCAAAGTTGTTTGTCTGTATGTGTGTGTGTGTCTGTTATCATAAAAAGAAAGTTGAAATTTTGCACAGAAACCAGATTACCCCTGCGGTTGTGCTATTCGGAAAATAATTTTTTATGACGTCATTAACTTGCTATAATGACTCAGCGAATATTTCGAAAAATCATAAAACGTGAAAAAATGATGTGTTCGAATTATTAATTCGGCACGCATGTGTCTATGTATAAGACTAACATGTGTGCCAAGTTTCATCTTATTATCAGCATTAGTTCAATTTTTATTGTATGACTTGTGTACGTTTTTTAAAAAATTGTAAAAAATAGGAAATAGTCCAATTAAGTTGAAATTTGGTACCTATTAAATATATAATACCTAATTAATAAGTAGACTACGTTTTGTTTTAATACGACTAGTACATCTATAATTTTTCTTGGATCATATAAATTAATAAGCATTGAGCGTGGTCAGTTGCTTTATAAGTAACCGCTGATAATGCGGATGCATTTACTATCTGAAGACGAGCCAATCGAGTCCAAAGGTATGTTGCAGTATAAACTTGGCGAACTGTATTTCTGAGGACGAGCAAAGGGAGTGCGAAGCAGGGAGGATGAACGTAGCGAATCCAATGCAATGAGGAAAAGTTTCGAGGTACCCCGTACCCGATTTTTTATTTGTTTGTTTAGTATTAGTAGTAGCAGTGGCAGTAGTTAAGCTTTTCTCTATAAACAGTTTTCCGATTATTTATTAATCGATATATTAGTATAACTGTGCGTATGTATTTGAATGTGTTTTCACGTAATTAGTGTATGAAGGAATATCCTTTTAACTTTATGCCCTTTTAGCGCATTTTTAAATTAATAAACATAACGTTTAAAATCTAAATGATTTACTGAAATAAGGTGCATTGTGACAATAATATTGTCTATGAGATAATATTTCCAGTTAATAAACAAATATTATCATGGCATTTATATTACTGTAATATTAATATTTCATGAAGAATGGAAATTAAATACTATCCATTATGATAAGATATCAATCAATATGCTGTTATTATGCTACTTATTGCTTTAAATATTTATTTTCACTTTTTTATAAGATTTATTTTCACTATTTCTTCTTTAAAACAGATTTATTATAGCATAATTTTTCTTTTCTTATACATCGAAGTAAACTATTTTAATTTTCTTTTTTATCTATCTATCTACTTTCTTTTGATTAATAAAGACCTATAGAGCTGAGCCTTCACTCAAGTAGTTCCTCTGTTTAAGAGGGCTCATCGCATTACAAGTAATGTAATATCATAATATTTTTTACGCCCAATATGTTACATATTGTTTATTTTGGTTTTAAGGTACTCTACAGCGTTTTTAAAATCAGCAGTTTTTCAGTTTAACGATTTCACAAAAACATACTGATTTTTTTTTGAAAATAGGGTTTACCCTGGGGTTTCTTTGCTAATAAAACATATAGTTAAAGGTATATATTAATGTTTTATGTAAATTAATTCGACATCACTATACCCAAAGTGACCAAAAAGTCGAAAAACGCTGTTTGATTACCATAAAACCTAAAATATGACCAGTAAACCACATATTTCAAATGTGGGGTCGTTTTTGATGTTTTTTGGGTCTGCGAGTTGAAAGAGAGTGGTCCAGAGTCGATACGACCACTCAAAGCCAGAGTACCTGTGTTTGAATTCTTTTTTAGTTATAAACTTACTTAATGTAAAAAAACGATGAAAGTTTATTGTCGCCACCAGAATTCGAACCCAGGTACTCTGGCTTTGAGTGGTCGTATCGACTCTGGACCACTCTTTTTTAACTTTCAGGCCCAAAAACATCAAAAACGCCCCTACACTTGAAATATGAGGTTTACTGGTCATATTTTAGGTTTTATGGTAGTCGAACAGCCTTTTTTCAACTTTTGGTCACTTTGGGTGGTGATGTCGAATTAATTTACATAAATCTTGTTTCTTATGATCACCTTAGTAACCAAAAAAATATTTCAATTTTTTCCAATAAAATCTTCATTGTTTAAAAAAATAATGAAACAGTGTATTTTCAGTCTTTGTTGTCAAATTCATTATGCAAACTCACGAGTATATTAGCAGCAATAGAAAAAATTGGTTCTTATGTAAAGCCCAAAGAGGACACTTTCAAACGAGACCTGTTTCATTAAGCTAGGTTAAGCCCAAGCCGAAATATTAAGCCTCAAAAATTGACAAAAAACGCATAATTTGGGGTGTCTCAGAAACTAAAAAGTGATTTTTGAAAATGAAGGAAGCTGTAAAAAAAAATTAATACTAGGCTTTTTGGATTATCTATGGGTAGGACCAACACAGAAAAAATATCAATTTCTATTTTTTTCGAGCAACATCTCTGGATCACTTGAAATTGATTGACCAACAGAGTACCCCCAAGTCCGAGTTTCCCGAAAAAAAGGCGTATATATAATAGAATGTTAAATTATTTTGCTAGTTTTTTTTTGCAATAAGTACAGATTCTTTCAAATGAAGACAAACGGGACTTAGGAAAGACTCCCTCCCCAAATGAGCAGCATACATGACCCAAACCAATGCTTAAAAATACAATCCCTTCAAATAAAAACGGATTCAATATTTTTCGGCTCGCTATACTCGTATACATTAGTTACAATTAATTACTCGCTTTACAATTAATTCATAGTTAGGACCAGCTTTGGTTTTACAACACCCGCAAAGATGATTATATGATTATTTTATTATTTTTTAATTATACCACCAACATGTGGAAGTTTTAATTCGCAGAGCAATCCGATGCTTTAATAGCGAAATACTTTACGAGGCGTATTCGCCAAGTCACAAAGTGATATCATCAAGGCCTTTTATGCTTGCTTGTTAGCAATAACTCAATACTGAATAGGCTCTTTATATAATGCTAATGAAGGCTGATAAGACTAGGCGTGAAATAAGATATCACATTTTAGCGAAGTTTTAAAGAAAAAATTATCTTATGAGATTGGAGTCATGGAGGGGGGAGTTAAATTTTAGAGTTTAAAGTTAAATTTTTTGAAAGGGGGGTTCCCTGATCAAGAACTATCAGTAATAGTTCCGTTTTTATTGATTGACATATATATGTCAAACAAAACATTATATCATTGATTGTCATAATGTAAACAAATCACGTTTTTTGACTAATACATTTGAAAATTCGCTTATATCGAGGCAGTATGACACTTATATAAACCAGTAATATGACGAACTGATAAAGTACAACAACCATATTCCCCAACAACCCCACCGCCGACGCCTCTTGTTTTACCCAAGACTTGCCTTTTCACACCAGTGTTTTTGAGGGTAACAATTCCGTAAAACACTGTTTATATCATCAGAAACTAAATAAATAAAATTATAAAGTTAAACACTAAAACGATAATAAAATCCAAAATAAAACTGAAAAAAATAATTGAAAAGACTAGACTTGGTTTTAAACACCTATAAAATCAGTCAATAATTGAAAAGGAGGACTAGAAATAAAGCTAAGATTTTGTTTCTTTGGTCAAGTAGGAACCAGTTTTTATTTAAGGGCTTAAAATTAGTTGGTCAGTAATTCCTTGTTACCTCGTACGCGGTTTTGAAACTTTAATTGAAACTCGTGTTTTTCAGGTCCATACCAGAAAGTAGAGCCAAAAGATACTTGTACCAAATTATCAAAGGAATTGATCACTTACATTATCATGGAATATTTCACCGGGACATCAAACCGGAGAACGTTTTAGTCAAGGTAAACAGGTAACGAGTTTATTTCTTTTGAGAAAAAAATTTGTATTTTGTTATGATACTTATTATACTCTACCAAAGTTTTACAGTCGGTAATTGGGGGGTGGGTGCATTTTGTCAATGTGTAGTCATGAAAGGAAGAGAATCATAAGGATTCATAGAGTAAGAATAAAAAAAAATTGTTGTGTATACAAGAATTTGTTCTCAGACGTTTTTATGGCACAAAATATCTTTCTAATGTTTTTTTTGGATTTGAATGAAACTGGGTACAAAAATCGATCTTATAAATAATGTTTGGAGATTTATTGTTAATGAAATATTTATGTAAACATTATTTCACAATTATTACAGCAAAAAAATCTGAATCGAACTGAAGATTCACTCCAGCACCGTTGCCTCGTAGCGTCTAAGTGACTGAATGCTTTTTGTTTAAAATCTAAATAAAAATTAAGTTAATAGTTTAACTTAAGTAAAGCAGTTTAATGGATGTTTCAATGTTTTAGGGAGATAGAATAAAGATTTCAGACATGGGTTCTATTAAAGGAGTCTATTCTAAACAACCATACACTGAGTATATATCGACAAGATGGTACAGGTCCCCTGAGTGCTTACTTACAAGGGGTTTTTATGGACCCAAGATGGACGTATGGGCTATTGGATGCGTATATTATGAATTACTTACGTAAGATTCTAATTATTTACAAGATAATAAAGATTTGCTTTACAGATCATGCAATGCTTATCTATATATATATATATATATATATATTATATAATATATATATATATAATATATATATATATATATATATATATATATATATATATATATATATATACACCGTTAAAATATAGACAAGATTACAATGTATACATTGTTTTTTTATTTATTATTAAATAATAATATTATTTTTATATTAAATAAATAAATAAATTGTTTCTGGTAAAGTATATAATCAATAAAATACACATAGTTATAAAACACAAACTATATTTTGCACATAATGTATTAAAATTTTTTATAACGTAAAATTAATAAAACATTTAATTTTTATTTAATATTATTATATTAAGTAAATTTTGAAATAGTCCGCGACATCAGGGGTACTTGTCATTTACCGGATTGTACAAACCAGAGACTATAGATACTTAAACAGTAAGACTGTCGACCCAATGGTGGGAAAATTTGGATTCCGATCGACGCTAGCGCCGCGGCAGACCTACTTTTTAACTAAGTAGGCGTGGTTTAATTTCTCGCTTTTTGCCTACGTTCCATTTGAAATTAACTTTTATAAGTCATATATTATAGTCCAAGAGCCAGACGCAAAAAACGTTACCGTCTAGCCCCAAAGGTTTAACCCACTAGATCGACTTATTCTGGCTCTCTGATAATGAATCAGGTGGTCTGCCATTTCAGATAAGGAAATCTTAGCCCCGGGGCCCCTTTAAAGTCCGAAAAATGGCCCCAAATTCTGTTTTCGCCCAATAACGGTGTTCCTATTGATTTTATCCAAAAATTTAAAAGGGTTGTTTTTTAAAGTTTATTAAATTTGTGATAAATCCATTTTTAACTATCAAAATCGGTCCAGTAAAACCGGAGATACAAATGTTGAAAGATTACCGAAAAAACATCTAATAAGCATACATTTTTGTCCAAAAACGCACAAAAACCTTAAAATGTCATGTTTTTCCATATGAACATGTTTAGGAATTAGGCAGACTTAAAAATTATGCATATTCGTTTTTGGACAAAAATGTATGCTTTTTAGATGTTTTTTCGGTAATCTTTCAACATTTGTATCTCCGGTTTTACTGGACCGATTTTGATGGTTAAAAAATGGATTTATCATGTTAACCGGCTTTCGTGTTATCAGTGGTATTACATTGTGTTTACGGTCCTGTGCTCCTTCTATGTATAGTATTACTCTAAGCACAGGTCACACAGTTATTACGGTTATTACTGAAAGACCTAACTGACCGTTATGTCGTAATTGGAACTTCGAGATAATATTTCGGACAAGCCTACTTTACTTTGTATAATTTGTATATCTTTCTATTTTTATATATGTATTTGATATATTATGATATTATATTATAAGTTTATTGTTAAAAATATATGTTATTTAATTTATTATTTTATATATTTTTTATAGCTTTTTTTCACACATTTATTGCGGGTTTAGGTTATGTAAAAATTTCGGGGGGGGGGGGGGGGGGCTGGAGCCCCCTCAGCCCCCCCTGGCTACGCCACTGCATCATCAATTCTTGCAAAAACCGAGTGCATTCGATTTAATTCTGTAACTGCGCAAATATGCATGTAGGCCAAACATGAAGAACTATCTCAACTTAATTTTTTGAGCACAAAAAGACATCAAGCAAATTTTACATACATAATTGCAAAAAAATAATCTTATAAAAATTTAAAATGCTTTTTTCCAATCTATAGACAGTTTTTGAAAATATTAAAATATTGAGATAAGTTAAAACAATAGTTACACGGATTGAACGCCGTGCAACAATGAAAGGGATGGAAGTGTGATAACGTTGGTGTTGAATTCTATGGCGAGGGCACTCAATGACATTGTCTAAGACATTTTTTGAATGGTTTTTCTTGTAATTTGACTTTATTTTATTCATTTATTTTATTTCTGGGTTCTGATCACTGATGCTATGGTATTTGTTGAAGTCGAAAGCTAACGTTGTTTTATGTTTTTATTATTATTATTATTTTTTAAAGTCTAAGAAGTTTCAGATTAAGGTAGACACGTGCTATTCTCAACAACCAGACTTAATAAAACTGTTCCTAAATTAAACATTTTGATTATCAAGATTTTTTAATAGTTATTTATGCACCAAGGGAGTAAATAATGCCATTATTTCCCTGAGCAATTAGTTGGTTCCTCAAAGCCGAGCGAATCAAAGCCTTTAACTTTGTTTTTTGAACTTTGAATTCATTTTTTAACTCCTGAGGTATACCCGAGGGAATTATGGCTATTAACTCCCGAGGCAAAGCCGAGAGAGGTAATTGCGAAAATAGCATTTTCCCAAAGAGCATACAAGATTTCATCTCCAGACGTTAACGTAATTTAATTATTGTAATATCCTTATTTTCATACGTTTTTTTGTATTTTTATTTTGAGTCGGAAAATTGTTTTCCATTGCTCTGAAGGCCCGTCTACAATCTTAAGTTAAGTTAGGAAGAATTGAAGAAGTGAAGAATTCCTCAGAAAGAATCGAAGAAGTGAAGAATTTCTCACTTAGAACAAGCTATTTTGAAATTCCCGCTCTTTAGACTTAAGAGATCCGTAAACACGTCTACAACCTCTGAGTTGTTAAGTCAAGTTTTAAAGTTACAATTACACATATAGCTGTATTTAGACTACTTTTCTTCCTACCGTCTACACACATTTTATTTATTTATCAATTGTAACAACGAGCAGAGCTCAATAACAATTTTAATACAATTTAAATAAACATTGCTTTTTCAATGGTCTTTCCTTCCATTTTTTAAAGACTTTTTGCAAATATTTTTTTACTTTACTTCTAAAATCGACCGTGTTTTATTTATTTTAATTAATAAATAAAATCAAAATGGATGAGGTAATTGTTGGGAGCGTTATTTTCCTTATCTCTAGTATGTCTACAGACGTAGAACCTCATCCATTTCAAAAACTATATAATTCAAAATAAAAAGAAACATATATATTATATAAAAAAAAATTCAAACAACAAAACAATCACATAATCACATATTCAAATAATCACATATTCAAACAACAACAATCAAAACAATCACATCACATCGTTTACAAAATATTGTAATCATTCAAAAACAGATAACGTTGTACATTCTTCTTTAAGTAACTTATAAAAAACCATTTTTATGGTTTTCTTAAGTCAAAAGAGCGGGAAAAAGAATTATTTAAGAAGAAAAAGATTTGAAAAATTCTTCACTTCTTCAATTCTTCCTAACTTAACTTAAGATTGTAGACGGGCCTTGATTTTGGCCTGTAAAAACATTTTTTTTGAGTGGGCCCCTCTTGTATTTTTTGGGGGCGTAGCCCCTTAAAAAACTTCTTTTGGCTTAAAACGGATTTTGAACAATTAAAAACTATTTTTTGGCACCCTCATACATTTTTAGGGAGCCAACCCCGGGAAAGTGTTACGAAAACTGATACGGCCCTTTTTATAAATTTAAAGGATACCACTTCCAAAATGGAATTTCTTTGGAAAAACTTTGCTAAAGGTATAGGCGTCATAGCGGTAGTCGAACCTTGGACCATGACACAAATCCGTTTCAGCGGTCCTTGATGTTTTTTGAAACGCTGAATCAAATTAAACCGGTCCAAAGTCGATAGGACATAAACATGGCTGTATGGTTCTAGTCAACCAATGCCAAAAAAAAAAAAAAAAAAAAAAAAAAAAAAAAAAAAAAAAAAAAAGTCGATAGGACCACTTTAAGAGACTAAAAAGTCTAAAAACCGAGGTAAATTACCAGAATCCAAAATTGCGGTCGATAAAAATTAAATTTCGAATAGGGTGCCGTTTTCTATGTATTTTTGGGCGCTGAATCGAATAAAACCGGACCAAAGTCGTTAAGACCGCTTTAAAGGACCAAAAAGTTGAAAAATTTAGGGAGTCAGTTTCGATGTTTTTTGGGCCTGTTAGTTAAATGAGAGTGGTCCGAAGTCGATACGAGCACTCAAAGCCAGTGTACCTGGGTTCAAATCCTGGTAGAGAAGATAATTTATTATCGTTTTTACATTATATAATTTAAAACTACAAAATAATTGTTTGTTATTATCGTTTATAACTCTAAAATAATTATTTCGCCGTGGTCGGCATGACGGGCGAATTTTCTTTGGAATGCGTGTTTCCGTGCTTAACAATCCATTTCTAGCTTATGGTTCCGGTTTATGCTTTATAGTTTGAGCAGTTGTTACTTGGATTAGCAGAAATGGATTGTTAAGCACGGAAACACGCATTCCAAAGGCAATTCGCCCGTCATGCCGACCACAGCGCCAGCATTTTTATTCCCAAGGGAGAAAAAGTTACTTATTACTCCCTAAAAACTATTCAATAAACTTCATATTATACACCATCTGGCAACAAATATTATTTTAAAACATTGTGTTGATTTGCAATAGGTTGAAGCCTTTATTTCCTGGATCGGACGAGTTGGACCAAATAACTAAAATTAACCACGTCTTGGGAACACCATCTGCTAAATTAATGAATAAACTTAAAAAATTGTGAGTTTCAACTATGTATTAAATTACTTACTATATTACATTACACTACTTACATTATAAATGTAGACTTGTCAAAATACTTAACACTGTTTACTTACCAACTTTCAAACTACTTTCTACACAATGGACATATTTTCTTTACCATAGTTAGTGAGCAGACTCAAAGGACTGACCGTGTGATTTCGGCGCTAATTTTTTAGAAAACTGGACCTTTTTGTTTGTATAAAAAAATACAGACACCACTATTAACACCTCTCTTCACCCTCACTCTACCCAAAAATGGGTAGACGTACTATATGTAAAGATACAATTGGTTACTAAGAGCTTCTGTTATACCCAAAAGAGTGGAGGCTTCAGAAGCATCTCCAACGCCTAATATGTCACTTAAGTGTTGCTTGTGTCATAATACCTATTAGCGAGCCTGAATTTTTGTGAAAATTAATTATGAATCCAGTATTCATTATAATGTCCTCTTCTTATAGGATTCGCTACGCACATTCTCACTACTTCAGACTCGTTTCGCTCGTCATCAGAATAAACATATCGGCAAATTTATACTGCGACACGTCTTCGGACTCGCTTCTTATGCGTCCCTCAGACAATTAGTACATTCGTTTTATTCCCAGTAGTCACTCATTCAAGCACAGATGTCGCTTGATGCTGCTTACCATTATGACCCAATAAAAACGAACCGAAACGAAACATATTATATTTATTACATACATAAAGTAGTATATTTGCAGCAATTCTTAACTCAATTGAATTATTTTTCGATTTTTTAAAAAAAGTTAAGTCTGCTGATGAAAAGATAAAACTTTTCACATATGTTGGTCATATATGCAATCGACGAATTTTTCCGCGTTTTATAAATTTTCTATGTTTTCGCTGAGTCATATTGTGGGTTAATGATTTTCAGATAGTACAACTAGATTTAAAGATTGATTGTTGTATCGAGTTTCAACTATTTAGCATAAGTACACTGGGAGATACGATGATAACAGACACACGCTCATATAGATAGACAACTTTATCATAACCACTCTGGAGGTCTTAAAAACATCTGACACGAAGAATTCCGGTGTCATTCCGATTAAGCATTTTTCGCACACAATTATTTTCCTATACTTATGGTATAAATGAGAAAAAGTAAAAGACACTAGAATTGGGATCAATATATCTATATAAGTAGCATAGATAGATAAAGATAAAGATAGATAAAGACTTTTATTTGCTTAAGTTTACAATAACTTGTTACAAATAGAGTTGCTTAACATTAAAATAAAAACTTGTTTCCTATACATTATTTAAAATTACAAATTAGTACATGCATTATATGTTTCAGATTTAAAGTTATCAAGGGAAAGTTATGCTAATTTTTAAATAAAAATATTATTTTTTAGATAAAGAATCAAACAATAAGAATTGTGCCTTAAATACAATTTTATTTCTGTGCTAATATTTATACACAGTGACTTATAAGATAAGTAAATAAAAACAAAAAGCCTTATTATACCTGTAGTTTTTAAAAGGAAATAAAGTATTTTTTGAATTTGAATTTGAATTATTGAGATGCATGCTAGTAAATAACTATGCATGCTATAAGTAGCATAGTACACAACTGCAATGATTATTGTTCATTAATAAATCCCGCTGAAGCTTGTATAGAAAGTTTGCCCACGACCTAAGCCTTTGCTCACTAACATAAGCTGGGCCAGTTACGTACTTTTCACCTTAGTCCTTTACATGGAAGTCATTTGTAGTTGTCTAATGTATCTTTATGTTTGGTAGGAAGTGTAGAAACGTGGTTCCATCGTTTCCTCACAAGAAAGGGACAGGGTTGAACTCTGTAATTCCCATGATAACCGACGAAGGAAGAGATATATTTAAACAAATGATAGTTTATGATCCTGACTCAAGAATTAATATTCGAAGGCTTTTAGAACACAAATATTTCACCGATCTCAGGTGAGAAAATATCATACTTATATTAACAGAACCTAATACTAATATAGTGTTTGCCTTTATTTTAGGAGGTAGAGCTTATATGAGTGTATGAATGTGCTAGCTAAGGTCCAGCCTAGTAATATGGGTTTTGTAGACAAAAAGAATAGGGTAAAATTGACTTTATAGCCTGATCATACGATAAGACATTTTTGGATAGCTGGACAACAAATACCTAAAACGTAATTTTCAAGCCTTCGGGAGGCGCCAAGAAGCAACAATTTTTATTACCAGACTGATTAAAGCCAAACTTGTTGACCGGCCACTTTCAATCCATAAAACTCCGTTACATTATATATATTGTGTCAGATGTTAACAGCAGAATGTAGGGAGACATTTTACTAACGCTCACAGATTGTGAAGCTTATACTTTCTCGCATATTTGGTTTAGCCCTCAAGGGCAATAGAATAAAATATGGTAATAGATTTAATTTTTAATACAATTGATGAGGCCATCAATGTTTCACAAATAATATTCTTCATAACCTCTCTAACATCTCGCTGTATGCTACGTTTCATTATATATATTTTGGTACTAGAAACCCAGCGAAATCGATCCCCTCCCCCTCTACTCCATACAATTCGCTAAAATGCCACGTGTAGCTATTACACACCATGTTTAGTGTCTAGTATCGAATATGCTATTTTTACGTATCTCACCATTAAAGGTGCATTCAGAATACTGCGGTAGCGATGCGTCCGTCCGTGCGTGCGTAGTGGTCATTGCGATGCGGATATTGGTGGTTCCACAATAAGAACGCTACGGCCGCAAAAGCCGTTAACGCAGCGCACTCTTGTTCCGATATATTTTTCTAAACAGAAAATAAAAAATTCTGGCGCGGTGGTCCGCATGTCGGGCGAATTTCCTTTGGATGCGTGTTTCCGTGCTTTTTACATTATATAAGTTTACAACTACTAAATAAATAATTCCCGACGGGGTGGTCCGCTGTCGGGCGAATTTCATTTAGAATGCGTGTTTCCGTGCAAAACAACCCATTTCTTGCTTATGCAAGAAATGCCCATTGCGTGGTTCCGGTTCATGCTTTAGAACCTAAGCAGTTACTCAATTGTCAAGCACTGCTCGTAACTCATTTTGTCTGTATTTTACCAAAGGAAATGCGCATAACTATCCAGTTGTTGCACAAAACTATGCCTCTAAAATTAGAAGTACGCACTATTATTTGCACTAGTTTAAAGCTTAGTTACTCATCTTTAAGCTTAGTCAGTTATCTTTAAAGGTTTTAGCGCATTTCCTTTGGTAAAATACAGACAAAATGAGTTACGAGCAGTGCTTGACAATTGAGTAACTGCTTAGGTTCTAAAGCATGAACCGGAACCACGCAATGGGCATTTCTTGCATAAGCAAGAAATGGGTTGTTTTGCACGGAAACACGCATTCTAAATGAAATTCGCCCGACAGCGGACCACCCCGGAATTATTTATTTAGTAGTTGTAAACTTATATAATGTAAAAAGCACGGAAACACGCATCCAAAGGAAATTCGCCCGACATGCGGACCACCGCGCCAGAATTATTTTTAGTTGTAAACTTATATAGGTAAAAAAACGATAAAAAATTATTGTCCCTACTAGGATTTGAACCCAGGTACTCTGGGTTTGAGTGCTCGCATCCAAAGGAAATTCGCCCGACATGCGGACCACCGCGCCAGATTATTTTCTAGTTGTAAACTTATATTAAGTAAAAAAACGATAAAAAGTTATCGTCCTTCCAGGATTTGAACCCAGGTACCTGAGTTTGAGTGGTCGTATTGACTCCGGACCACTGGCATTTAACTCAGAGGCCCAAAAAACATTGAAAACGACACCCTACTCGAAATTTAATTTTTGACGACCGTAATTTTGGTTTTCTATAATTTTTTGTGGTTTTTCGACTTTTTGGTCACTTAGAGTGGTCGTATTGACTTCGGACCGGTTTCATTCGATTCAGCGCCCAAAAATACATAGAAAACGACACCCTACTCGAAATTTATTTTTTAACGACCGTAATTTTGGTTTTCTATAATTTTTTGTGGTTTTTTCGACTTTTTGGTCACTTAGAGTGGTCGTATCGACTTCGGACCGGTTTCATTCGATTCAGCGCCCAAAATACATAGAAAACGACACCCTACTCGAAATTTATTTTTTATCGACCTAAATTTTGGTTTTTGGTAATTTACAATGGTTTTTTGGACTTTTTGGTCACTTAGAGTGGTCGTATCGACTTCGGACCGGTTTCATTCGATTCAGCGTCTCAAAAAACATAAATATGACCTTTTCGCGGCAAAAAATGTTAACCCTGAATTTTGCCGATTTTTTTGAAAATTTCGCTGACTCAGCAAACCGGGTTAATGACGTCACAAAAACCTGGTTTTCAATAGGGTTCGTGTCCCCGAAGGTTGATTTTTGTACCAAGTTGGTTAAAAAATATTAATCCGTTCGAAAGATGAGTGTTTACAAGAAAGTGTCTAGAAATACATATTTATATATATATATATATTATATATATAATTATTATATATATATATATATATATATATATATATATATATAATATATATATATATATACATATATATATATATATATATATATATATATAAAGTCTCGCGAAACGTATTTTTTCGTCATTGGACCTCTGAAACGGATTTGTGTCGTGGTCCGAGGTTCGAATTCCGCAATGACGCCTATCCATTAGCCGAATTTCCAAAGGAAATTCGCTAAAAGACGAAGTAGAAAGGTTTTAGACGAGCTGTGTCTTTTAAGATTTTATTTAAATTTCTTCATTATTTATACTTTAATTTTTTAAAATTATGTCTTATGGAATCTTATTATGGGATTTTTTTTTTTTTAATTTCGTGTGGCCTAAGTTTAAATCTATATTTTTTGGTCTAAATATTTTTTCACTGACCAGGTTATTATATTGTGATGTAATTATTATAAAATGTAATTTATAGTCTCTCTCTGGGATCTACTTGTTAAATACTATTTAGGCAATTTAACAAAGAGAACAGACATAATGTACAAAATTTTAGAACATTAAGATAAAATTAACTGATCAAGATAAAACTATAACACTCAAATTGACGAACACCAAGAATATTAAGAAATAAAAATAATTCTGGTGCGTGGTCCGCATGTCGGGCGAATTCCTTGGATGCGCGTTTCCGTGCTTAGCAACAATCCTGGTTGGAATGATAATTTTTATTGTTTTTTACATTATATTAGTTTACAACTACTAAATAAATAATTCCGTCGCAATGGTCCGCTGGTTCCGGTTCATGCTTTAGAACCTAAGCAGTTACTCAATTGCCAAGCACTGCTCGTAATTCATTTTGTCTGTACTTTTCAAAGGAAATGCGCATAATTATCCAGTTGGTTATACAAAACTATGCCTCTAATATTTGAAGTACGCACTATTATTTGCAGTTAGTTTAAAGCTTAGTTACTTATCCTTAAGCTTAATCAGTTGTCTTTAAAGGTTTTAGCGCATTTCAAATTCAATAGTATTTTTTTAATAGTGCTTGACAATTGAGTAACTGCTTAGGTTCTAAAGCATGAACCGGAACCTTAATCAAGAAATGGGTTGTTAAGCACGGAAACACGCATTCTAAATAAAATTTGCCCGACAGCGGACCACCGCGCCAGAATTATTTTGTAGTTGTACACTTATATAAAGTTAAAAAAAAACATAAAAAATTATCATCCCTACCAGGATTTGAACCCAGGTACCCTGAGTTTGAGTGCTCATATTGACTCTGGACCACTGCCATTCAACTTAACAAATGGAAAACGACACACCCTACTCGAAATTTAATTTTCACGACCGTAATTTTGGTTTTCGATCATTTTTGTGTTTTTTTTTTATTTTTTGGTAACTTAGAGTGGTCGTATTGACTTCGGACCGGTTTAATTCGATTCACCGCCCAAAATAAAATAAAACGACTTAAAGCACGACAAGAATCAAAATTCAAGCAAAACAAAAGTATTCTTCTCTTAATCGGAAGAGACCCCCACTTCCGGAGAAAAAAATTCCAAAACTATGAAAACAGAAAGATTTCTTCCGTAATCAATCAAATGCTAATCACTAAATCATTTGTCCGGGTTTAGTAGGTTTGCGGAAATTTCCATTTTCCGCAACGCTACCGCAAGTTGTTTAAGAACGTCCCATACGATTACATAGGTTAGAATTTGAGCTGTCACCGCTCGCAACGGACGGACGCATCGATACCGCGTATTGTGAATGCACCTTATGTTTACAATGTTTTTTACAATCATGTGTCATATTATAGCAGTTTCTTGACGTAATTAGACTGGTCTACATATTACAGTGCATCACAAAAACCAGTTTGCTCTACGCCGTGGTATTTTAACCATGTTTCAAGTGAGTTACAATAAAACATTTTATGTGTAGAATATTTCTACTCCCCCTTGAAGTCTTCTCATGTCGAATTATTTATTTATTGAAAAAGAAATCAGGACTAACCTTACATATCTGGAATATTTAACACTAATCTTAAAAGTACTCTTTAAAAATGTATATTCCAGTTAGAATGGAAATATAGGAGAATAGAAGTATTCTAATTGGTGATTTACAAAAATTATGAACAGTGTTAGTGAATAGATGAAATATGTGGTTCTGTATATCAGGTTCTGTTATATTCAGTTCTGAAATATAAATATTCATGTATATCAGGGATAAAGAAGAACATATGAATGTTTTAGAAGAACAAACACAACAGTATAACAACTTTTTTTAACAAAATTGTTTACAGGCATGAAGAAATGATGTCACAGAAAATAATAAGTCAAAGTACAATAGCACCTAGTCATAAAATGTCTACTAGCCCTATGTGGTTAAGCTTTATAACAGCAACAAGGAAAAGAAAAATCAAAGTAAGTTATGTATAAATTATTGTGTGTGTACTAATTCCATTGAAAAAATTGAAAATACGGAAGTATATGTAAGATCACATAGATAAACCAATTAAATCTTATTATGTAAAAAATAGATCCAAAAAATGCAGAGCAATTTATTAATGCACAATCAAAAATTAATAATCTGCGAAAATTGTTAAATTTATTAAAATGTATTATTAATATTCTCGGGGAGCTATTTTTACAATTTTTAGTAGCATGTTTTGTTTTACATATTTTGTTAGCATTTAATTAAAATTTACTTAATTTACAGAGGAAGATTCCAAAAACATCGGTCTCTAAGAAACATTCTCACATAAAAACTCAGTCCTATATGACTAGAGTCAGTACAGTAGTATCTTCTGAAGTCAGTTTTTCTAATTCAGAAGATACAGATGGAACGTCACATGTTTACTCTATGAAGCCTAAGGTCATAAAGCAGGACGTTAAAGAAGAAAAAATGTCTGTCTGTAATGATAATGCAAAGAATCTATGCTTGAAACAGGATAAAATTCCTGGTTATGAACAGTATGTTAAAAGGAAATCATCACAGAATTTTAGTTCGAAAAATACTTTAAATTCATCTAATAAAAGTAATTCCAGTTATTTTCCGACAAACAAAATGTCTATTATCGACAATGCTTTACCACAAATAAATCAAAGATGTTCAGGAGATCGAAAATCAATAACTCAAATGGATGTAGAAATAAAATGTAGTGATATCAACATTAATGCCGAAAATATAAAAGACTTATCTAGATTGGGGACAAATTATGGAAATAATGACAACTTAAAACACTGTGATAGTTTCTCAAAAGACATTTCAAAGATTCCTTTAGTCGTGAGATTGGACTCCCAAAACAAGCAAAAACCTATCTCTAGAAATGATTCTATTACAGACACGAGGGATCGCATAACGGCAAAATCCTTCCAGATTAGAAGACATGGTTACTTAACAAAATTTTCTGATGTACGCAAATGCTCTTGGAAGTTACTTTTATTAATTGTTTTATTTTTTACTTTAGTCTCTGATTATATGACATACTATGTTTCACCTGAGCTTTTAGTAAAACAAACTTCTTATTAAAGTTTATTAAAACGTAGAGTACCACCCAGGTAAAGACTGTCCTCCGCACTCCACAGCACAAAAACCATTTTTTAGATTAACACCTTTATGATGAAATACTTGATGAATGATTTACTTTAAGAATGAATCAAAAATCAATTTACTTGATAAATTTTGATTACTTTATGAACCTGCACAGTTTAATATCAATAAGATGTTATAAATGTGAGTCAGTATCTCCATAATGCATTATAAATAAGAGATGTATTTCTCCATGCTCTTGGATATCTCAGCCATGAATACTAGAAAATGAACTCTGTCCTCTTCTGTTTAACTTCTCTTGTTTTCATACTTCTTAAATTATTTGTTTCTGTAAATAATTTTCAATAAAAATTGCTAATAGTTTTTTTTACGAAATAATTAGTTTTATTCTTCATTACTTATTATTAAATATTGATTTTTTAGGAGGAAACGGTAAACTTAGCAAATAGAGGGGCAGAAAAGAAAGGTGGCACCAACAGGTTAACAGATGAATCGAAGTTAAAAAGATTTTACTCCGGACCGATAGGAAAGAAAACAATGGGTCATTCTAGTTTAGTTGCCCCTTATAGGAAAACTACTATTGTACCTTACAAGGTTTGCATTTATTATAAATTAATTTTGACTAAAGCCATGCTTGAATTTCTTAATATCCTATTGAAAAATGAGGTCATGTTTTCTAATAGAAGGGAAGGTTATGCAAAAAAGATTTCTCTGCCATTAATTATGTATGATTCTTTTATATTATTATACAAAAAAATTCAAGGTAGCAATAAGCAGTCACAGTAGACATCAAATGTTCAAACTCCATGAAGAACTTTTAATTTTATTAATTTTTCTAATATATACCATAAATAGATAAATGGGTAAAGTTATGTGTTAGCGAGAAAACCAATTCCGTTTCAGGAGTTTTTACCTTGTCGTCTGTCTGTATTGTGTATTTGTTACATCCTAACTGTATGTGTGGAAGTCACCGTAGCTCTTAATGTTCTAATGACTTAACTTAATACAAAAATCAATCTTAAGGGATAGCTGTCCTTAAGAAATTCCGAAAAAGGGGGATTTTATGTCATTCACTGTCATTTATGACAAAGCATATATTTTAAAAATCATATAACACTAAAAAGTACTTTTAAATTTGACACATATTTAGAACAAGGCCAACAAATGTCCTAAATTTTATTTATTATCAGTAGTAGTTCAACTTTTATCAAATAACACGCAAAAATTTTCTAATTGATTTAAAATTTGGCACAAATATATCCTTTATGTAATAAAGGAGACATTGAACCCTATGAAGAGACCATGTAAGCTAAGTTTTATTTCAAAACGGCTATTGGCTTGTGTTGGATTACTAATGTTAACCATCAAGCTAAGTGAGTACCTTGTTGGCTGACCGCTGGGATTAAAACTGATCTGCATTAATCCAAACGACCTCAAACGTTGACTGATTTTTGAACATCTTAAGATTTTTTCTGAAATTTATTATTTTTATCTTGTTATCTTTGAATTTACCCTGTTTCTTATCCTGGAATTTAGTAATTTACCAGACATTCCTATAAGATTATCATGATTTATTAATTAACAAAATTGCAGATATTAAAGAATTGAATCGTTTTATTGTCTTTTTCTTAGGTAGGAAACATCAAAGAAGTTAATGGTGATAACAGAAAAACATCTAACTATTCTATACCTATGTAAGAAATGTTATTCTTTTGTTTTCTTTAAAACAACCTTACGTTTTTTACATATTAAGTTTGTAAAAAACTTAATATGTAAAAAACTTCATGAAGTCTTAGTTTACGACAAGTCTTGCTGCCTCTCTTACTTGACCTCCAATACCCCTCTTTCTATCTTTTCTCGCTGTATGCAAAACTAAAAATTCACTATAATTTGTAGGACTACTAAAATATCTATTTATCCTGCTTTTATTTTTGTTTAAGAGGTCCCCAACCAAGAAACAATAGAGTAAAAGTTATCTACTAACTTTTAAAAACTTGACTCTACGTCTAGTTTTTAAACAGAGCATTGACTATCTTTGCTCCCATACCTTGTTGGGTACTATACCTTGTTGATTACCTTGTTCTGTAGAGTTAAGTGTTTAAGTAAGGTAATATTTATATATATATATATATATATATATATTATATAATATATATAATATATATATATATATTAATATAATCCTAAAAATATAAATTTCTTAATAATGTTATGGGTACTAAATTGTTCAATGGAGTCTAGTGTTTAAGCAAGGCTTAGTCAATCTTCGTTACTTAGTTTGTGAAGTATATGGTAAAATGTGAAAAGACGCTAGAGAAATATCTTCTTTCTGAATGTTTTGGATTTTCTGAGGGTCATAACTGCCCTATAATAGTAATTGATATTAAATTGTTCAGTGGTGTTCAGTGTTTAAATGGATGTCAATTTTTGCTCCGTTACTTAGTTTAGGAACAATAGAGAATATAGATTATACAATGCAAGGCACAGCATTATTGGCACTCTTTTGATGCTCAATTTACGCTAATTTTTAGCACATTATCTGAAACGCTACTGTTTAGGGTATAAAGCTTAAGCATATACCGAAAATTTAAGCAAGTAATAGATTGATAAGCAAGAAAGCACGGATTTTAAAGAAAATGTGCCCCTCTTGTGGACCATTGAGTCAGAATAATTTTGAAGTTATAAACTTATATACGGTAAATACGAATACAATTTTGGCGTGGTGGTCCGCATGTTGAGCGGATTTTCTTCGGAATGCGCGTTTCCGTGCTTAACAACCCATATCTTGCTTATGGTTCTGGTTTATGCTTTCTAACCTAAACAGTTACTCAATTATCAAGCAATGCCCGTAACTCATTTTGTCTGTATTTTTCAAAAGAAATGCGCATAATTATCCAGTTGGAACTATGCCTCTAAAATTGGCAGTTCAAACTATTATTTGCACTATTTTAAAGCTTAGTTTGTGTTTATTTAAAGGTATTAGGACATTTCCTTTGAAAAATTCAGACAAAATGTCGTGGTCCGAGGTTTGACCCAGCCATGGCGCTTATCCCATTAGCGAATTTTTCTAGGAATTTTTCTTAGGAAATTCCCTAAAAAAGTATTGTCAATACCTTGGACTGGCTTTTATTTAATTTAGCACCCAAAAAACATAAAAAAACGACATCCTATTCGACATTTTATATTTACCGACCGCAATTTTAGTATTCCAGTAATTTACCACGGGGTTTTCGACTTTTTGGTGACTCAAAATGGTTGTATTGGCTCCGGAATGGTTTCTTTCGATTCAGCGCCTCCGAAGAGCCAGGCAAAAAAATGTATCCCATAATTTTACAGTTATTAGGGACCTCTGAAACAGCTTTTGGTTATATTTCCAGGTTTTTTATCCCCGCCATAGGAACCAACTACTAATGGAATATTTTTCAAACAAAATTCGCTAAAAGAGATGAGGCTGTAAATAAGACTATAGAGGTTTCCTCCAGATGGATGGTACGGCAGTGAGCGCTAGACTTGGAGGGGGGGCTCTAGAATGTCTCTAGACCTTATTGTCACAAACTAGAGATTGTATGTTACGGCAAATATAGATTTAAGCGCTCAAAAACCACGTGAATAATTAATTATGACGTCAAACATGGCACCTAAAAATTAACTCATTGCGGACATTATAAATCTAGAAAAAAATTCAAAAGTTAAGGAAGTAAGAAAGAAATTACGGTTTGCAATAGAAAGTAGAAAAGCTTCCAACTCCCATCTGAAGATTTCTATCTTCTAATTTCTACTTTCCATTGCAAACCCTAATTTCATTCTTCCTTAGCTTTTGGTTCAAGAAACCAAACTATACTTCTGTATAGTTTGGTTTTACAAATTCATCATCTTGAAAATGTTGTTTCATTACTAAGGTCCTGAAAAAAGTGCTAGAAAGAGATATTTGTTTTAAGAAAAAGGCAACTTGGTCATGTATTTATTTAATTATTTTATTTTTCAGGAGATCTAAACAATCAGATGTAGTGATGTTGCAGAAACGGTTAGAAAGCGTCGATGTAAATGCTAATCAGGAGCTCTAGTATTAACTTCGTTGCAGAATATAATTTCTATTCTGTAAAACATGTAATAAAGCCTCTTTTTTTTAGATTGTACTTAATTTTAATGCAATAATAAAATAAAATTCATTATAAAAATAAATAATAAATAATATAGTATAATATGATAGCGAATTTCTATCATGAACAACGCTTATGAAGTTCTTCGGATGACGGAAGTTGAGGGGGAGAGTGAAGGAATCGATTCGTATTGGGTTTATTCGGCACGCTACTCTAGTGTACACTAAAATAACCTAGGGCAAGATATACGTTCAGGTACGTCCACAATTCCACTCCAAACAGCCCTAAACTTCACTGCACCATAGTGCAGTGAAGTTTAGTTATAGTTCGTTAACGAATCTCGGTCCCCGAGATTCGTTACGAAACATATTTCGTAACGAATCTCGAGCAAGAAGAATCTAAGAAGAATCTTACTCTAAACTAACCTAAAATACCGAGTAAAGTAGAGTAAAATAATGTTCTGGCAGGAAATCACGCTTATCATATGTGATAACAATAATGTTTGAGTTATCGATGTATTTTAACAAAATTAAATAATTTTATAGCTCTATTATTCATTTTATAGCATAAATATAAAAGTCACCACTGGTTATAGGTCGAGTCAACATCTACCCGTGTCGTTTATCTGTTTATTTTATTATCTAGTCAATGTTTTTTTTAAATAGTTTTTATATATTGTCACCTTTGTTTTTTATTGCTTTTATTGACTTTATACGGTTTATTGATGGGGTCTAACAAACCCCAGGGCTCTAGAGAGACCCGTAGCATGAAATATTCTGCTACTAAATGTTCCTTGTGTTCAAAGGATATTCTCAAACTCCAAAATAGCATCAAATGTCTAAGTTGCCATTTAGAGTTTCACGCTGAGTGTTTAAAAGTTGAGGAAAGCGAGTATGAGTTTATAGTTTCTACTTTCAAATGTAAAGGTTGCTTGAAGAAAAAGACTGAAAACACACCTGTCACTCCATCTCGTAATCAAGGTAACAACGACGCTGCGCTTCTAAATACGCCATCTGGCGAGCAAAATAATTTTATTAATTTAAGTAACCCGATGTTATCTGAAATCCTAAAAAATACAGCTAAAACTGTCGATATGTTTAAATCTCTGTCTCAGACAGTCTCATATCTCGCCAAGAAAGTCGATCAACTGTGCGATGAAAACAAGTATTTGCGTGAGTTATTAGTTAGCTCTGTGACGTTTCCCGCGATGTCTAGTAATACCATAAAGGGTTTGAACGACAACTCTTCAAGTGTCCCTCAGACTATTGCTGAGTCGACTGACACTGCTAAGGTAGATACGGCCTGTAGTGGGGGTGGGAGTGGCGAGCCCGCCCAGTTTCCCTTTCTCGATACTGAATCTGCCTCTAGCCCTGCTATCCCTGGTACAGTGCCTGGCTCAAACCCAGGTTTATTTAGTAACATTTTAAAGAAAACTTTGCTAATGCCTCAGCGCCCTGTTTTAGAAACAGATGCGTGAGTTAAAGCCTGCCATTGTTGGTAAAAAGTCATCTTCTAAGCTTGCTGCTGTTGCTAAACGTGCTCCTGTTTTTGTATCACGGCTGGATCCCCAAACTACTGTAGAAGAGATCAGCTCAGTTATTAAAGAAGACACTGGTATTGTTTGTAAAGTTACCGCTTAAAAACTAAATCTGAAAATTACTCATCGTTCCATATTGACCTGTCTCAGGATGATTTCCCAAAGATTCATAACGAAGCCTTTTGGCCTACGGGCACCTTAATAAAGCCGTTCTCTGGCAGATTAGTCCAGGCCTTAATTTATAAACCCAAATCCTTGGAGGAAGAAACTTTAAATAGTCCAGTAGTTTAATGTCTTTTAAAATATCTTATCAAAACGTACGTGGTTTGAGGACTAAATCTGATAACTTTTTCTTCTCTACTTCTTCTTCGTCATCTGACATAATAGCTATATCTGAAACCTGGTTCGATGCTTCTTGTCCATCCTCTATGTTTTTTCCTTCTAACTACCACGTAGAAAGAAGCGATCGGAATTACGACGTCATCGGTGGATCACGTGGTGGAGGTGCTGCTATAGCCTTAAGAAATCATCTTAGTTATACACGTAGAAGTGATTTAGAAGTAGGGACTGAATCGGTCTGGATCGAACTGTCTTCTCATAAAAATCACAATGTTTTTATCGGATGCGTTTATTTTCCTGATCACCTCAACATTGCCTCTATTACATCTATGTTTGATAATCTTATTTTGTCCATACCTCCGTCTGCTACTGTCTGTTTGCTTGGAGATTTTAATACACCCGATGTGGATTTCTCTAATAATAAGTATAATGGAAATAGTTACCCTAAGAAAATTAGAGCACAAGCTTTGTTAAACTTTAAACATATGTTAAATCTTTATCAACATAATGCAGTTTTAAACGAGTACGGTAAACTTCTCGACTTGGTACTTTCGAACACAATGAACGTAACAGTTTCACGACATACTGATCCCTTAGTGCAAGAAGATGCTTATCACCCTTGTTTGGACATAGTATTGAATTGCAATCATGTAAACCAGCATCCTGTGACGTCTTCTCAGATTCTTAGAAATTATAAAGCTGGCGATTATAAAGGACTTGCTAAAGCTGTTGCATCCGTGGACTGGTCCGATGTAATAAACAACCCTGATGTTGATGGTAGCGTCGAGGAACTTACAAGTATATTTCAGCAGCTTCTGGAAACTTATATTCCCACTTTTACTTACAAGCCTTCATCTTTTCCTCCTTGGTATTCTTTCCAATTACGTGCTTATATCAAGAAAAAAGATTTCTATAGTTATAAGTTTAATAAAACTGGAAAACATATATTTTATAATTACTTTTCAATGTTTCGTAAACTTGCTAGAGAGCAGTATAGGAAGGATAAATCTGTTTATCTTAGTAAAGTTGAAAATTCAATTAAAAAGAATAATAACTACTTCTGGAAACATGTAAATAACATGCGAGGTGTAAATAACATATGTCCTTCTGTTACTGTTAATAATGAACCTGTATCTGATGCTAGTGAAGTAGCTAATGCTTTTGCTGACCACTTTCGTTCCGTCTTTATCCAATCCTCTTCCTTCCTTCCTAAATTGCCTTATCCTGCAAATAACCCTGACTCTTTCCTTTCCATCCCTACTATTACGGCTGACCAAGTTCTTCATGCTATTAACAAGCTTAAGCCGTCAAAAAGTTGTGGCGATGATAATATCCCCTCGTTCATTATTAAAGGCTGCGCCCATTATTTAGCCCCTGTGCTTAGTAATATATTTAATAAAAGCCTTGCTAATGGTATTTTTCCGAAAGCTTGGAATTCAGCTTTAATAGTTCCTATTTTTAAATCAGGGGATAAATCCTCTGTGCATAACTATCGTCCTATCTCCCTCTGTAATGTATTTTCCAAAGTGTTTGAACGTACAATCCATTCCAGTCTGTTTCCTTTAATTGAACCTCTTCTTCACCCTTCTCAACATGGTTTCCGTCCTTCAAGATCCACCTGTACTATTTAATGTCTTTTCTTTCCCATGTTTCATCATGTATTATTAATGGACCCCAGTCGACGCTGTCTTCTTTGACTTTGTCAAAGCCTTTGACCGTGTTGACCATGGTATCCTACTATCTAAACTTGAGTCTCTTAACCTGCATCCTTCTCTTATCTTTTGGTTCCGTTCCTATCTTACTACTCGTACCTGCTCTGTCCGTCTTGGTTCCAGACTTCTTCCTATATTGCTTCCTCTGGAGTCCATCAAGGCTCAATACTCGGGCCTATGCTTTTAGTATATATAAAACGACCTGCCCGAAAAGTTGTATACTCCATGGTTGAATTTTTTGCGGACGATCTGAAAATCTCGTTCCCTGTCACTAATTCATTCTCCAGTCTCTTTCTTCAGTCAGATGTTGATCGTGTTTATCAATGGGCCTCCTCTAATAATATGGAAATTCATCCTGGCAAGTGTCAAGTTATTTCCTTTTCCGTTCTTCCTCTCCCATTCACTTTCCTTACGCCTTAAATAACTCTCCTATTCCTCGTGTTTCCTCAGTGAAGGATCTGGGTATTATTGTGGATGACAAGCTCAGGTTCATTGATCAGTTTGATTCTATGATTAGAAAAGCTAATCAGCGGCTTGGCTTGATTCGACATATTGCCTCAGATCTTTCATTGGACTGTTTTGTTATGTTATATAAATCCCTTGTCCGACCAATCCTTGAATATGCGGTTCCAGTCTGGAATATGTTTGTTCAACTAAGTCCAGTGCGATTGAAAATATTCAGAGAAACTTTATTAGAATATGTTATACAAGGTATATGTATCGTCGTGTATATTATAAGTATGAATCTTTGTGTAAGCGTTTGTCCCTGGATCCCTTATATAGGAGGAGAACAGCTCATGAGGTTCTGTTCCTGTTGAACTGCTTGTCTGGTAAGACAATCTGCTCACCAGTGCAGGACCTAGTCACGGTGCTTCACCTGGACGCAGAGCTGGTCGCCCATTCTATATAAGGGAAGTAAATCCTACCTGTCCTCTTGTCCGTTGTGTGTCGTCCTGTAATTCCTTAACCAAATGTCCTAATATTTTCTCTCTAACCAGTATCCAGACCATTATTCCCTTTTTCTCTGGTCAGTAAATTTCTGTTGCGATCATTTCTTGTCTAGTCAGTTATTTATTTTTAATATTTTATTATATTGTTAAATATTTTATTTATTCAGTTTTCTAATTATTTTATTAAGTTTTACTTTTCTGTAACATATTTTTCTAGTCTGCTTGTTAATAATTTATTTCATATCTGTATTGCATTTTTTTTTTTTTTTTTTTTTTTTTAATTTAATCTTTTTTACTATAATTCTATTTATGTTTAAAAGTTGGTGAGTACCCCATTTTTTTGCTTAATGCTGTCGGGTCTCAGATTATACATTTAATTTTAATTATTGTTTGTATAATTAATTAAAAATAAATAAATAAATAAATAAATAAATATGCTATTTTAAATTAATAAAGTTCTGGTGCGGAGGCCCGCAAGCTGGGCGAATTTTCTTTAAAATACGAGCTTTTTTTGCCTAACCTTATCGACTCCGGACAGTTTAAATTCGATCAGCACCCAAATTTTTGTTTGTTTTTTGTTTCCTGTTATATTCCACGGTAATATATATATATATATATATATAATAATATATATATATATATATATATATATATATATTATATATTATAATATGTACTATATGATATCTATGGATCAGTAGGTTTGAGTGAGGGAATGCAGTATAGAAGGTCCTTCTATACTACATACCTTCTGTTCTTGAAGTTGTTTATTATGGTCGTCGGCATATTGAGACTGGTTTCAGTTAAACGGATATAACTTAATTATAACGTCATCGCTTATGAGTAAAACGAAGGTTTCTTTTACTATACATTATTTTGACGCAAGTTCAGGCATCTGGTATTTCATAGCTGATCTTTGTTTTCGATGGTGCTACACCCGAATCTGAGTGCGAGGAAAATATTTTAAATGAGTTAGAAGTTAGTTTAGATTTGCTGCATTTAGTAAAAATAACCTTTATGAGTAGTAGTTAAATACTTTATGGTCTATTTTACTTGCTTTAATCCTTAACACTTAAGATAGAGTCACCTGTGGTGTAGTGGTTATGGTACGCGGCCAATACACAGAAAAATGAACTTTAAACTTCCGAGTTTATTTTAGTCATGGGTTCAATCTAGCACGGGCCTCTTGGATTTTTATGAGGGATAAAAATTCTTCGCACCACGTCCTTCAAAAGGGACGTAAAGCCGACGGTCTCGACCCTGTGCGTTGTCAGGTACTCGTTAAAGATCCCTTACCCTAAATGAAACTGGGTATGGGCAAAATTTAGGACCCTCATAGTAGAGATTCATTATAATACTTTAGTGTGTCAGCCTTGTACTTTAAAGTGTATGGAGGTTTAGTTTATCGTGTCGTTCCTAGTTTTCACTAGACTATAAGAGTCAGTGAAAATATGTATGATTGCTTGAAAAAGCATGAGAGGAACCATAGAAATCCACGGCTCTTTCTGTCTAGATTAGATGAAATATACCTATACTTGAAATTAAAAGGAGTAGAACACACTATCCTAGGGAGCTGGCAAAAAAGGGCCCAACTTGCCTGGTAATTACTACCACTCCCCCCATATTACTACTACTACTAATACTTAAGATCCAATTGATTTGTTAAAACTTATTTATTTTATTTATTATTATTTGTTAAAAAGAGACTATGTTCATCCTCTGTACAAGGGGTATGCAATGTTCTAGTCAACAAAGTAGTTGACCTAAATTTTCTAATAAATTTAACTTTAAGAACTTTATATGGCCTCGATAGGGTCGTGGCGAGCGCCACAGACACGCGGAACAGGCCTGTGATGCGAGGCGATGAAAATTTGCTCGATACATCGCAAAATGCCATGTAACAAAATAAATACTAAAATAAAAATAGCGAGGTGATGAAAATTTACAAAAGACGTAGCAAAATTCTATGTAACAAGAAATAATAATAAAACGACAAATAAAACAAAAGATCATTACAAAGTGCCGACGTCGCGGAGTGTCCGAGTAAGTTACTATTTCTAAAAATATATTTATTTATAATTTAATTTTTTGTTAAAATAAATAAATTAGTCTGTAGTCAATCATTTCCGCGATTTTATGACACATAACGTAACAATTTGTACAGAGTCAAAGTAGTCACTCTGAAACAGTGTGACTGCTACACCACAGACTACTACAAAGTAGCCTATAGTGAAACTTCTTTTTCAACAAGAAAGAACGGTACCAAGAACTGACGAACTCAGAAAAAACAATTATCAAACTATTCTATTTTTAACAAACATTCATTAGATTGAGTTAATTATTCCAGAATGGCTGTGTAGAAGCAGTGCTTAAATTGGAATCAATTCTGATATCGTCAATTGAATTAAATGAAGAAATCCTTTTACAAGCTGTGTATATTACAGGTTCCGTGGCTATAGGTGTCACACTCGATACTGTTCTTCGTCGCAGCTCTTCTTCTGTTTTAAACAAGTCTATCGATGATGCTGACTGCAGGTAAGCTCGCTCCTGTAACATTTTCTCTTTCTCAAGCACACAATCTAAATCAGAACCAATTTCATTTGTATGGAGTTGATTGCAGAAACAGGGATCACGACTCAAAGAATTTAATTGATGATGTTCAATGGTACTTATTCTTTTCTGCATATTTTTAACGCTATCAAGAATATAATTTCTTTCTAATGCAAGCATGATAGATGATGGTACGATAGATAAATTTGGAGGCTTGTTTCTAAAATGACTCCAGTGTTTATCAAGATAATCTTGTAAATCTTCAAAATTACAAAATCTAGGCCTGGACGTATCCAAAGAATTTAATAGTTCTTCAAGATACGCATTTCGCCAATCAGAATGTTGTTGAATCTGTAGTTTTTTGTACAAGTTTATATGACAATTATTTCCTACAAAGCAAAGATCATATTTCTTCAAGAAATCGTTATTTTTTAACTCGTCTTGATGGACTTCAATGAAGTATTTATACTTGTCTTCAAATGGTCTTGGATTTTCTTCATCTTCTTCAGAAAATCTAACTCTACGTGCTGAAGCCTTTGCCGTAATCGACGTAAGACTCTCACTATCAAGATCTTTATCTCTTAAAGCTCTAGATTCGAAATTAAGCTCATCGCCATCCTGAGGGAGATAATTTACTTTAGAAATGACTTCTTCAGTACTATGAGTAAAAAAATTAACCTTGGATAATGGATACTCTTCTGATGCTTCGACTACACGTTCTCTCTGAGACGGAACCATTGACGTTAATTCTATATCAGTTAAATCATTAAATGGTTCATTTATTTCAATGACACTTCCATTTATTGTCTCGGGGATTGAATCTTTTTCATCAAATGTATGGTTTTTATCAAAACACTTTCTCGTTCGCTGTACCAGTTCTCCTTGCTTGATTAAAGATTCAATTAATTTTTTATCTTCTGTGATTAAATTTTTAGCTTGTGATTTCAATGGGGATATTACGGTCCCCCTACAATCTTTTAATTGATATAAATCTTCAGATAGAATGTCCTTACGATAAACTTTTAGTATATTCTCACCATTTGTTGAATCAAGAAACATTAATACATTTTCGTAGTTACCTATATCAGCATTCCTAAAGACGACACCTGTTCTAACAGCATTTGGGTTAAACCCTCGAATGATCTCAGATGATTTGATTTTGCTTTCAAATTGTTGGGAAAAAGAATTTGATTTGGTTCTCCTAGTTATATCTTTATTCGGAACTAATTTACAACTTCGACTGTCATTTGTTGTAGTTTTATCTATTGCTTGTGTGTTTGATTCTTGAATATGCAGTTCTTCATCAATCGTTTCATTAAATAAACCATCATTGACTTCCTTACTTTTATTTTGGACTTGACTCTCTATGCACCATCCAGTAATGATTCCTTTGAGGGTTTTGTTAGGACCTGCAATCCAGTCTATCTCGGGTGAATACTCAGATTTAGCGTGAATTGCATTTTCATTTTTTCCCAAACTAATTTCACTTTTGCTGATATCATTGGGCCTCTTTTTACCGCTTGATGTAATAGAACTTTGCTTGGAAGTAGAGAACGACGGAGCATTTGTATTTGTCTTATGCTTGATTTTTTTAAAACAGTATTTAGATATGTTACCTTCAACTTCTTTTGTAGGTCTACAAATTTTATCCTTAATTATTCCTGTTTGATAAAAAGCTGTATTTTCTCTAGTAGTCTTGTCCTCACGTACCGTTTTATCCCCGTAAGTTTTTTGTTCTTCATATTTATCGCATTGTGTGTTATTTATTCTGTCACAAGAAGTGTCTTTCCATCGTGTATCTAACTCCACACAGATTTCATCAGGGTATAAATGTGTATCAGACAGCTCGTAAATAGGTTCCAAAAAAGATTTTTCTTTTCTCTTCATTAATTGAAGCATTATAGGAACAGTTAACTCATCGAGAAGATGTACATCCATTTTTGATTCTAAATAAACATATAAAATAATGGGTTCAAATAATAGAAGTCTTTATAAAGCTCGTTTTGAATTCGCATTCTTGTCTCAATTAATTTTGAAATATTGAATACGAGCGACCTTTCCACATCTTTTTGAGGAGAGGAGAAGGTGTAGGTTATTTCTGATTTCCTCTGTTTTTGGAACTCTAGGTCGAATGAAACCACTCCAGGGTAATATGACTACTTTAAGCAATCAAAAAACCAAACCAATTTAAAAATTTTAAGTTAGGTGTCTTCTTCTGTATTTTTATGGGGGACGGGAGGGGGGGGGGGGTAATGAAACCGGTCCAGTGTTAATTTAAGCAATCATTTTCCCTTCTCTCAATTTTTTTCAGAAAATAGTGACACAATTTTCATCCAATTTATATCAAATTTGGTGCACGTATTATTCAGACCGCTCTGAATGTATTATCGTATATTGGCCTCAGTGAACTAGAGTTTTTTCTAGGTATAGAACAAAAACTTGAACGTTGTGTAATTGGATCAAAAAGATTAATTTTTAAGCAATCAATTAGCATCAAATAATTTTCAAGGAAATCGATTTGTAAGTGCAGACTATACTCAGACTAAATGCTTAAAATTGTGATTCTTTTAGTCTGGGTAGAAAATTAATACGTTTTTTGACATAACAAGCAGAAGATTCCTTGATAGGATAAAATAAATGTTCCCCTTTCATTATGTATAGATGACGGTATGTAAAAAAGTGATATATACTTATTTACATAGAAATCAATTTTGGTATATACCTAAATGGTTAGTTGGATTTATAAAGCTATATATCTCCTGAGCACATTCCATTTCGGAGTCATATTCCCCTGCGTCAAAAATGATAGGAGTTAAATTATTTTGCTCATAATATTCTCTTGAGTATTGCTCCCCTTCAAGTTTCGACCTATGATAAATTATTATAACGGATTAATACTTGGATAATTGATATGGCTCAAGAATATATCAATAATTAAGGATTCTAGTCTAGAAGAGGTGTAGACACTATGGCTGACCGTTAGACAGTTTACATAGAACAACAGAAATAACATTCCTTTTTACTTTTCCTCATTTATACCGTAGGTGAAAGGATTGTGTTTGCGAAAAATCCGAAACCGGTACGTCACCGGAATGATCCGTTTCAGGTGTTTTTAAGGCCTCTTGAGTGGTTTTCTCAAATTTGTCTGTCTGTAAGTGTGTGTGTGTCTGTTATCATCGTAGCTCCTAGTGTATTTATGCTAGCGAGTTGAGACATTGTAAAAAAAAAACAGTTCACTGCTGTAGTTGTACTATTTAAGAATTTAAAAATATTTTGTTATGACGTCATTAACCTGCAATAATAAATAAGCAAACATTTTGAAAAATTATAAAACACGGAAATATAGAGGGTGACTTAATCTTCTTGGGACAAAATAAAAATCATCACAATTAAATTAAAGTATAATTGTGATGATTTCGACATAAAGTATACCATTTTAAAGGGAATTTAATGTCCTTTAGTATACTGAAAACAGCATCTCTTTAGCATTAGTAATTTTCAAGTTGTAGATCGTTTTAGAGTATTAGACAATAAAGTATAGATTAATTCGATACATCGATTTTTCTAGAGAACTATTGAGAATCGACCCTACGCTTACATGTCATTTTTTGTTTATCCTGGTCCATAGAATCAAGATTTTTATTTTGTCCCATTAAGATTAAGTCACCCTGTATATACATGTTATGTATAAGACTAACATATGTGCTAAGTTTTATCTCATTGTCAGCATTAGTTTAATTTTTATGAAATGACTTGTGTACGTTTTTTAAAAAATTGGAAAATAATCCAGTTGAGTTGAAATTTGGTGCAAGTGTATACCTCACGTAATAAATAAGTACATCAAGTTTCGTTTTAATACGACAAGTAAAATAAGACAAGTGTCATAAAAATTAAGAAGTATTTACTATACGAATCCGAAGACGTGTTGCAGTATAAATTTGGCGAATTGTATATTCTGAGGACGAGCGAAGCGAGTTTGAAATTGGTAGGATGAGTGAGCGAATCCGATGTGATGAGGAAAAGTTCCGAGGTACAAAAAAATTGGGTACAATTTAGGAATGTACTTTAATTTACTTCTCTAATATCAAACAATTTTGGAATTTATTAAAATAATTATTAAATCTTTTCTATATCCACAATTACATTCTGTAAAACTCTAATTCTATAGGTATTATTAAACCACAATAGGTATTATTTATGTTCTACGGTACATAAATAAGTTATTAACATTTTTAAAAAAAAAATGCTGTGAATCAAAAACAAATGTTCGACATACAATTAGTATATCCAACATTTGTTGAAATGTTGGATTTCGAATTCAGTCATTCAACACGAGTTTAATAACTACGATAAGCAAATGACATTTCTCTGAATTAACCGTTTTTGGCCTTAAAGTATAGGTAATTATATATATATATATATATATATATATATATTATAATATATTTATATATATATATATATATATATATATATATATTATATATGTATAGATATATATAATATATATATATATATACATCATTTTATAACGGTTATAAAGACCGTAAAAGTAAAAAATAATATACGGTAATAACGACCGTAAAAATAAAAAGTGGCGAAGTTTACCTAAATTGTTGAAGTTGTTCTATGAGGTTAGCCGAAACGCTTCCTATCTCATCTGATAGCCAATCTGTTTCCCTTAAAATATCCTCTTCTTTCATAAGTATAATAATGTATTTATCTAAAAATAAATAAACTATTTTTATAGGCGATCTTCGACTACCTATCTATAGTCAGAGTAAAGTTGTTGAAACAATTGATAAGAATATCAAAAGCAAACAGGGACGGTAATGACAATAACTATTCTTCCAAGCCCCCAAAAATTTGAACTCACAGAAAGAAATTAAAATTGGGAATAAAATAGGTTATTTGGGTTTGCATAGTTATAATTTAAAGTTTAGAGATTTTTAAGAGGCCCAAAAATATTTTAAAAACTCTTTCGTGAAGGTATGTATGCTTAACGAATTTCTTTTGTAACGCTGGCTTCTTGCTCACCAATCAAGTGCATGCAAAGTTTTCGGTTTATGCAACATAGGAGTTGCTTAAAAAAGTTGCGTTACTATACTTGTTTCCAATTTTACCTGAAAATTCCAAAGCAATTTTGAGTTATGTTCGAGCAAACATCAGTGATATCAGTGAGACAAATTTCTCGCAATTCAAGTTTAATGCACTGTTTGGAAAGCGCTTACTGCTAAGAGTGTGATGACCGGACCCGAGCTAATCTCGATCATTGCATTTTAGTTATTGGATTATTGCCTTATACATTCACGGGATAATGGAATATTATTCGTTGCAAAAAAAATTTGATAGCTCAAATGAGTTATTTCTTTTTTCCAATATCTGGAATACTTAAGAATTTATCTTTATTTAGGCGTAGTTTAAAATATTTGTTTAAAAATATGAGAACTTGCTGGCAATAGAAGATCCCTATCAATTTCTTGTGAGCACGCCTCATAAGGATTAAGACGTTAAATACTGCAAATGACAGTCAATATTAGATCTTCTAATTCCAAAGAGATTAATAAGAATATCTGAACCTGGTTTAATTGAAGTGTTCAAATGGTATCTCGGATACTCCAACTTATCGCTATCCTGGATGCTTTGAAGAATTTTCTGGAGAAGTTCAGCTTCAGAGTATGTCTCAGGGAAACCATATAAAAGATATCCGAATTTTTGCACTTTGGGCTGATGAAATGCTCTGCTTAGAACCCTTCAAAAGGCGGTGTGCATGCAGGATATAATACAAATTTTTAGAATAAAGTATCTGATTAAAGTATTGCCTTACAAATTATTTTTGTGAAGAGAGATATTATTTTTTATCTGACAGTTTTCCTTTCTAGTGACAAATATAAAAATAATCCTTGCGCAAGGACCACTGGTATCAGCGTTGGTATTTTCTCTGGACTGGTTTAATTCTCTCAGTTAGGACTCAGAGCCCTCCAAAACTCGAAAACGGCACCTTAATTAAAATGTTCGGGAATTGTTTTTTTTAAAGGTGTACTAATGCTTTAACTAAAGTTTTATATAACACGTTTATTTTTTGGTTACTTATAATGGTCGTTGTAAATTTCTTTAAATTGGCAAAAATAATAAACTATTATTTAAACTGATTCTGTTTTTAATTTTACAGGTTCGGCGAACCGGGTCAATGTCGCGACCACAACTAAGTTATCAATGGGGTACGCGTACTTCATAAATCCACAGTCCCTCGCGTTGCCATGGCTTTTTGAAATCATACATACATTATGAAAAATTATGAGTGTGGATACAGATTAAGCAATGATTCTATATTTATTGTGTTTCTTTATTATTTAAAATAAATAGGTATTGTCAAATGGGTTGCCCGGAGGTTCAATGTACTAAATTAAATTTTAAATAATAATAGCATATTTTTATTACAAAACATTAAATAAGCTGGTTAGTTTAACTGTGGACAATTCTCTTCATTTTCTATTTAATAAGAATTGATGACTGTACACATGGTATACATTTAAATTATCCCGCCAGATAATGCAATACTCTCCGTATTGCATCGCCGAGAATTCAGGCGATAATGAAATGATTATTCCTGTGAAAAGTGAAAGTCATCTGATGACATAAGTCAATCAAAAGTTAACAAATATTGTTTAAATTGTTTAATCTTTAAAATAGATGTTCTCTAAGTTCTTAATTTTTCTTTAAATTTTAACAGATTATGAGACTTAAGAGTAGAGGTATTTAATTTTTTTTTTGGAATTCAATTTAAATTGTTGTATTTTCTATACGTTAATTAATTGTGAAGTGAAAGTTCCGTAGTGAAGTGAAATTAAATAAAAATGGATGTAAGTAAATTGGTTGACATAAAATTAACTGGTAAAGAGAATTGGACTGATAGGAAAGCAGATATTTTAACACTACTCCGACACAAGGAAGTTATTGGAGTAATTAATGGTACGTTAAAAAGACCTGCTTTGTTACCAACGACTGCAACTTATGTCCAAGAAACAAAATATTTAGAAGATTTAAAAATGTTTGAAAAGGCAGATACGTGTGCAGTGTTGATAATTCGATCTTCTCTATCATCAGATGTAAGGGCTTTAGTCAGAATGTGCCCTGATGATGCTTTAAGTATTTGGAAAGAATTGTGTAACATCTTTGAAAAGAAAAATGATATAAGATTGTGTAAATTAAATCAAGATTTTTATAAAGCGCATCCTACGACTTTAGAATCTATATTAACATTTGTTGCAAGAATTCGCACTTTGTGGGCTGAACTTCAAACAGAATTTGAGAGTCAACTAAAATTTAAATTGCCCGACATTTTATTAATTAATAAAATTTTATCGGAACTACCAGATGAATACTCGGAATTTCAAACAACCTGGGATGGAACTTCAAAAGAACTTCGTACTATTGAAGAATTAATAAATAGATTAGAGTTGAGGGAATCAAGAACAAAATTAAGTGAGGGAAATAATTCAAATGTGTTGGTAAATAAAATGTCAAATTTATCAAATCAAGATAATAAATATAAGAAAAATTTTAGGTTTAAAGATAATGGAATTTATAGATTCCCACACAAATGTTTTAAGTGTAACCGATTTGCTGGACATATGGCAAAAGATTGTCCTGAATTAAAGAATCTGGAAGAAAGAGATAGGACTAAAGTACTACTGAATTCGTGTGTTTTTATGAATGAAAAACCAAAACAAGAAGATGTTTGGATCAAAGACGACGGTAGTACTGAACACTGTACTAACAGTAATATGTATTTTAAAACTTATTCTTGTTTTGAAAAGCCAGCAGCTATTGTAGTTGGGGATGGCAATAAGCTGTATGCGTATGGAAAAGGAGACATAGATATGGAATCCAAAGTAGATGGAAAAACAATTGTAGTTACGTTTTCAGATGTTCTATTTGTTCCTGGTCTGATTAAAAATTGTTTTTCATCAGTTAAAGCCATGGGTCGTGGAATAAGTCATTTTGGAGATGCTAAATTAAAGAAAACAATATTCTTTAGTGAGGAAGACGGTGAAGTAATTATGGAAGGAATTATTCAAGAAGGTCATTTTGTATTACAAGTAACACCTTTAAAACCTAATCAAAATCGTTTAGAAGTGTGTCTTGCTCAAGAAAGTTATATTCATACAAAGAGAAATTTAAAAGATTGGCATGAAATATTAGGTCACCAAGGAAAGAATTACGTGAAACAGTTTTTAAATGAAAAAAATATTAAGTTTGAAGATAAAGATTTCTTTTGTGAACCATGTGTATATGGTAAGTTAACTAGACGTCCTTTTTATCGTAAAACAGTTAGAGCAGATTCAGTGGGTGGGATCATTCATGCTGATCTATGTGAGCCAGAGCAAGCTTCCATGGGTGGTAATAAATACTTTTTAGTTATGAAAGATGACTATTCAAGGTTTCGTCAGATATATATATATTAAAAAATAAATCAGATGTTGGAACCAAAATTCAAAATTTTGTTTCAAGAGCTGAGAAATTTGGTATAAACATACAAGAAATTTTAACAGATGGTGGAAAAGAGTTTAATAACTTGACAGTGAAAAGTTTTTTGGAACAGAAGGGGATAAATTTAAGAGTTATTATGCCTTATACACACGAGCAAAATGGTGTAGCTGAAAGGGAAAATAGGATACTAGTCGAAATGGCAAGAACAATGTTAAAATCGGCAAATTTACCAAAAACCTTATGGGCTGAAGCAGTTTCAACTGCTTCCTATATTTTAAACATTACTGGAAAAAGTAGGGAACCAGGGAAATCACCTTTTGCAGCGTGGTATAATAAAGAGCCATCATTTAAACATTTTAGAAAATTTGGCTGTACCTGTTATGTACATGTCCCTGATCAAAAACGAAAGAAATTCGATCCGAAATCAATAAAAGGAGTTTTAGTTGGGTATTCCGGATATGACGGATACCGTGTTTTTATTCAATCTAAGAATGACATTATTTTGTCTACAAATGTATTGTTTACTGAAAATGAAACCGTATCTGATTGTACGAGGCAAATCTCACTTGTCGAGTCAGGAGGAGGTAATTCAAGTTGCTGCAAGCTAACTAGTTCAACAGGAGGTAAGCCAGCTTACTTGTGGACAGAGGGAATAGAAGAAATTAATCATAATAAAGAACAATTCAATAATGTAAATAGTAATTCTGAAGGTGAAGTAATGAATGATATCAATGTAAGTGTAGAACTAGGTATAAATGAAGTAGAAGAAAGTGATCATAACAAAACACAAATCAATAATGAAAATAATCATTCTGAAGATGAAGTGGTAAATGATATTAATGTAAGTGTAGAACAAGGTAGAAATGAAGTTGACGAAATAGAAGTTGAAGATGCAGAAATAGAACAAATTCAAAATGAAGAAGGGACAGAATTTGTAAGTCGAGGTTATACGGGAAGAATTTTAAGGCCAAGAAATAAAGTTAAAGAACCAGACAGATATCAGGCTACAATGGTAATAACAAACGATGTGTTGGAACCTGGAAGTTATGTTGAAGCTATGAGGTCTCTGAATGTAGATGAATGGCAGAAGGCCATGAAGTCAGAAATTGAATCACTAGAAAGAAACAAAACTTGGATATTAGTAGATAAACCAGTTGGAAAAAAGGCAATAAATAGCAGGTGGGTGTATAAAGTCAAAAGACATCCTGACGGGAGTATTGAGCGATTCAAGGCTAGATTAGTGGAAAAGGGGTATACCCAAGTTGCTGGAGCAGATTATACTGAAACATTTAGTCCGGTAGTAAGATACGATACGATAAGAGCTTTGTTAGCGTTAGCTTCAAATGAAGGGTTGCACTTGGCCCAACTAGATGTCGAAACAGCCTTTCTCCATGGCGACTTAGAAGAAGAAATATATATGGTTCAACCTGAGGGCTGTGATGACGGTTCTGGTCGTGTATGCAAGTTAGTTAAAAGTCTGTACGGTTTAAAACAAGCACCACGCTGTTGGAATCAGAAGTTTACTAGTTTTTTGTTAAGTTATGGGTTAAAGGAAAGTGATGCAGATCCATGTCTCTTTATTAGTTCAAAACCTGATCATAAACTAATAGTTGGTGTTTACGTAGTTGATGGCATAGTTGCAGCAGAGAATAAAGAAGATATCCAAAAGTTTTTAGTTGACGTATCGAACACCTTCAAGATAAGACATGGACCTCTCCAACATTATTTAGGTATGGAAATCGAACATACTGATGAAAGCATTTTTATACACCAAAGGAATTATGCAGAAAAGTTAGTGTCCAAATTTCATCAGGAAAGTTGTAAGGTAGTGAATGTTCCGTTAAGTAAAGGTCAATTAAACAAAGAGAGGGAAGAGTCAGAAGAATTAAGTGAAGACGAACGATCTAAGTACAGAGGTGCTGTTGGAAGTCTATTGTATCTAGCGGTATGCACCAGGCCTGATATATCCTATGCTGTGAGTGCTGTTTCACAAAATTTAGAACATCCTAGAAAAATTGATTGGATCAACGTGAAGAGTATTTTAAGATATCTAAAAGGTACAACAAGTCTAGGTATTAGATATTTTAAGAAAACTCTAACAAATAAATTAGAAATATTTTCTGATGCAGACTATGCAGGTTGCACTGAATCTAGGAAGTCTCGAACTGGAGTAGTTTCGTTTTATAATAATAGTCCCATATCTTGGTTCAGCAAGAAACAAGTATCTATTGCGTTGTCAACGACTGAGGCAGAATTCATGGCAGCTAGTGAAGCTGCTAAGGAAGCTATATGGTTAAAACGCCTATACCATGAAATGAGTGGTTACTGTGAGGCTCCCATGCTGCTAATAGACAATCAAAGTTGCATTCAATATGTGAAAAATCAACATTTTCACATGAGAACAAAGCATATTGATGTTCGATACAAATTCATTCGAGAGAAGTTTAATGAAGGAATGCTACGTTTAAATTACGTTCCAGCAGACAAACAACGGGCAGATATTTTGACAAAACCATTAGAAAGGGTCAAATTTGAGAACCTCAGGAGGCAGTTGCAGTTATCATCTGGTGACTTTCAAGGAGGCTGTGAAAAGTGAAAGTCATCTGATGACATAAGTCAATCAAAAGTTAACAAATATTGTTTAAATTGTTTAATCTTTAAAATAGATGTTCTCTAAGTTCTTAATTTTTCTTTAAATTTTAACAATTCCAAACAACGTGTTAGGCAATTGTAGTTATGGAATGAAATTATAGTTCCTTAAGTAATGAGGTAACTGTCTTTGAGTCAAATGAAATGAAAAAATATTGCAACTTAAAATATGCAGAAAAATGATAATAGAAGAAAAAAATATTCCTGTGATCCCAGAGCTATTATATTAGATGTTTCAAAGGAATAAGAGTTCAACAATACTTCGACGTTTGTTTTGACTGACTGTAGAGTCTTGTTGATTGCCCTTTTTAAAAAATTGCAAAGAATACAAAATCAGTCCCGAAGAAACGAAGAACTTCTTGGTATTCTTAAAATGGTTACATTGAAATGACTAGTATATCGTCTTATAGGGATTCTCAATCTGATAAGAAAATGAGCTGATCATAAGTCTATGAGAAAAAATGCATTTAATAAAATAATTAATCTTTCATTGTGCCCGTTGCTCACCATGTGCTCCAAATGGAGCTATGGCTGGACTGTTTTCAATCAAAACTAAATAATTTAATAATTTTCTTACAAATCTATTTCCATTATTTTTCTTTAAACAATTATTAGTATTGAAGAAAGAAAAATAAATGATTTCTTTTTTATATAACCTGGCTATAACGTTGTCCTAGGGCAACAGCCACAATTTTTCCAAGCTTCTGGAAGTGAACAATAGTTATTTATGCACCAAGAGAGTAAAGAATGCTATTATTTCGCTGAGCAGTTAGTTGGTTCCTAAGGCGTAAGCCGAGGGAACCAAAGTATTTAACTCCCGAGGCAAAGCCGAGGAAGGTAATTGCGAGGGGGAAAATAGCATTTTACTCCCAAGGTGCATACAAGATTTTATCTCCAGACGTTGATTTTATTTTGACATGTTTTGTTGTATTTTATTCCTATTTTTTTTGGGTCCGACCCCCTTATAAATTTCGGGGGGCTGCCACAAAAAAATATTGCTCCAAACCATTTCTATTGACCTGAAACGGATTTTGAGCCAATAAATAAAATTTTTGGTCGGCTCCCCTTATAAATTTTGGCGGTGCCAAAATTACAATTTGCCCTGGGAAAATTACAAAAAAAAAAATGATCGGTCACCTGTATAAATATAACGAATACCACTCCTCTAAAAAATGATATAATTGGCTCTAATAATCCAATAACAAGAAACACTTTTTACTCCCAAGGGAGAAAAAGTTACTTTTTCTCCCTTGGGAGTGAAAAGTGCTTCTTTACTCCCTAAAAACTAGTTAATAAACTTTACATTATACACCGTCTGGAGATAAAAACTATTATTTTGTCCTCCTCAATTTTTCAATTACAAATGCTATTATTATTTTAGATTCATTTTGATAATTAATTATGTTATATAATACAAAGATCCTTATTTCATTAAAGAACCACTCCATAATTAAAATTACTTAATAAGGTCGTGTCCTCTGGGTAATGAAGTGAAATCATTCAGAGCTTTCTCCCCGTTTAATTTTCTTTTAAGAGGTTCTTTAGAGCCCTGAAAACAAAAATTAACCTCAGCAAAATAACTAAAACTATTTCTAACGCATATGGAAACAATAAAGAAACAACAGAAGTTTCAATTTTGTATCTTCGTACAGAATCTCCCGTGAGATATCGAGAAAGATGTCTAGTGAGGGGCTCAGCAGATGGTTTTGATTGACCAAAGATCATTTAATTTTTATGCGGTTATTTTCGGGAGTATCTCAAGAGTCAATTATTATAAACCTCCTTAATATGTTTAATTTAGGTAAGCTAAATCGCTGTATTTAACGTTTGATCCCTCTAGTTACTGAGAATTACTGTTTTATTAATATTAAAACATAAAATCGCATTTATCTCTAAATGTGATTTTATTATTATGACTTGATAATAATAGTTTTAGGGACAGGTACTTAGTAATTCTATAAAATGGATTCATTATTAAAAATTTATTAACTGCTTTTTAAAAATGTTTAACGATGCGACTTCTGACTAGTACAATTTAACTTATCAAACAACTTAATATGTAGCAATGAATAGCAATGAACATTTGGCAGACCGCCCATGTTAAAACTTATTTAGCATGTGTATTGATACTGGCAGAAAATGTTTGGACCTGGTACCATAACTGTGATTGACTTTTTTTTACTTTTTCTCATTTATACTGCTCATAGGAATTGATAAAATTGTAATTTATAGAATAAAACGCTAAAAAATAAATTAGAGCAAAAAAATAGCTTACGTAAAAAATGGAAAAAAATATTGAAAAAATATTATTATTTCTTACTGCTTGTTTCAAGAAGGATTCAAACATATTTCTTGGAGTAAGTAACTGTGTCCCTAACAAACCACTGACGTGTTCTACTATCTTGTTTGTTCTTTCACACGGAGGTCCTGATATTATCAAACAAGGTGGCTGAAATCAATTAAGATGGAGAACACTAGATACATAAAAGACAGTGGCTAATAAAACAAATGATTATGATAAAAACATTATATTAAAATATCATGAGCTGATTTCGAAGAAAATAGGCTGGTCAAATTGTCTATATAAATCTCAGGAGTACGTATCTTGAAACGTAGCTTTTTTAACATTGTTACCTATACAGTGTTTAGATGCATAAGTGTGATCCTGAACTGTGACTGTAAGACAAGCTCCTGACCTCCTGACCTAATACGATAAGACGAGAACACGAAGACGAGAAGATATTAACGAGAACACTGTTTAAAATTTGGTGACGTCTCTGTCAATTTTGCCATACTCATACAATGGAAGAATAACAAAATAGGTATTCATGACATTATTAAATTAAACAAAAGTACTATTAAATAACATATTTAATATAACATAAATTTTAACTTTTTATGAAGCACGAGTATATCAAAATTGTCAAAAATTCGCTGATGATTTCCATATTCGAATTCTATCCTTGCCTAAAAATTGTTCTATGTTGTATTACCTGTTGTATTTTGTATTCATGTATCAACAAAATTTATGAATAACATTAGAGATACATTGGCAGGTAACATAGACACCTTCTTGAAAAATAAATAAAAGTAAAAAATATGGCTCTTGTTATAAAAATTTCTAACAGTAAAACAAAATATTTTTTATTGCAGGAACCTCTTTTGCACTTACTAAACTACTTTAATATAACAATATCATGGAGTACAAACCTTTTCTTGTCTACTTAAGGAGTAATATCTTCGGACTAAGTATGGCATTGAATGAATAAAATTGTGATTATATTTAAAATCAACAGCTTTCTGATACAAAACTTCTAAAGGTAAATTAACTGATATCTTAAAAATATCTTCTTCCTGGAAGTATATAGTACAGATCAAATAGAACTACCATTAACAGTAAAAGGAGTGGTGATCTACCACCTAAGAAGTAGGTTACGTTATTTTAATAGGCTTTTTACCTGCTTACTGTGTGTAAGTAGGTTCAAAACTTAAACAAACAAAAAATAACCAAAAAGAAGTAATAAAAAAAATTATAAAATGTAAAAAAATAATGAAATTGATACATAACATTGAGTTGTGTTATGTGTCAATATCCTTAAAATTCCTAAGATAGTTTGTAAAATAGTTTAGTTAAATAAATAAGTCTTAAAGAAGAGTAGAAGTAATTAAATACACCCGAACTTAAGGTTATAAAGCATTCGACTTGGTCTGACCCAAACGAAATGGAAATCATGGCTATGCAATAGTTTCTAATAGGAAATCTTTCGAGAAGATCAAGTTATGAACCAAAAGCAGTAATTTTAAGTTTAAACCCCCTACAACTATTTTGGTAACCTGTTGATCTTGACAAAGAATATTAATTATTGCAATAAACTCTTAAGGTCCTGATCTACCTTTAGTATTCAAACATCGTTTGTATCCCACGGGGCGACTATAAAAAGTGCTAATTATTCTAGAACCAAATTATTATAAAAATGTGTATGACTTATGGTAAAACATACTGAAAAGTCGTATACGAGTCCAAACTTGCTTTCAATTATACGGGAATGTGCTCCGTTGGTAAAATATTTTGACAAAACCTGAAAATGTCGTTAAAAGGTTTATTTTTATTGTTACAAAATAGTACTTTAATATTAATCCATTTTGCCGAACAAGTTTCAAGACAAAAATTGCTAAGAAGACAGTATTACAGTTGTTGATAAGACATTAAATTCATACAACAATCTGGTCACAAGTAAATTAAGAAAAACTTGCTTGTCCCATAGTTTAGCTCACTGAGATACAATATCAATAGAAAATTAATTGAGTTGAATAAAGGGACTGTATCTTGAATTGATTAAAGGGACGTATGAGAGATTACAATTAGCTTGCTTTGACAGACTGAAGAAACTTTGATTTAAGAGATTGCAGTAAGTTATATAAGCGTCAGCAAACATTTTTAGAAAGTTCACAATTACAACTATTTATTGTTGTACTTTTTATTGTTGACTTGACTTTTTATGTTGACTAGCGTGCAATTCGCTTAATCGCTTAAAGTTTGTAGTATCCATTGAGCATCCAAGAATGTTCTGCTGTATAAGGTCTTGAAAAGTTTACTTTATCCCGTGACCCTCGAACACTTGCAACTCTGAAAGTATTTATGTTTCATTTTCATCAGATTCATCCAAAACTCACGATTTGGCTTATTCTTAGGTTTAAAAATTTTCACTAGACTTGATTTGGTTTAATTACAACATTTTTAGAAGGACTTGAGTTCTATATTAAAAGTATATTTTTATTCTTTAGGTTAACTTACAGCGATAATTTGATTTTGAGTCAAAACTTCAGGCTCAACCGCAAATATATACTCATAATTCTCGGGGAAGAAATGAATTATGTTGTTAAGCAATCTAAATAAATAAAATCCATAAATTAATTTTAAAGGTTAAAGGTACGTAGTATTGTTATTCTACATGCCTTACATGCACGTAAAATTTCTTAACTTAAGCTTATGATAATTAGCTTAGCAGGTAACATTACAGGCCGCAGCTTTTACATTGCACTTTGGTAATTTTTAAGAAATAAATATGTAATTGATTCGTGGTTTAATTTTTTCAACTATAACCAACGTTGCAGCTAAAAAGAATATTTAATTATTAACACCACTTAATTATTAAATAAAGAAGTTTCTAAATAAAGAACCACTAAGGTTGCAAACCTCGTGTTCCAAGCTTTATTTGATTTTTAGTTTTGCTTTTCTGTTTCTTCGGATGGGAAACAATGCAATGTGCAATGTGCCTATCATAGAGATACTGGAGAGGCCCTAGAGATTAAATTTTGAAAAAATAATCTGACCACCTTCGCTTATAAATATAATCAGTACAAAATTACAGTAACTTATATTGTAAAACGTTAAAAATACAAATCAATGTGCACAATACAGACAATGTGCCGGATGCCGATAACAATTGATTTATTTTAACCTTAACTCACTCTGAGTTGGAGGTTTTATTTAGGTTACAGAGTCCCTGAGAGCCCCAAAAAGGTGTTTCAGCCCTCTCAATGTAATGAAATAGGCTATGCCTCTTCTAGTGGTATGGTGTCTACCACTATCACCTTTTAAAAAATATCTGCGAAGGGAAAATGAGCTTGTTTTTTTTATATTACTACGCTTTTCACTCCAATTATTGAAGTAAAAATAAACATGGAAGTAAAATACTAGGAAGCTATAAATTCAAATCAAACTGTACAAAGTTAACAAAGTACAACTTTGTACAAAGTTGTACAAAGTCTGTACAAAGTTAACTAAACGCCATAATATTTATGGCATAGGTTAAAGGCAAACCCACATTTAATTATCATAGGTATTGACGGGATATTTTTTAGATAGCAAAAGAGCTGTCAGGACCATTTAAAACAAAAAAATGCCGATTTGGATCATCATGGATTGTGCTTATTTCATACCCCGAAGCAAATTATGAAGGCTTGTTACCTCCAGGCCAGAATGTTTTATTTAAAGTTATAATTTCTAAATTGGGTGAATGATTTTTAAAAATTGTAAAAAATCGAAAATAATCCAATTGAGTTAACATTGGTACGAGGGTATACATTCCTAAATGAATAAATATACCAAGGTTCGTTTCAATACTACAAGTATATCTATAATAATTGTTAGATAATAAAAGTAAAGCAGCATTAAGCGTGGTCAGTGATTGGGTTGGTGACCACTAGGAATGAAAAGGATGTATATACTATCTGAGGACGACCAAAGCGAGTCTGAAGACGCGATGCAGTATACATTTAACGACATGTATGTTCTGAGGACGAGCGAAGCGAATCCAAATTTGCTAGGATGAGGGTAGCGAATCCGATGTGATGAGGAAAAGTTCCAAGGTACCTCGTATCTAATTTTTTTAAATATATACCGAAAACTTTAGCAAAAATTGGTCTGATAAGCTGAAAAGCAAGAAAGCGCACATTTCAAAGTAAAATGTCCAGCTTGCGGACGAATTTAAAGTTATTATTTCTAAATCGGGTTACCTAATTAAATCTTCCTCGTGGATCACTGGTACAAAATTTTGACCCGTACCAAATATAGGCAGCTCTGGCTTGTCTTCTAGTGAGAATTCAATATGTTTTTCTAAATCTTTTTCTCGGGGCCCATAAATCAAACCAGTGCCAATAATTAATACATTAACTGCTTGTTTATACTAAAAATTTGTACGAACACAAAATAAAAAAATTATATATATATGTATATATGTATATATATATATATATATATATATATATATTATATATATATATATATATATATATATATATATATATATATGCGTGTGGGTGTGTGTATGCATTTTGGGATTTTAATAAAATATCAACAAAATTAAATACATGTATATTCAAATAATAATAAGTAATAATAGTAGAAATAATAGAGTAGAAATAAGCAATCACTCAAATATTTTATATTATTTTTATCATGTAGCAAACACATTAAATAATATTACTTAAATATATTTTAGTGTATTTTTACCTTCTGTCCCAGAGACAATAAATCATTTTCTAGATAATACATGGGTAAGTAAGATTCGTGTGGTGAACGCAGACTGTAGTAATGCTCTTTTAGCTTAAACTTATCTTGAGCCTAAAATAAATGTTCCTTTTTAAACATTAGCATCTTATTTTTTAGTCACTATATAAAGGGGAGTTTATACAATGTTGTGATGGAAAAAAATATATTTGGTACTATGAGAAAATAATATAATAAGTTTAAGAATACAATGAAGTAATCACGTGCTTTTGATTCGGCCACTCTATGGTCTGGACGCTTTCCTGAAGCCGCTTCGAAACTTAAATGGTTTAAGACATTTTGAACAGGTTAATTAAGACATTGCTCCGCGAGCCTACATTCCTCTGCAGGCCGTTTGGAGTCCGCTAACCGTTACACAATGGGTATATGGTATAATCCTTTGGGGCCTTAGAAATAGCATTAGCACTTGAAATACAAAATAGAAAACATAGGATAAGATGCTTTGTAACTTGAGTTTAACTTACAGTTAAAATTTCCTCAGTATTTGCCCAAGTCAGTAATGAAGATATTAAAATTATAGTTTTTTTTTGTGCGACAGAATCTTGGTTTTCATCAATCTCCGCCAAGTAGTTTCTGAATGCTATCAAAAAGATTCACATTTTACAACGTATTTTTAGACTAAACAAAATCTTGCTAGTTACGTAGACATCAAAAATTATCATAAAAAACTTATAAATATTAATTTAGCCAAAAGTACAAGTAAATAACCTACAAAAAGTTTTAAATATTTATATTTTAGATCTTCTTATTTACATCCCAAGCCGGTCTGTTGGGAATTTAATATATATATATATATATATATATATATATATAATATATATAATATATATATATATATATATTATATATATATATATATATATATATATAATATATTATATATATTATATATATATATATATATATATATATAATATACATATATAAGTCATTAAGACTTGGAGATAGAATTGTAAGGGAAACAATCCAGGATTGCAGTCTAGATACTAACAACAGTAATGTACTAGTTGAATATAACTAGTAGAGGATTTCGATATTTGTTTAATATCCTAAACAAATTAGCACCTGATAAAATATTAACATCAAGTTTTAGTGTACCATATTTAATAAATACAATAAAAACCGGGTATAGTGTACCTCGGTATTTTTCTTCTTAACTTCGGACTCGCTTTGGTCCTCAGAATGTTTTGGTTATCCAAAGATTGAGGTGATATTAATTCGGTCTCGCCTAACTTGTTTTTTAAAATGGTGACCAATAATAAGATAAAAGAGTGTATTACTTAAAGATGTACATTTGTATCAAATTTTAAATCGATCGGTCAAATTTTCGACTTTCAACGAAGTTTTTAAATGTGTGTTGACTTAGCAAAGTAGGTTATTGTTGTCTGAAAAATGCCATCTTCTAGTTAGCCCAACTAAAGTCGTGTTTTTGTCGTTTTAACGAGCATAAATAAAGCGGGAGTTATGCGTGACATCATGATGAACATAACTTGGAACGTCGCAACCTCGGTTTCGTATTTTTAGCGTGAAAACAATATTTTCCCTACACCTCCGGTAATATAGTAGTAGATAAGGAAAAGTAATTAATTAGGCCCACTAATGATATAATCGATCTTTACAGTACTTTTTGAAGTTCATTGACCAGGACAAAATTATTTAATTTCCTTTTGACTGATACGAAAAGCTGGTCCTCAGAGCCCTAAAATCTGCATATTATATTCCTCATTTTAAAATGTAGTTTAGTAAAATGAAAAAGTTAAAATATCCTGATACCTTGTAAAATATTCCATGATTGAAGAATTTTATGTTTTGACTTTGTTACATCAAATATGATAATATCAGATTGCAAGATAATTTCAAGAGCATTCGAAGTACTTATAACATCGTCTATTACTATCATATTGTTATCATTTGGATCAATCTACAAAACATTTTTGTGACTATAGAACCATATTTAATTTATATGAATCAAAATAATGAAACTGTCAACACTTTCCAAAATGAAGCTGCTTTATTAATCTTGCTTACCTCTTTTTGAAACGGAAATTATAGTAAAATTTTAGGTTATTCTTTGATAAATATCCATAAATGTCTTAAAAGTGGTTGAAATAGTGTTAAAAGTGTGTTGTAAAATTTTGAACATCAATACATAAAAATAAAAATACAATGAAATATATAAAATAGATAAAAGTTCACTCATAACTATGCAGCGGTATATGAAGCATATCGACCATATGCTCGGTTTCGCGGCGTGTTTTCCTTGAGCGTTAAAATCCCGCTAGAATCCTAGCGGCCATCTTGCTGCGCATCATCTTCATTTTGGAAAGCGTTGTATACGCATAATAATTTGGGAAACTAGGGGCAATTTTCTACGTTATAATAATTAACTGATCATAGGATTTACAGAACCATTAATTAGAGAAAGAAAACCACAAGTCTGGTATTTTACTTCGTGGCTGGACAATAAGCTGACTTAGCAAAATTTGTAAACTTAATTTATTTTAATAAAGTCAGAAAAAAGTTAATAATAAAAGTTAAAGTACTCTTAAGCTATATTTGGGCTATATTATTAAGATATAGTCCATCGAAATATCGTCCACCCTCTTTCTCTAAACTATCTCTCACTTTGTCGACGACATTAGGGCTTGAAGTTAAAAAAAATATAATGATAGCGAGTCAGTGAGACACGATTCAGAGAGAGAGAGAGAGAGAGAGAAAGTGGATACAATTTTGAGACTGCATCTTAAAAATTCTGGCACGGAGGTTCGCTTGGCGGGATAATTTCCTTTGGAATAGGTGTTTCCTTGCATAAGGTTCTGGTTTATGCTTTATAACTTGAGCAGTTACTCGTAACTTATAATTATCCTGTTGGTTATACAAAACTATGCATTTAAAATTGGCAGTGTATGCCATTATTTATCTGATTCGCAACGCTAATCCTCCCTACTTTCGGACTCGTTACGCTCGTCCTTAGAATATACAAGTCGTTAAATTTATCCTGCAACACGTCTTCGAGTTGGCTTCGCTCGTCCTCATACATCCGTTCCACTCCCAGCGGTAACCTATCCAGACATGAACAATGGTCAAAGCTGATTAACTTTTATGATCCAAGAAAAACTTTTAACATTTAAATGTTTAAATTTAAACATTTTTAAATCCATGCTTTAAAGATGTTAAAAGCTTTTAAATATCTGCTTTAAACATTTTTTAAAGCTGATAAAATTTCCAATTAATTGAGTGTTTATTCATCAAAACCGTATGACAATCGTTCCAATCAACGTTATGACATTGGTAAAACTACAAAAAAAAATGTTGCTGCAAAGTCAGTGAAATTCTTTTAAAAAATTGTCTACATTTTATGCATTTTTAAGTCATTTTTAAAATGCTGTAACTTTGGTTGTAGTTATAAACTTTTCATAAATAAACAAGCTTTAAAAAATGTTTTTTCTATGCTTTAAGTTTTCCACTCGACCAACAAGGAACCACTTATTTCAAGAAACATAAAATTTGTGGATTTTATAAAATTTCGAGCATTCGTAATCATAAGGAGGTCACTCTATAGAGGTAGATATTGTTTTATGAATTTAAATACGTTTAAATATAGTGTAGCTATCAGTAAAGCGTATGTGGTCAGCCCATGTCCATCTTGAGTTAACGTCTTAAGTGCGTAAATTAAACACTTCAAAAAAAAAGATATTGATAAAAAAAATTGAACAACCAAAACTAGTTTGATATCATATTGACTTTATATATAATTCTCATTATTAACTTAATGTAATTATAATTGTCTACCTGCTTAAGTTTGTAAGCAGAAATATTTCCTCTGAAATCCCACATAATGTTAACAAGTCCATTGGGATCAATATCTTTTACACTAAATGCTTTAGGTACGTATTTTTCTATTTCATCAGTGTACCGGTGGACAATTTTAGGATGGGATGAATTGCATATATTTTCTTCAGTTTCCATAGATTTAAGTTCATTCGCAATTTTAGTCCAAGCTTCCATGTCTTTTTTTGAGATACTCTCAATCGAAAAATTTAAGAACCTGTAAATGGGATATGACAAAAATATATTAGATCAGTTAAACCAAAGCGTACCCAAATTTTTAGAGGAGTTAATTAGACCTAATAAATTTAAAAAGTTTTACTGACTACAATTAATGAATAATTTCCGGTTTCAGTTTAATTTACGTTTATGTTATACATGCTGGAGAAATCAAATTTTTCTGAGCATAAAGGATACTTTATTGTCACTTTCGGACATTTTTTGAGAGATAATTTTGGATTTTCCTAGAATCTAATAGCTCTTTCTCTCATAAAAATTGAGTTCTGTAAACTATGTATTTTATCATCGTAGCTCCCTGTGTGTTTATACTAGAGTTAAAACTCGGTACAACATTTCATCTTTATGTTGGTTTATTTCATCTGTACGTTTATCTCATCATATATGATGAGTTATTGTTGACTGTTATTACGTCACTAATAACAGTCAACAATAACTCATCAGATATATATGTATATATATATATATATATATATATATATAATATATATATATATATATATATATATATATAAATGTGGAAAAAGCGGGGTATATTACCGGAAAATCTATACGTTTGGTAAACAAAACTTGTAGAATGTCTTATACGAAAGGGCTCATGAGAAGGATGAAATCGTTGCCCATAAACCAAACAAAATTCATTATATTAAACTCAAATCCAAACGATATTTTTTTTATCGTTTTACTAAGTCTTCGAAATTAAAAGGAGTAGAACACTATCTTAGGGAGCTGGCAAAAAGGCTCCAACAACGTGGCCTACTTGCCTGGTAGTTACTACCACTCCCCTCTTATTACTATGTCTTCGATCCTCCAGCAGAGTTTTGCAAGGTATTGAATTTCTTTTGGAATGCTTGCTCCCTTGTGCTTAACAATTTATTTGTCGCGTAAGTTTTAGGTTTCTGATTTATAGTCTGATCAGTTGTATACAACTTGTTTTTTAAATGCGCTGACACATTTTGATGGTCAACATAAGCTGACCATTGATGTTTGCGCAAAAAGTTTTGCAGAGCTGCTTTTAAAGCTTTGCAGTGTAAAACCTCTAGAAGCTCATATTTTGGTAAAACTTATAAGGTAAACATGCCCATTCCCATTAAAAATATCAAGACAAATAATATTCTAGTGCTCAGACAATGAAAGAAAAACAGAATACTTAATGGAGAAAAATATTGCTTAGCATTGAAGTAAGCATTTTAAAGGAAACACCCGGCTTACGGACCTTTGCGCATGAATTAATGTTTTAAAATAAAGTTTGACCTTCTAGGAATTTTAGACTTTAATTTCCGAACTTCGTAATCGCTTGATATGGAAGAAATCTGTGATAACATCGATCCGAAGTCAATTTCACTCCATTTCTTTCCTCGGGGGTGTCTTCTTATGCATTCCTCTTCTATTTTAAACATCGTTTTTAGGCAGTTTTCAATATTATCCCTGTCGAGTAAATGGAGAAGGATGAAAAATCATAAAATTGATTAAAAACTATATTAATGACAGGGCTGTATGTCATCCATTACAATTATTATTATTTTTGTTTGTTAAGGCATAACACCCATGCACTTAGAACTCTCTGTAAGAAAATTATTCTTTTTATTAATCAGGTTTTGTGACATTAATTCTAGGGTTATTGTCACAAATCCTGATTAAGGCAAGGGTCTTGAATAAAAATAATAACACGCTATTTCGATTCGCCATACAAGTGACTCCGTTCATGATAGAAAATAGAGAATCCATCACAAAACAAATGCCAAAAATTAATCGCATATGCTTACTATGAGCTGCGCATGTTTGGAATAATTACAGAAAAGTTGTATCAAAATAATAAAGGGTTACTTGCTGCTGGATGACTCAATTGATAAAAGTAATATTTGATTTATTATTTTGAATCTATTTTTATTGTTTATTTTATTTTATTTTTAAGATTTGACTTGAAGAAACAAATTTGTAATATTATTTTAGTTATACTTTATAAACTTCTCATAAATAATAAAATGTTTTACTTTAGAGATACTAACAACCGTAATATCTAACAAACCGTGGTAAATAACCAGAACCCTTTACTAAATTTCGATCAACCTGACATTTCAAACCGTTTATTATGTATATATGTGGACTTTAAATTAAATGAAATCATTGCGGAGTCGATACAACCACTCTTAATGAACGAAAAAAAACCACTATAATAAAGCCTTCGGGTCTTAGGCATAGTCACATGAAGGCTCTCCAGTGTCTGCTTCGCGGCCAAACAGGTAAGGATATGAATAAGTATTATGCTCAGAGAATAGCTCTGCAATGGGTTTGAGGCACTTATTATAAGCCCCAGTTTATCTTAACATATAAATGATTTAATGCATCTGTTTAAACAAGATCATGAAAAATAATAAACCAACAAGTAGTAATGCCACTGCTCTAGATTAAGGTGCATATATCGAATATTTAAGCAAGAAATGTATTGGTGACTAAGAAAGCAAGCAGTCCGAACGAAATTCGCCCGGCTTGCGAACATCTACTCTATAATTAATTATTATGAGAACGCTTTTGTAATAAATGGATAGTATGTAAATTTATTATGAGAACATATATTTGATATAATATGAATAGTATGTAGTAAAATACAAAGTATCTTAATTACTATTATTATATACACAATATTTTACAATTTATGGATCATGAATGCTCTTGATTATTTATGTTATTATAAAAAATATTTTTTTCATTTCCTTATTTTACCGTTAGTTTCAAGTAAATGTATTCTTCTTACAATAATTGTGGCGCGTTGGTCCGCGAACCAGGCGAATTTTTTCAAATGCGCTCTTTCTTGCTTATCAATCAAAATGTTGCTTAATTTTACGGTATATATTTAATAACCTGAGCAGTAGTGTCACAATTTGTTTTTTTCTCGAATTTTCAAATAAAATGCGCATCTTTATCCTATTTGCACTCATCTTATGTTATTCCAGGTTAATTCATCACAAATCACTCCACATGCTGCATAGGAAACCCTCTTTGTCACTCCTGCAAACCACCTATTTAAAACACCATTAAAAATATAATCTTTTGTCAATTCTGCAAAAAATAATTATAAAATAAAATACTAAAACTGAAATATTTAAAATTAATTTATATATAATTATAATTGATCACCATAAAAACCAAAATTCTTACCACAAGAAAAATAACTAACATTCATTAAAAAAATGAAGACACGAAAATCACCCCAATTCAATAAGTAAAATATGCCTCCGGTTTACAAAAAATAAATGTTGTATACTTTTGCTCAGGCCCGGACTGATCTATCGGTCAAATTCCCGGTTATTAATTAATAAAAAAAAAGAAAAACAAAGAAAAAAGATAAAATAAGATAAGATAAGATAAGAAGGAAAATAAAAAAATGCAAGAGTAAATAATGGAGTCATTTTGAGCATTACATTAATATTTTAAGAAGATATTAATATATTTAAGGCCTTACTCCTTCACTGTAAATAAAGGCCCTTAAACCAAATGTATAAAGCCCTTGCACCCTCACTGTTAGAAGTGCGTCCTAGATCATAATGTATTTAAGTCCTTGCTCCCTCGCTGTTGTAAGAATATGCCCTCGAACTTGACGTATAAAGCTCTTGCGCTCTCACTTTTGTAAGAAGTGCGCCCTCAATGTATTCAAGTCCTTACGCCGTCGATCTTGATGTATTTTTATGTTTTTGTTCAATGTTATAGGTTATAGGCAATTAAATTATAGTGTTTTGTAAGTTTATATTTTATGTCTATAATGTGATGACTTGTTAAATCTATTATTGGAATTAGTAATCATTAAATATATTATATTATTATTCTTATTAATAGTGCAAGAGCTTAGTAGTATCTCAATTAATAGTATTAATTGAGATTACTACTTGGGCTCGCTAAATATAATATAATAGACTAATAGTATTGATTACTATAAATGTAATAATGGTACAAAAAATGTAAGCTTGAGTTCCCTATGCTCAACATAATGAGATTAATAATCAGGAATAAATAATTTCGGAGCTCACTACTTTCGTCCTTAAGAAATAATTAGTAAGAAGAATTTAAATTTTGGGGCTAGCTTGGCCTAGGCTCGTTCTAAAGAATTTGATAGTGTGGAAATGTGATTCTCGGGGCTCGATGCGCTAGCCATAGAAATAATTGTAAGGAAATATTAATGGTGAGAAATGTAAATACTGGGGCTTGCTACACTCACCCTTAAAAGGTGATAGTGAGAAAAATGTAAATACCGGAACTCGCTACGCTAGCTCTAAAGGGATTGATAGTGATGAAATGTGAATACTGGTGCTTGCTGCGCTCGTCCTAAATAATTTAATAGTAAGGGGGATATAAATACTGGGGCTCGCTACGCTCGCCTAAATGAGATTAACAATAGGGAAAATGTATATGCTTGAGGACCATTAAGCTTACCAACATTAAGTTTAAGTCCTCTGCAAAGGACTTCCTCCTTAGGTCCTCTTCCTGCAGAGGTGTTCATTAATAATTTGCAAGGGATGAAAAACGCATTCATTTTCATGAATAAACGTACATTGTATTAAGCTTTATTGATAGGGTGTGGGGAAAGAGAGGGGGGGGGGGGGTGCAAAATGCCAGCGCCCGGGAACCATGATGTAATGAAACCAGTAATAACCGGCAGAACTTGTTTGAAAATAGTTATTTATGCCATAAGGCTGAGAAGTGTGTCTTTATGTCACGGCAATTAGATTTACCGACGAGCGAAGCGAGTCGGGAAAAATTGCCAAGACATAAAGACATTCTCAGCCGGATGGCATACACTATTTTTTTGAGGTAGCACTCATTAAATAAGCACTCATTAAAAAAAATCAAAAAGTAGCACTCATTAAACTGCGCTAATATACTTAATTGGAAAAACAAACGTCCAATTAACTCCATATTATCGTCATCATTAAATATTTACCATTAATATTTCCTTACAATTATTTCTATGGCTAGCGCATCGAGCCCCGAGAATCACATTTCCACACTATCAAATTCTTTAGAACGAGCCTAGGCCAAGCTAGCCCCAAAATTTAAATTCTTCTTACTAATTATTTCTTAAGGACGAAAGTAGTGAGCTCCGAAATTATTTATTCCTGATTATTAATCTCATTACGTTTGCGTAAGATCGACACATGTGTCGACGTTACGCAGTGTCGAGACCCCGACTTGTCGAGACCCCGGGGGCGACCCTACGAACAAAAACAGAAACAAAATTAACGTTTTTAAAGAAATCTCATGAAGGTTTAACACAGATTGTTTTTTGAACACGCTACATTACAGTAATGGCGGCAACATATGAATTACTTTTACGTCCCAGGAGTTTTTTTACATTCATTATTGTCCTCGGAGGTGAAAAGTACTAAATAACCTCCTATAACAATAATGATTGGCTTCTCATCCTAAAAACGGTCTAATAAAGTGCTCAATTACGTACTACCTCAAAAAAATCTAATAATCAATATAGGCATAAGAGAAGTACTATAAAGATACTAAAGACTAAATTCATTAATATAAAAATGAATACACAAAATAAAGTGGGGAAGAGTCTTTATTAATGAAGATTCTTTGGCATGAGCTATATGTTCGCACTTTTTTTAAAAAAAACGTACATAAATCACTTTATACAAATTAACTTATCCTAATAATGAGATGATACTTGGCACATATAGTCTTAAACAAGGCTGCATGCGTGCCAAATCTCAAATTTATCGCAATATTTTTACGCGTTTTATGATTATTTTTGCAAACGCAATACTTTTCCTATATACCAACGGTATAAATTAGGAAAAGTAAAAATCGATGAAATCTTCCAACGTGAGTTTCTGATGCAACGCATTACTAGATTTAAAAATTATCAAATCAATGGATTCTAGTGGACAAGAAAAATGGGCCCATTTTTAGCTATTTTTGTTTGTTTTGAGTCCGAGATACAACGCAATACTAGTTTTGAAACTTTAAAACTTGTTATTGCGTCTCGATATCGACGATATCATTACATTTGCGACCAAGCTCTGAAGAATATAAAAACTTTTATAATATGCTTCACCCAGAATGTCATGCCAGGCTATGACTCAGCAGCTATTCATTTGTTGCATAGATGCCAACTTAATATTAATCAAGCCAAAATTTGCTAACTTAAAATTTAACGATGCCAAATTTTACTATACACCTTTCTTGGCGTATTTGGGTATAACAAATTAACTGTAATAATGTAAATATTTATCACCGATTCATGTATTGATTTCAACATTACTGGTAGAGTAAATTATTCTGAATGCCGACGTAGATTAATTTCAGCCAGAAAAGTCTAAAAATAGCTCGTTTGAAAATCATCACGTTAAGGTCAACACTGGGTTGTGATTTCGTAATCGTTGGGAGAGGGAACCTGTTTATGTTTTTACAAAAAAATAATTTTTATCATTTGAAGTCAAGTCGGCAAGCTGTTGCGCATTTCTTCCAAATCAAGTTCTTTGCAATATTTTTCTTTATTTTCGAACTGTGGGTGTGGCGTTTCTTTAAAATTTGTATTATCGGTTGAAATAGTTCAATTTTTATCTACATTTTGTTTTGTTATCAGAGCGTGTCTCAGTGGTGTGTTGAACTCGAAAGGATTTTCTCAGTTTGATGACTTGCCTGCCTTCGAGTGTTCGCCCAGTCTTTCCTGACTATTTTTATACTTTTGATTTAATTTAATTAATTCGCAAGTGGTGAGACCTATTTCTAAACATAGTACATGTTGATAAAGCCTTACAAAATGTTTAATTTATTGTTATTTATATAGATAAAACGTGTTGAAAGGGTAACCAGGATTAGATAGTTCTACTAGATCTTTTTACTAATCTTCTATTTTAACTTGTTTGGTAAGTAGTTTATAGTATCCAATATTTATTTGATTATAATCCTGGAATAACCATGTTTATTTAGATGTGTACTTATGTCAGTTCAAACATAAGTAATCTTGCTTCAAGACTTGGTTAGTATTTATTGCTTACTTTTTATTGTAACATCTTCTTCTACGTTTTTATAATTTATATTACGCAAATTGATGCATAAAATTGCTGACTTATTAAAATATGCTAATTAAATGATGCTACATCATAAATAATGATCAAATTGACCCAATATAGAATCAACTATTGAAGTAATATTATAGTATTATTATAATTAATGGGAACACTCAGCATATTTAACAGGTGATCATATTCCATACGCATTTATTTCAATCCAGTTCTTGCAACGTCTTTGTTTAGTCGATCAAGTCAGGATCTGCCAAAACCTTTAGAACGTTTACTCACTCTCTTATACCCGCTAATCTTTACTAGCGTTGGATTAAAATTGAATGAATCCCCCGATATGCTGTATGTATCTTCAGAGATGATGGTATTTAATGGATAGCCTTTTCGTCAAACTTTTGTTTCACTTTATTTCTCTTGAATATTTCCATTTTTCATCTAATAACTTTTGGAATGTTATTTTTTTAGTGTAACTTTATTATTATGCAAATAAATCACAATTTAATTAAATATATTTTTGGTTTATACTTCCTTATTACCAAAAGTGAACCTACATCATAAAAGATCCAATGTTTTGGCAGGATAATTATTACTTAATCTCACTCGATGGACTAAACAAATTTGGTGCATGAACCTTTTCGTATTAAATGGGTATGGAATCCGATCACCTGATAAATATGCTGTGTATACGTAGTATTTGTGTCTTCTTTTGTAACATGGAGTTACAAACAAAAAAATATATTCAATTTAATTGTAATTTCTTTGCATAATATTGTGGAATAGAATAACAAGTGAACTGACTCCCCTAAAAAACCAGCAGGAGTTCCAAAAAATCAATTCATAGATAATAATCTTGTCTCCTCGATATTATAGCAATGTCTGCTACTCTGTAACTGACAAAGGTTGTCAAATGTCATTTACAGCTTGGTTTTAGTTTTGTTCGAATTTCTGTCACATGATGTAACTTTTTATCAATGACAGTCAACATGATATTAGGCATAACATCCTCTACAAATACATTACTCTAAAAGTAGCCTTAACGACCAAACATTCCTTCTTTTGACATTTTAGTGATATCGAAAGCCCGAAATATGTAAGTAAAGTGACTCGTTGATTCTATTTCACTATATTGGGTAATATTAAAGTTACAGAAAAAAATGTTTAAAAAGTTATTTGGTGGGAAACTATATTTATTTAAATTTAATGTTAAATACGATTACCTATACCATGTTTTAAAGTTAATGTAATTAAACTACTAATGACAAATATGCCAAACCGTTGCTCTGACAACAAAATAAAATAATAAGAATTAAACGTAACAGTTCTCTGCCTCTTATTTAAGATGCTTTATTTGTATTTAAGACTGTCAGGTGGTTGCCTTATCCTATCTGATCTCCTAAGTTCTGTTTGCTCGTCTCCTCCTTCCATAACATTTTGCCTTGCCTGTCCTCCTAACCTCAGTCGTTGGGGTTGTCTGTTCCTAGGCGATATGTGACTACCCTGAAGGTTTAGACAAGGTGTAGACTGAACTTTTACAATAGATCACAGCAAAATCTAAACTGCACCTTTTTCTTTACCTTGCATTGGTTTTTTGAAGGTTTGTTATTTTTTATCCTCTAAGTTGGTTAAGGTGACATTTGATTTCATAACCATTATCCAATCTTTTTACTACCATACCAAACTCCCACTTATTAGGTCCTGTATAGTTTCTTGACTGGATTCAGTCTCCCTTGAGAAACCCATTTTGAAAAACTGGAGTGTTAGCTTAATTGTTTCTGGCAGTCTCCATACTTGGAGAGTGTATTAGGTCTAAAATTTAGAGTGTACATTATAGTTTTTTAGGGTGATTTTATATAGCATCTGGGAGTGTGTCCAGAATTCATTTCAGAGGTCCACAACCTCTACTGAGCAGTAGCGTCACAACTGACACTATTAAGAATTTTTCTTTAAAAAATTCTTTAAATTTTTCTAAGAATATGTACTAAAATGTAGTAAAAATTGAGCTTCATATGAATACAAATAATGCTGTGCTGTGTAATGTATTATCTATGGGATAAATATGCGCATTTTATTTAAAAAAATTAAATAAATAACTACTCCTCAGTTTATTTAATATATGTATATCCAAAAATTAAGCAAAAATGGGATTGATAAGCAAGAAAGCATGCATTTAAAAAAAATCGTCCGGCTTGTGGTCGTCTTAAGTTATAAACTTAAATACTGAAAATAAGACAATAAAAAATTAGTGCCAGTACCAAGATTCTAAGCTAAGAACCCTAGCTTAGAGTAGTCTTATCGACTTAGGACCTGTTTTATTGGATTTAGCACCCCAAAAACATTGAAAACAACACCCTACTGGAAAATTATCTTTTACTGACCTTTATTTTTGTTTAATGTACAGAATTGTTTTTAATGTACTGATTGAGTGATTATGTGATAACTATTGCAATTTTTTAATGTTATAATTTGCAGTTGTAAGATTAATTTATATTAAGCAATATTGACTGCATTTTTTAATGTGTACTACAATGATAACTAAACTATTTCACATCATTAGTAATCATTTTTTAAATTGAATTTAAATTAAATAACACATCTTGATATAATTCTCTTTTTTTCAAGAATAATTTGTTTGGTTTATTTTTCTTATCAAGCTTTGACAATATTGATGTGATCTCTTATTTACAGCTGATTGGGGAATCAAATATCTAGCATTTGTTATACATTGTTTTTTTTAATGACTAACTAAAAAGCAATTTTACTCTGGCAGTCTTGCAATTTTTTAACTCATTCATCCAAAAAGAATAATTGTTAATGGAAGCATTTCAACCATCTCTTGTGATAATCCACCAATAATAAAAATCTCACCCTTTTTTCACCATTGGCATTGCCAATTAAGCAACTATCACTTTTAATCACAAAGAGATGTGCATTTGGGCCCTTCTCTTAAAGTATTACTGTCTTATTTCAGTCCAGTTGACGGAACATCAAAAAGTAGTAGGGTTCTTCAGAGGGATTAACATTTACTATAAGAATGCTTTACCTGTATTATTTTTGGCTAGATATCAACTGGTAAAATAAATCTAAAACGTTAGTAGAACTAAGTTATCAATTTCTTGCATGCGTTAATTTATTTGTTCTTTAGTCAATAACTTCAATAAGTTGTCTAATCTTCTGGAAAACCAGTTAATATTAAACCTGTTTTTCCAAGTTTTATATGTTGGTATGTACAGTGTGTCAGGTATCAGTACAGAAGGGGTTGCCTATAGGTGTAACTTTGCTACGCTCATCCTCATTTAAATGTATCTATAATCATTTTAAAATATCTTCGTTAGATCATTGCTTTTTTCATTTGCTTTATTATATCTCTCTGTTATTGCTCTTTGTTACAGGTTGTAAGTGGCTTAAAGCAAAATGTCCTTTATAGCTGCCATCAAAAGATCTCCAGTTTCACATCTTCTTATGACGATAACATTTTTTATCTCTGGAATTATACTTAACATATTTCAAGGAATTCTCTATTACTTTTTAAGGCCAGTCAGTAAATATGTTTATAGGAAACTAAACTATTATCTTTGTTATTCACTGTACTCCCGTAAGTTATTTTATTTTACATTTTATTTATAAGAATGGTGATAGCTCGTGAATTTTAAGGGGTATTAAAATTTTTGCTGTCAGTTTAGAGTAGCGGCTCACAAGCTAAAGGCCCCTTTATTTTTAATTTACTTATGATGAGTTATAAGATAAAATTGCCATTTTTAATATTTTAGTTTGTATTTGTAAGCTTTATTTATATTTAAGCTATATTGACATTTTTTAATGTTTATTAAAATAATAACTGAACACTATCTATTTCCCATTATTAATAATAATTTATTACATTTAATTTAACTAAAATACCACGACATCTTAATATTAGTCTCTTTTTAGCATATTATCCAAGAAAAAATTATATTATGAGGTGGGGTCATGGAGGGGGGGGGGGTAGGTTGAATTTTTTGGAACAGGAGGACTATGTATCTGTGTGTGTGTTTATGTAAAAAAAAATGTTCCTAGATGTTTTTATGGGATACGATAACTTTCTCAGATCGAAATAAAAATTGGTACAAAAATCAACCTTGCTAATGTCCTGAACTATCCGCCTTATAACCACCTTGCTATTTGTTTATGCAATATTTATGACGGCAATGACTCGCAATAATCACCTCACAAATCTTTCAAAAATCACAAATCTTCAAAAAGTGTTTAGATCGGGCTGAAAATTTTTACGTATGTACTGCTATGCATGGCTAACAAAAATACTAAGTTAAATTTTATTATCAGTATTGGTTCCAGTTGAATTGATTGACATATATAACATAATGTAACTATATAACTCTTCCTCATTCTGATTTCAAAAACCGGAATTATCCGTCTCTGCGGTTGTTTCAGGGGTATTTAAGACCTCCTGAGTGGTTTTTCAAAGTTGTCTGTAGGGGTGTGTGTGTTATCATCATAGCTTCTAGTGTATTTATGCTAGAGAATTGAAACTTTGTACAAATATCAGTCTACTGCTGTAATTGTGCTATTTGGAAAATAATTTTTTTATGACATCTCTTATTCGTAATAATGACTCAAACAAAAATTTTGAAAATCATAATACTTGGAAAAATGATGCGATCGAATTGAGGTTTGGCACACATGTAGCCATGTATAACCACATATAATAGCCATAATAAGACGAACATATGTGCCTAGTTTCATCTCATTGTCAGCATTAGTTTAATTTTTATTAGATGGCTTGTGTACATCAAAAATTTGTAAATAATGGTGATATAATCCAATTAAATTGAAATTTGGTACAAGTTTATACCTTTATGTAATAAATAAGTACACAAAGTTTTGTTTTAATACAACAAGTTCATGGTTTTTGTTTGATCATAAAAGTAAGCAGCATTAAGCATGGTCAGTGCTGTATGGGTGACGGGTGAGAATGAAACGGATGTATTTATTATCTAAGGATAATCAATGCGAGTCCAAAGACGTGTTGCAGTATACATTTGGCGAATTGTTTATTTTGAGGACGAGCGAACAGTAACCGAGGTAGGGAGGATGAGCATAGCAAATCCGATGACTTATACTTATTTGAAAATTATCTTATATTGTGCAGTATGCCACTTATATAAATTGATAAATATGATCTAGGACAACAACCATGAGACTGCGAAGCGCCCCCCAGCGCTGACCTCTGGTCGAAGACCTCTAGTTTTACTATAAATTAATTACAAGAATTATTAGTGTGGTTTATTTTCTTTATTATGGATTTGATCCCTTATTTATAGCTATAGTATTACACACAGTTATAATCAGTTGAAAGCTGGGAAAACCACTGGAAACCAATGAGGTTGTCCTGATATAAAATTGTTGGTGTGATTTAACATCCAGATCTAAACTCATTGTCTCCCTCACTTTTCCACACTGTCAACTGATTATAACTATGTGCATTTCTATAATACTGTTATGAGGCCCTCAAAATTTTTATTAAAAAATTACTTTGTTTATTTAATGTCTATAAAAAAACATTGTTTTATTAATTTATGCTACAGATTCTTAAAAACAATCAAACAAAGTTTTATTTTATTTCAAACTATGTTAATTAGTTTTTGTGTTAACTCCATGAGGTCACTCTTAAATGCTAACATTTAGGAGTGAGCTCAGCCAAGTGCTTATTTGTATGTTAATTATTTAAATACATTTATTTGATTAAAAAACAAAAAATAATACAATTGCATTAATTGAATTAATTTTTTGTTTTTTAATAAAAAAATAATGCATTTAAATAATTAACATACAAATAAGCACTTAAACGCTACTATAATTCCGGATTCCTAAGAGATATCAAAGCGAAACTATTACAAGAGATAAATAATAATTAAAAAATTAAACAATGTTTCCCGCTTAGTTTTATATAGTTTCATACTATATATATCATACTATATTTTACATCAAATATGAAAATGATGTAAAATATTAAGCGGGAACATTGTTTTATTTTTTAATTATTATTTATCTGTTGTAATAGTTTTGCTTTGATATCTCTTATAAAGCCACAAAGCATTGTATGAGTGAAGTTAATTGAACACTTCTTTTTCCATTAAATGTTCATGTTTCGACAACTAGTGATGTTTAAAATAAGTAATTTGTGGTGTGCGATGGTGCATGTGAATGTATGTGCACTTTCCTTTTAAACAAATCAACAAATCTTATTACTGCCTATGCAAAAAAAGAAAACTTATAATTAACTCTACTGTCCATACGATTTAGACAGTTATTACTGAGTGGGCTAATGTCTTCCCCATCCAATGCCAGATTTTGTGAAAAAATAAGAATAATTGAATCAGGTGGTAACCTTTTATTTGGGGTTTTTAAATTCAAAAGATGAATACAAGACATTTTGCCCCTTGCATATTTTTGTCTGACAGCTATTTAGGAGGGGAAAAGTGCCCAAATTGTTAAAATTGGAGATTTTAATTCAAAATTGAAGCTTAAGTATTGATGTGTAAAATATTTTGCCAAGAGTAAAAATCCCTCAATTTTGGCCCCACACTTCCCTGTGGCCACTTCCCAGCCACATGGTTGTGGCTTAAAGCGAGTAAAAGTTATTGTATCCTATAGAAATGTCTAGTAACAAAAATTCCTTACATACACACAACATACATGCATATATATATATATATATATATATATATATATATATATTATATATATATATATATATTCTTGATCAGTGGGTCCCCCTTCCAAAAAATTCACCCCCCCCTCATGACCCCAACTCCTCATAAGCTCATTAATTCTTTTGAAAATGCTCTGAAAATAAGAGATTTTTACTCTTGGAAATATTAAGGTTTCAATTATGAGTTAAAGTAAGGCACTTTTTTCCGCCAAATAGAGCCTTAAGATAAAATATACAAGGGGCAAATGTCTTGCATTCATCCCTAGATCTCAAAAAAGCCGAGTAAAAGTTTATTTTCCAATTTT